>CM038670.1:772242484-772553996 GCA_021605145.1 Aegilops bicornis | reverse complement strand
TTTTGAGTGGTTCTTCAACCATTGGTTCAGTAGGTACAACTAATTTTTTTGGTATTTTGCGTTTCCTACCCATAACTAAAGATATAAAACAACTACGAATAGCAAATAAAAATTACTTGGTGATAAAGCAAACAAGCACACACGAGAATATTCACCCCACACTATTGCTCCCCGGCAACGGCGCCAGAAAAAGGTCTTGATAACCCACAAGTATAGGGGATCAATTGTAGCCTCTTTCGGTAAGTAAGAGTGTCGAATCCAACGAGGAGCTGAAGGTAGAACAAATATTCCCTCAAGTTCTATCGACCACCGATACAACTCTACGCACGCTTGACGTTCACTTTACCTAGAACAAGAATAAAACTAGAAGTACTTTCTAGGTGTTGTTGGATAGGCTTACAAGAAAATAAAGAGTGCGTAAATAAAAGCTAGGGGCTGCTTAGATAAAGACACAACTAAATTAGTTTTAATAAAGAGCTTGTTGTCACGAGAAAGTTATTTGTCCCTAGGCAATCGATAACTAGACCGGTAATCATTATTGCAATTTTATTTGAGGGAGAGGCATAAGCTAACATACTTTCTCTACTTGGATCATATGCACTTATGATTGGAACTCTAGAAAGCATCCGCAACTACTAAAGATCATTAAGGTAAAACCCAACCATAGCATTAAAGAATCAAGTCCCCTTTATCCCATACGCAAACAACCTACTTACTCAGTGCGTGCTTCTGTCACTCCACGCCACCCACCATAAGCAAATCATGAACATATTGCAAACCCTACAGCGGGAATCCCTCACGCTATGCGACACGGAGAGCACCATAGGACAGCACCAATAATAAAACATGCAACTCAAACATATCTTGATCATCAAATAGCCCATAGGACAAAACGGATCTACTCAAACATCATAGGATAGCCATACATCATTGGGAAAAAATATATAGCGTTGAGCATCGTGTTTAAGTAGAGATTACAGCGGGTAAGAGAGAGGTTACTCCGCTGCATAGAGGGGAAAGAGTTGGTGATGATGGCGGTGAAGTTGTTGGTGAAGATTGCGGTGATGATGATGGCCACGGCGGCGTTCCGGCGCCACCGGAACAGAAGAGGAGAGGGGGCCCCTTCGTCTTCTTCTTCCTTGACCTCCTCCCTAGATGGGAGAAGGGTTTCCCCTCCGGTCCTTGGCCTCCATGGCATGGGAGGGTTGAGAGCCCCTCCGAGATTGGATCTATCTCTCTGTCTCTCTCTGTTTCTGCGTTCTCCTTTGCTGCCCTTTCATCGTTTCGTATATATATGGAGATCCGTAACTCTGATTGGACTGAAACCTTCGCCGTGATTTTTCACCAAAAATTAGCTTTCTTGCAGCCGAAGAAAGGCATCAACCACCTTACGGGTGGCCCACGAGGGTCAGGTGCGCGCCCTGGGGGGTAGGACGCGCCCCCCTACCTCGTGACCACCTTAGACACCGTTTCACGTTGATCTTTCTCCCAGATTTTCCAAATATTCCAAAATAATTCTCCGTCCGTTTTTATCCCGTTTGGACTCCGTTTGATATGGATATTCTGCGAAACCAAAAACATGCAACAGACAGGAACTGGCACTGGGCACTGGATCAATATGTTAGTCCCAAAAATAGTATAAAAAGTTGCCAAAAAGTATATGAAAGTTGTAGAATATTGGCATGGAACAATTAAAAATTATAGATACGACAAAGACGTATCAGCTCCTCTGGTATAATTGCATAACACTTAAACTCCTTCGTGGATTGGTTGGTAGCCGTTTTGCATAGTTTCACGCGCTTAGCATCATTTCCTTCTGGGGTCACCATAATGCTCTCTCTTCTCTTTAATTGCTCTGCCACATCATTTTTTTTGCCTATGTGGCACCCTTAGCACCATTACACCTTGGAGCACTTGGAAGGGCCTACCACAAACATCTACAAAAAAAATTCAGCTTTTTACATTTTTTTTAATTTACTGTTCACACAGGAGCATATGCTCCCGGGAGCCAAAACGCCCCTCCCCTATCTTTCTATACATCCAACTGATTAACCTTGCTGAATCCTAACGGGCATAGTTGCACTAAAGTTACATGCCCGCCCATATAGGGAGGTGCCTAAATTATGACACCAAATTTGGTGTGTGTGCTAAACGTGTACATGCTTTGTGCACTCGAATTATCCCACTGAATCTCTAAAGGGACATCCCTTAGTCAGAGTGATTATTCACGGAGAAACCACCATCGCCGATGGTCTTACCACCATTCAAATGGTTTCTATCGGTGATGCGGGGATCAAGGCGGTTGTTGGCTTTCTTGGAGGCAAGTGTTGAAAATATGCCCTAGAGGCAATAATAATTGTGTTTTATTTATTTCTAAATTTATAATTGATTTTTATATTCTATGCTAAAATTGCTATGGTTCTTGAATTTGCAAGAACTAAGAGGTTCAGTGAAAAAATCACATGCATGTGTAGGATTATAAATGGTAAAAATAAGATTTCTAGTCTTGCCGTTAGGACTAGGTCAAGTGTTGCATGATGATTATGTTTTCTTGATCATGGTTACAGTTAAGTGTAACGATGATGTCAACAATATCGAGGGCATGGTGTTGGAAGAACGCTCGTGTTGAATTGACCCAAGTTGTATGTTATACTTAGAGATGATTTCATCACAGGTTTAATTATAGTCCATAACACGAAAAATTAACATATGCACAACTCCTTAGACCATGGACATCGAGGCACTTCAAACTGGACAATGCACTTTGGGGTTGGTTCAACGTCAACCATTACAGGTTGATCATAGCAACAATTTACATGTTCATAGGAAACGTATGCCAAGCGGCTAGATAACTCGAGACTAAGATTTTCTCCTCAAGCGATGGAAGGATATTCTTCGGGCCCTCTCGATGTGATGGCACCCATAATGTTTGGCTAGACACAGCGTGAATTGATCACGGGGATGCTGGAACACGAGAACGAGAAAAGAAAAGAAAATTGATAACAAGGAGACTGATATATAGTGCCAATGTGTTTGACTCATAGGGGTGCTGAAATATATGACCTAGTGTTTTGTAAAGTATCACAAAACAAAAGGAATAGCATATGGTAACCAAAGGTTTACTCGAATACAATTCGTGTGAGTATAGGGGTCAATATGGATGTTCACAATTCGAACGATGAAGCCGGGGGTGGATTGTTCAACGTGGATGCCAAGGTGACTACCCTGGATCCGTACAGCATGGTTTGTTTAGCGACGATGACAACACTGAGGTTCCACATGATCGCTGCATGCTTCGGCATTCAACCTTTTGGATTTGTCAAATGGGTCTTTTCGAGTTTCGTCGTTACATGTGAAGTCGGAGCTGTCGTGGCAGTTTTGCTGGTGACAATGAAACGTGAAGGTGCCCATATCGGGGGCTAGCACTAGTGCAGAACCGGGATATAGCACCAGTTCGTAAGGGCCTTTAGTGCCGGTTCTGTAACCGGCACTAAAGGGTGGGGACTAAAGGTCCCCCCCTTTAGTACTGATTTAGCACGAACCACCACTAAAGTGCCACCACGTGGCACGAGCCAGGGCCGACCAACCGGTACTAAAGGTTTGGGGGTTTTGGTTTTATTTTTTATTTTTCCTTTAATTTTGTGTATTCAATTTAATTTAGAGATTGTTTTTACATTATAATGAGTTGTTAAATCATTAGGTGAAAGTACCGCATATTAGTTTTAACTAGATGCATGGATCCTAGCTAGCTTGATCAAGTATATGCCATATATCCATATTACTTGATCACTTAGGACGTCCTAAGTGATCAAGTAATATGGATATATGGCATATACTTGATCACTTAGCTAGGATCCAGCCAGTTGAAACTAATCTGCGATTTCTTTCTTAAATGATAACTCATCATCATCATCATATTAATATAAAAACTTTTGCATCATATCATCACCAACAACAGTACTAGCTAGCTAATAATCATCATAGTCGTCATTATTACTATTTAATCATTATATGCATTACCCTATCTAATCACCACCAACACTAGCTTAAAGAAGAAACATTCACTTGTATGTACCGATCCGCTGAGGCACAACTGTCATCGGGAGTCCCTGTTGAAGAACATCTATAGTAACATACTTAGCAATGAGGTTTAGCTTGAAATATAATGTATGCAAAAGATGCACTGAGGACAAATAGTAAAAATCTTACCATCTTTCCTAAATAGATGTGACCATAGTTCTACAAACACTATTGGTCGCACTTTTTGAGTACTAAGATTTTTAAGTCCAGGAAAATAATTTCTCTTGACAGCATCAAGATCCTCAAGCCATGAAACATAATGACTTATCTCCTCGCAGTTTAGTTCATCCCCGGGACAGTGGACGGTCATATCTACCAAGCTATCAACAGAAATTAGTTGGCAACTATTTTTGAATAAACAATATCGAAGACATAATTATGGTTGAGAAACTCACATAATGGTAGAACTGGAGGGGTCTGCACATCGACCCAGATGTCTCTATTACCTTCAATATCATCTTCCGAACGAATATCAAAAGTGATAACCATATCAGGCTCAAATGCATAAGCCTTGCATAGTGCTTGCCAAGTTTTGCATTCAAAATAGGTGTAGGTGTCTGCATTGTATAATCTGACGTCGAAGGTATAACCATGCTCGGTCTTCAAGTAAACTCTCTTTACCTCCATAGTATTCATATGATTGAAACCTATCTTATCCAAAAAAAAAATTCTTGCATGACATGGGATATGCTAGTAGAATAGTAAAAAATAAAAATTATAAGTTCAAGCAAATTAATGAAGCATAAGTCATGCTTAATTACGAAAAAAGACTTGTCGTTGTGACTTACTGTGTCCACTTTGAAGGTCTCATCCGGCTTAATGCTGAAGCGCCTATCATCAACTAGAAATTTCTGTCGCACAGGTCGCGCTCGTCTTCGCAGTATTTGCACATAACGTAATCGTTTTCGTTGTCAGACGACATTTCCTATGTTCATAGTTGAAACATTAATTGATAAACACTTACTAGTTCTATTAATTCAACTAGCTAGTTCTATTAATTCATCTAGTTTATATATAGTAAAATTTTAATTAGATGATCAAATATCATATACCTAAATTTAATATATCTAATTCATCTAACATTTGACGTTAATATATCTAATTCATCTATAACAAAAAGTATAAAAAATACTTACTAGTTCTAATTAATTCAACTAATTCAACTAGCTAGTTCTATTAATTCATCTAGTTATATATAGTAAAATTTTAATTATATAATCAAATATTATATACCTAAATTTAATATTTCTAATTCATCTAACATTTGACATTAATATATCTAATTCATCTATAACAAAAATTATAAAAAACACTTACTAGTTCTAATTAATTCAACTAATTCAACTAGCTAGTTCTATTAATTCATCCAGTTCATATATAGTAAAAATTTAATTAGATGATCAAATATCATATATCTAAATTTAATTCATCTAATTCATCTAACATTTGACATTAATATATCTAATTCATCTATAACTAAAAGTATAAAAAATACTTACTAGTTCTAATTAATTCAACTAATTCAACTAGCTAGTTCTATTAATTCATCTAGTTTATATATAGTAAAATTTTAATTAGATGATCAAATATCATATACCTAAATTTAATATATCTAATTCATCTAACATTTGACATTAATATATCTAATTCATTTATAACTAAAAGTATAAAAAACTAACTCATCTAACATTAATATCTAGCTAATTCATCTAATTCATCTAATATTTACTTGTGTGTACTGTACATGTGTGTGTTTACTTGTGTGAGTGTGTGTGTGTGTGTGTGTGTGTGTGCATAGGGCGCCGCCGGCGAGCGGCAGGGGGCTGGGGCGGTCGATCTTACAGTTGGGCGACGACCGGTGTGTGGCGGCAGGAGCGGCAGGCGGCTGACGGGGGCAGCGATGGGGGCATGACGACGTCTGGTCAGACGGGCTGGGGCGGCGGCAGCGAGACGGCGACAACGGCCGAGGATGGGCTAATGCGGTGACAGGGGCGCGATGGGGCGGCGGCAGCGGCTGACGGGCTGGGCGGCGACGGCGGCGTGACGAAGCGGCGACGGGTGTGGCGCAGGAACGGGCGCGACGAAGCAGATGAACTAACTGAAATTTTCGTAAGTGTTGTCAAATTTGGCAGCCTAAGTGGCGGGAAGCGACCCCTCTTTAGTACTGGGTCGTGGCCCCACCCGGTACTAAAGATACGCCCTTTAGTACCGGTTAGAACCACGAACCGGTACTAAAGAGGATGCGCTCCCGTTTCGCGATGCACAAAGTTTAGTCCCACCTCGCCGAGCGAAGGGCAGCCGCACTGGTTTATAAACCCAGCCGCGGCTGCTCCTTCGAGCTCCTCTCTAAAGCAGGCTTCTGGGCCTAACTTTGCCGCGCTGCCCTGTGAGCCTGCTGGGCCTTATGGGCCTGCATTACCACGCCCAGGGCCGAGTAGGCCCACTGGGCAGCGCGTAAATAATTTTTTTATATAGTTTTTTTCTTTTCTGCTTTATATATTTTCTTTTATTTATTTCTGAGTAGTTTTTTGCTGTATTTAGAGTTTATTTGTGAATATTTTTGCTTTATGTACAAAATTTTTGAATATTTGAAGTTTGAATTATTTGAAATTTGTGTGAGTCACTAGTTTGTGAATAACTTGACTTTAAAAATAGATTTTTCAGTGATTCTTTTTTCTTATTTTTAATATTAGTGTGTTTTATCATTATATTCAAATTGGTAATATGTCTGGAGTTGTAATAAGTTACTAAAATTTTGAATTGCCTTTATAACATATGAGTTTTCGTCCGAAACCCTGATACTTTGAAAGAGATTGTCCAGTTTGTACATGAAATACATCCAGATTTTGCCGTAACCCTCTCTACTTTTTTGCACATGCTATGTGGGTGAAATGATGGTACCATGCCAAGTTTCAGCCTTTAAAGAGTTCATTTGTAGTGCTTTTCAATTTCAGGGTCATTTAGCTCAAAACAAATCAGTAAATGCATGAAAAATAGAAAATGAAGGCAGAATGGTTGAAAGTTGATGACGTGGCATCGAATGGTGCATAATGAACGCACAAAAAGTCTAGAGTTGTAATAAGCTTAGAAAAATGAAATGCCTTTGTAACAGATGAGTTTTCGTCTGAAACCCTGATACTTCGAAAGAGATTGTCCAGTTTGTACACGAAATGCATCCAGTTTTTGCCATAACCCTCTCTACTTTTTTGCACATGCTATGTAGGTGAAATGATGGTACCATGCCAAGTTTCAGCCTTTAAAGAGTTCATTTGTAGTGCTTTTCAATTTCAGGATCATTTAGCTCAAAGCAAATCAGTAAATGCATGAAAAATAGAAAATGAAAGCAGAAAGGGTTAAAAGTTGATGGCGTGGCCTTGAATGGTGCATAGCGAACACACAAAAAGTCTAGAGTTGTAATAAGTATAGAAAAATGAAATGCCTTTGTAACAGATGAGTTTTCGTCCGAAACCCTGATACTTCGAAAGAGATTGTCCAGTTTGTACACGAAGTGCATCCAGTTTTTGCCTGAGACATAGCTCCGTGCAGTCTACACCATTTCCTCAAGGCCTGAGAGGAGAGAGTGACAGGGGCTGCCGGTGGGGGAGGACCGGTGCGGGGGGATTGAGAGGGGTGATCGAGTGAGTGTGAGTGGAGAGAGGAGAGAGTGAGGGGCGGCCGGTTGGGGGAAGATAGAATGGCTTAGCAGTAGCGCTACTGCTATGTGTAAACATGTAAAAATATACATCAAAAATACATTGATCATCAATGATCATATTGCGGCCACAAATTCTACACATAGAGTTCAAATGAAGACCAAATGCTTGTGATAGTCTGAGAAGTAACATATTTAAGGTGGTAAAAACCTTATTAGCGGAGCAAGGTGGGACTAAAAAACCGCTGAAAACAGCCTGCCGCAACCTCTTTAGTACTGGTTTGTGACATGAACTGGTATTAAAGGGGTTGGTGGGGCCCCAGCCCGCCAACAGCCTGCCACAGCCTCTTTAGTACCGGTTCGTGGCACGAACCGGTACTAAAGGTTCGCCACGAACCGGTACAAATAGGTTCCACCCGCCTAGCCATTTGAACCGGCACTAATGGTCACATTAGTGCCGGTTCAGTTACAAATCGGGACTAATGTGCTTCACATTAGGCCCTTTTTCTACTAGTGTAGGGAGGCACAAGCCTTGCATATTTCTCTTTGTAAACCTTGTTGTCAAAGTTGGAGTTATCTATTGTTGGCGCTACAGTGCTCATGCATATGTCGCAAGGATAGTGTCGTTGGTAATTGTCTGCGGCAAAGTCTGACTAGCTGGATTGAAGGCGGTTGGTGATGACCATGGTGCTTATGGGCAGTCTTGACGGTTGTTCTATTATTACCGGTGTATTTGTAAGTTTGTTTCGGTAGTAATATTAGTCGGGGATTCCCTATTGGCAATTGTCATGCTCCATGACGATCGGCCTTTGTGCGTGTAATTTCGGTTTTCGCCTGATTTTTCTCCAATTAACATGACAACTTTGTTCTATTTAATTAGTTCATTGAGGCCAAGGCCTCCGTGTAAAAAAATCACGGGCGAACAAAGACCCAAGACTCTTTGACATGAAACAACCAAGAGTTTGAGCAGCTCGTGGAGGATTTTGTCGACAGTGTTAGATATGGCCAGCAAGAACAAAATCATAAACTATAACAAGAGGGTGCATTAATATAATCAATGATTCATATTTCCATCAAAATTTGGTTGGATTTAGCTAAATCCATATGGGAATTTAAGTCACTTTGCTGAAGTGCGAAATCGAATAAGCAAACATCCAAAAGATAAATTGTGTATTTTCTGCGGGGGATAAACTTTCGATGTATTCATAATTAATCATGGCAGTAAAGAGAACATCAGAGGTCACAAAAATTACAAGAAAAATACCACCTAGCAACAACTACAAGCATTAGAGCAAGCCAAAGTCATGCCACCGTCATCGCCCCTCCCTCACTTGAGTTTCGCAAATCTTGTTGTAGTAGATAGTCGAGAAGTCATTGTGCTAATGCCCCATAGGACCAACACACTAGAGTAGCAACCATCACCGAGAAGAGAATCGTAGATCGAAAGGATCAAACCTCGTAAAAACCCAGACAAATACTAGATAAAATAGATCTTCTAAAGACCGGCACCGACTGAACCCCACGAGATCTGGTGAAGACACACCTCCAAATGCCCTCCGACGATGGTAGACGCACCATGGGACGGGGATCGAAAGTGAGCAACATGATTCCTATTGAGGTACATCGCCACCGTCATACAACCCCAACCAAGAGGATAAACCTAACAAGAATGAGAGTGGGGTCCCTCCTGCAGGCGGAGGCTCGAGGTTCTCTGTACCTCCACAACCCAAAGGCCATAGAGACGGGGCAAACCAGTGATGGCGCCGTCGGGTGGAGGAGGAAACTTGATCGCCTGGTTCTTTTCTTTGAAAGGAGGAATGAGTGTGTTTATCCTTAGTTTATCCTAGCTTTGCCAGATAAGTAGCGATTTTAATAGTTCCCAATATATTTTGGAACCTCAAAATGGAAACCAACATCGTAACGACGAGCAAAATGACCAAAGTCTGATATGTAGTTGGGAGGAAGGTATCAAATCAGATGAGAGGCTCTAGCCTAGGAGGGGCGATGAAAAGAGCCTGCTATTCCAGTAGACAATAGAAGAGAAACAAAGACTAATTTTCCATTAGTGTTGCAAACTTAGATATTCCTCGTAGCACGATACTTCCTAATTTATCGATGCTCTTTAGTGTGTGTGTGTTGGGGGGGTGTACGATCACAACTTTTCAGTTGGCTCTCTTATTTTCTGCGATATGATGCCCCCCCCCCCTCCTTAAACCTGATTTAGTTTCTCGTATGATATTCTCACCGTTACGCCCATGGCTCACACTCGGTTTCCCATGTCAACATCCACCTAACGGAATTTGTTAGTTTGATGGTTAAAAGGAGTCATGTGAGAAATGGATAAAAGATTAGGGAGTCTCAAAACAAACAAAATAAAAGGCAAGCCAGAAGGTCTTGAAAGTTTAAGGACTCCTAATACAATTTGCATTTTTGTTACTTATTATACACAAATGTAAGTTACCTTCGGAAAGGGGATACATGAGAACGTGAGTTTCACTTGCCAACCAGGGCCCAATAGATTATAGATGTACTTGTCGAAAAATGATGCTAAAATAAAACACAATGACCTATCGACTGTCTCTTACAACTTGAAAAGAGAAAACGAAATTATGTTCCACTCCCTCCGCTTCTAAATATAAAACTTTTTAGATATTTCAATATGAACTACATACGGATGTATATAGACGTATTTTAAAGTGTAGATTCGCTCACTTTGCTCCGTATGTTATCGATATTGAAATCTCTAAAACGGCTTATATTTAGGAACAAAGGGAGTAGCAAATAAAAGTCTTTCTTGGATTCCTAAAAAAAAGACTTTGACGGCATATAAACATTTTTCTATTTTGCGCATAAGTGTGTTTAGTTTTTCTATTTTCCGGGAGAGTGTTTAGGTATTTCACATACATATAAGAGTTGTGTAAGAGGTCGACAAATAAACTTCCAAATCCAAATACTCCCTCCGTTTCATAATTCTTGTCATGCTTTTAGGTCAAAACTAACCACGCCAAGAATTATAGAACGGAGGCTGTATATAAGAGTGTTTAGGTATTTCACATAAGCAAGCACCAATATCATCAAACAACAGAACCCTTTGGTAGTTACAAATACTCAACTTTTTAACTTCTCACGTCCACACTCTGCACGGTGCTCTCGCGCTCGGCGTCACTATTATAGCTTAGAGACTGGAGCAGCTTTATTACATCGGGAGGAAAACACACAGAATTCAAACTAGGGACATCATAATCATATATGATATCTCTCAACTGATTCACTTGTAAGCATCGGGGTTGGCGATGAGGTAGGCCTCGGCAGCCTTGAAGATGGCGGTGACGGAGTCCTTGGCCTTGGTGATCTCGTCCTTCACCTCCACGCCTGGCAGCAGCTTGTACGTCGAGTCCACCTTCACGACGCTCCCTCCGTTGGCCGCCGGCTCCACCTTGATGTGCGACGCCGCGGTCTCGATCGCCGTGCCGATGCCGCCGCCCTCGATGAGGGTCGACTTGCACTCGCACTTCTCCTCGTCCAGGAACTCGAGCCTCTCCTTCATGACGCTAAAGGGCATGGCTGCAAGAGCAAACAACCGCGTGTTATGCCGGATTGCCAGACCGAGGTGACATGCATGGGTTGTAGTATGTGAGTGATGCGTACGTACCTGAGGTGAAGTTGAACTGCCTGACGCTGCCGATGCCGCCTTCGCCTTCCACGGGGTGAGCGCTGGCGACGATGTGTGGCGCGAGCTTGGGCGCGAGAGTGTGCCAGTCCATCACGCCGGCGCGGAACAGGCGCGGTGCTGCGACCGACGACTCGATCTCATGGGTCCAGCTGTTGGTGGAGGCCATTGCTGTGGTGATCAACTGAGTCAGACGAGCAGGCGCGAAGGATATGAGCTCTGTCAGAGCGTTGTGTTGCTAGTGCAAGTAGCTGCTTGGTTGCCGATAGCGTGCGCGGTGAGAGCTATAAATAGGTGTCCCGGAGTGCGGGGTTGGTGCCGGACGGGGTCTGGTGAGGCCGCCGGTCCCCGAGTTTCCACGAGGGACAGCAGTTCGGACTTAATTATGCAGGCATGGTTGGCATGCATGGAACCCCTCGTGGCCCTTTTCGTCAACGTTTATTGATTCTGGTGTGTAAAAAAACGTTTATTGATTCAGGTGTGCAAAGAATGTGTTCTAGGGAGTAAAATACGGTAATGCCAAACGAAAATGATGGTGACAGGTGTGGTTGCCATATGGCATGGTTGGTGTCTTGATGACATATATAGTTGGTGTGGTTACGTGAGAAAAGAAAAGGCCACTCAAAAAAAAGGCCACTCTTTCAGTGGACGGGGGCATTGGCTCCCATTTTTTCAAATGATTAAAAGAATAATATCTCTAAGTTTCAAAAAAAATTGAAAACAAATACTGTGGAAACTTATACATATTCATGATGGATCTGTGAATTTCCATTCAAAAATATTATGATTTGCAAGCAGCACAAAAAAAAAATCCCGGCCCAACAATAAAAAAAGATTGACCCATTTTCATTTATGTATTTGTTTTTTTTTTGACGCTACGTATGAATGCATATTGTTATGAAAAATTTCTTGAACGTGTTATATGTGTATTTGTGTGTGTACAAATATTTTCAAATTTTTTTTGCAATGTGGAAATATGTTTTTTTAAGTCCACCGATGCACCCGTCCACCAAAGGGCATTTCCGCTCTTTCAGTTGGCTACATGTCTGTACATAAACTACTATTTTGTGTTATATTCTAAGTTTTTTTAGGCTATGTTTTATTATGAGTTATTATTTGAGTACGTACCAGCTGTTCTTTTGAATACTATTGACACTATGTTCTATTGTATTTTCTTTACACCCAGTTTCGTTGAAATCGGTTGTCTTTCTATATATCCATTAGAACGAACTTGCTAATCCTAACGGCATAGTTGCACCAAAGTTACATGCCCGCCCATATATAGGGCGATACTCAAATCATGACTTCAAATTTTGTTTGTGTGCTAAATGTGTACATGCTATGCGTTCTCGAATTGTCCCAACGGAACTCTATATAGACATCTCTTAGTCCCTTAAGTTATGGAGTTAAGTTTGGTAGCTTCTCACAAGTTAGACGCAGGTGGGAGAGCGTCTACATCCATGGGTTGTAGACTAGGTTGATTATTCACGGACAAACCACAATCGCAGATGGTCTTACCACTCGTCGGAAGGTTTCCATCGGTGATGTAGAGATCAAGGCGGCGACTTCCTTGCCATTGGCCTTCTTGAAGGCATTATCATGAAGCGGGCACGATTGTCAAAGCCGGTGGTGCAATGTTCGATGTGGATGCCGGGGAGACTACCCTGTTGGAATTTGCTAGTGGGCTTTTGGCCCAAAGTCCAACTAAAATTCTAAAATTCTCTTGACCCATTCTTGCACACATGTGAGTGGAGTGAGTGAGGCTAAAGTTTAGTCCCACCTCATAAGTTGAGAGAGAGTTGCACCTTTTTATAAGGTGAGCTCTTCTATCACTTGTATGAGCATGAAAAGAGGAGACCTACACGCGCGCTTCTCCTCCTCGCTCGCCTCGCCTCGTCACGACGCGCCGCGCCGCGGGTTGCGGGATTGAGCCGAGGACAGAGCTAGGCAGACGTCTACCCTAGCCGCGGCCAAGCAAGTCTTCTCCATCCCTCCTTTCGGCGTGCACTGGGAGAAGGGACAGCAGGCCTCCGGAACCCCGCCTCTCGTGGTCCTGTACGAGAGAGGGGCGATCAGGTTTTTGGGGAGCGCGACTGCTGGCAGAGACGACTTCGCGAACGACGATTTTCCCCCCGACCTCGGCAACCTCATCCTCGACGACATGGGCGACAACGTCAACGCCGGCGGTGCTGCTCCCGCTGCACCGTATGTGATTCTATCCTTCTTGTTCGAGATCGTGGTAGAATTCATGTTTCTAGTATGCCCTAGATGTGATCT
Organism: Aegilops bicornis; assembly: GCA_021605145.1. NCBI lineage: Eukaryota > Viridiplantae > Streptophyta > Magnoliopsida > Poales > Poaceae > Aegilops > Aegilops bicornis. Next base: position 772,540,317 of record CM038670.1, on the reverse strand, counting down.
GTTCATCTGCTATGCTAGTTCGCATGATTAGTTTAATCTCTGCTATTGCTGTCATGATCTATTTCAGATTAAATCTCGTAGTAATTTGCTCATATTTCCAACAATCCAAAAACCTGATTATAGGCAATTTACTCCGAGTGGTTTTGCTGCGCATCTGAAGCCGCCTGCCTTTAAGGGGGCGCAATATAAGAGGTGACGCACGAGAGCAGTCTACTTGTTTCAGACCATGGGCTACTATGACGCCATTAAGGGCAAGCCCGAGGGCGATCTTAATCCAGCACAGCTGGAAGCTTTTGAGAAGATCGATACTCTCTTCAAAGGCGCTCTTCTGGGTGTTCTTGATGATTCCATTATGGATTCGTATATGTCAGTTTGACAACGGCAAAGACATGTGGGCTGCGCTCGAGGCCAAGTTTGGTGCCTCGGACGCCAGATGGAAGTTATGCGTCATGGAGCAATTCTATGACTACAAGATGACTGATGAGCGCTCTGTTGTACAGCAGGCTCATGAGATACAGCCGCTCGCAAAAGAACTTGAGCACTTCAAGTGTGTGTTGTCGGACAAATTTGTTGCCGGAGGCATCATTGCCAAGCTTCCACCTTCGTGGAACAATTTTGCTACTTCCCTGAAACACAAGAGACAGGAGTTTTCCGTTGCGGATCTCATTGGCACTCTTGATGTTGAAGACAAGGCGAGAGCAAAAGACACACGTGCTCGAGTTGCTGAGGGAGCTTCTAGTGCCCACATGGAACTTCCAGCCCAACAAGTTCAAAAACAACAAGAACAAAACTCAGGGCAAAGGCAAGTTTGATACAAAGAACAAGCCATCACATTCTACCAACTTCAAGAAGAATTCTCATAAGAAGGGGAAGGGACTTTGCCATGTCTGCGGTGATCCTAATCACTGGGCTCGAAGTGTCCTAACCGCTTTGAGGAGCGCGAACATGAGAAGAGCGGCAAGTCCGCTAATGTTGTCATCGGTGATCTTGATATGAAGGAATCAGTGCAGTATTTTTCCTACCATCCTTTCAGTATTCCAATCTCCTGATTGGTTAATTGATACCGGTGCCAATGTACATGTTTGTGCTGATGCCTCCATGTTTTCTTCTTACCAGGCAACAGGGACTTCACCCGTGCTGATGGGGAACGGGTCACATGCCATCGTTCGAGGTGTTGGTACGGTCGATCTGAAGTTTACTTCGGGGAAGACCGTGCGTCTGAAGAACGTTCATCATGTGCCGTCCATCAATAAAAATCTCGTTAGCGGTTCCCGTTTATGTCGAGATGGTTTTAAGTTGGTTTTCGAATCCAATAAAGTTGTAATTTCTAAGTGTGGACAATTTGTTGGAAAAGGCTATGAGTGCGGAGGCTTGTTCCGCCTATCTTTGTCAGATATTTGCACTAAAGTTATTAATAATGTTTGCCACAATAATGAGTCGGATATTTGGCATTCACGACTTTGTCATATTAACTTTGGTTGCATGACGCGCTAGCCAATATGAATTTAATTCGAAAATCTCTCTTGTCAAAGGCTCCAAGTGCCAAGTATGTGTGCAAGCTAAGCAACCTCGCAAGTCCCATAAGGCTGCAGAGGCAAGAGACTTAAGCGCCACTAGAGCTTATACATTACGATCTTTGTGAGATGAATGGCGTCTTGACAAAAGGTGGAAAGAGATACTTCATGACGTTGATTGATGACTCCACTAGATATTGTTATGTGTATCTTCTGAAATCAAAAGATGAGGCTTTAACTTTCTTCAAAAACTTTAAAGCTGAGGCAGAGAACCAACTTGATCGAAAAATTAAACGGCTTAGGTCCGATCGTGGTGGAGAGTATTTTTCCAATGAATTTGATCTGTTTTGTGCGGAACATGGTATAATCCATGAGAGGACGCCTCCCTACTCACCCAGTCAAATGGGGTAGCCGAAAGAAAGAACCGAACTCTAACTGATATGGTTAACACCATGTTAGACACTTCGGGTCTATCCAAGGAATGGTGGGGGAGGCGCTAATGATTGCATGTCATGTCCTAAACCGAGTTCCCACAAAGCATAAGACCATGACTCCATTTGAGGAATGGGAAAGGAAAAGTTTGAAACTCTCTTACCTACGTACTTGGGGTTGTTTGGCGAAAGTCAATATACCAATTCCCAAGAAGCGCAAGCTTGGACCAAAAACCGTGGACTGTGTTCTTCTGGGCTATGCTTTTCATAGCATCGGCTATAGATTTTTGATAATAAAATCTGAGGTATCCGACATGCATGTTGGTACGATTATGGAGTCGAATGATGCAACATTCTTTGAGTACATATTTCCTATGAAGGATATGTCGAGTTCATCAAATCAGGAGATATCTACTCCATCTAGTGAGGAATTCCCTGTAATTCCTGAACCCACCATTGCGATGGAACCCGTTGAGAATCCTGTTGAGGGTGACAATGGAACTCCTGTGAGGAGTAAGAGACAGAGGATCAGAAAGTCCTTTGGTGATGATTTCATTGTGTACCTCGTGGATGACACACCAGGACTATTTCGAAGCCTATGCATCTCCGATGTCGACTCTTTGGAAGGAAGTTGTTAAATGGCGAGATGGATTCCATCTTAGCTAACGGGACCTGGGAAATCACTGACCGTCCCTATGGGTGCAAACCTGTAGGATGTAAGTGGGTGTTAAAAAAAGCTTAGACCTGATGGTACGATTGAAAAGTACAAGGCACGGCTTGTGGCTAAGGGTTATACCCAGAAAAAAGGTGAAGACTTCTTTGATACTTACTCACCCGTGGCTAGACTGACCACAATTCGGGTGCTACTATCACTGGCTGCCGCACATGGTCTTCTCGTTCATCAAATGGACGTCAAGACGGATTTTCTCAATGGAGAATTGAAGGAGGAAATTTACATGGATCAGCCAGATGGTTTTGTAGTACCTGGTCAGGAAGGAAAGGTGTGCAAGTTGTTAAAGTCTTTATATGGCCTTAAGCAAGCTCCTAAGGAGTGGCATGAGAAGTTTGAAAGAACATTAACTGCTGCGGCTTTGTAGTAAGCGATGGTGACAAGTGCGTGTACTATCGCTATGGTGGGGGCGAAGAAGTTATTCTTTATGCGTATGTCGACGACATATTGATCTTTGGAACCAAACTTGATTTAATCAAGGAGGTTAAGGATTTCTTATCTCGCTGTTTTGCGATGAAGGATCTAGGAGTAGCTGATGTTATCTTAAACATCAAGCTGTTGAGAGATGAGAATGGTGGGATCACACTGCTTGATCGCACTATGTGGAAAAGGTCTTGAGTCGTTTTGGGTATAGCGATTGCACGCCTTCTCCAACTCCATATGATGCTAGTGTGTTGCTTGAAAGAATCGACGGATTGCTAAAGATCAAGCGAGGTATTCTCAGATTATTGGCTCGCTTATGTATTTGGCGAGTGCCACGAGGCTGACATCTCCTTTGCTGTGAGCAAGCTGAGTCGGTTTGTGTCAAAACCGGGAGATGATCATTGGCGTGCGCTTGAGAGAGTTATGCGCTACTTGAAGGACGCTGCGAGCTATGGGATTCACTACACTTTGGGTATCCAAGGGTACCGGAGGGTTATAGTGACTCAAGCTGGATATCGATCTTGATGACATTAAGGCCACAAGTGGTTATGTTTTTACACTTGGTGGTGGCGCTGTTTCTGGAAGTCTTGCAAGCGAGACCATCTTAACAAGGTCAACTATGGAAGCAGAACTCACGGCATTAGATATCGCCTTTGTTGAAGCGAGTGGCTTCGTGAGCTATTGATGGACTTACCTATGGTTGAAAAACCAATACCCCTATCACGATGAACTGTGATAATCAAACTGTGATCGTCAAGATAAACAGTTCTAAGGACAATATGAAGTTCTCAAGGCATGTGAAGAGGAGATTAAAATCTGTCAGGAAACTGAGGAACTCCGGAGTTATTACATTGGATTATATCCAAACTTCAAAAAACTTGGCAGATCCCTTAACAGAGGGTCTATCACGTAATGTGATAGATAATGCATCGATAGAGATGGGTCTGAGACCCACCGCATGAGTTGTCCATAGTGGTAACCCACTCTATGTGATCAGAGATCCCGTGAAGTAGAAGTGGGAGACAAGCTGTTGGTCAGCTGGGAGGAGAGTATCCCTATATTAACTATCCCACTCCGTGAAGATGCAATACTCTCGACCGCATGGCAGGTTGATACTTATCTTAATGTGTTCCAAGTGTCTTATTCGGGTAGCAGAGATGTTGTCCTGCAGAACATCTTCGAGGAACACACCTATATGAATTTATTTATTAACGTCGCAGTCTGTGAGAATTGGGTGTTCTCTAATAAATTCATGAAAGGCCCTGGAGTATGATGTATACGCTCCACCCGCGGGGAAGCCTTGCGGCAGCCCAGTATCGGTCAAGAACTTGTGTGAAACTAGTCTCGCAAAAAACTTGTAGTTCAAGGCATAGTCCACTATTCAAGTTGTGATCTAGTGTAGCATAAATCTCTAAGTGGAAGTTCAACTTCACAGTCTCCACTAAGCACCGGTATATAAACAATGTTTTGGAAACAAATGGTGAAATGTGCCAATGAGACTTTGTGGGGGATTGTTGGAATTTGCTAGTGGGCTTTTGGCCCAAAGCCCAATTAAAATTCTGAAATTCTCTTGGCCCATTCTTGCACACATGTGAGTGGCGTGAGTGAGGCTAAAGTTTAGTCCCACCTCATAAGTTGAGAGAGAGTTGCACCTCTTTATAAGGTGAGCGCTTCTACCACTTGTATGAGCATGAGAAGAGGAGACCTACACGCGCGCTCCTCCTCCTCGCTCGCCTCGCCACGCCACGCCACGCCTCGCCTCGTCACGACGCATCGCGGGTTGCGGGATTGAGCCGAGCCGAGGACAGAGCTATGCACGTCGTCTATATTTTTGCTGTACGGGAGAGGAGCGATCAGGTTTTTGGGGAGCGCACTCACGCGACTGCTGGCAGCGACGACTTCGCGAACGACGATTTCTTCCCCGACCTCGGCAACCTCATCCTCGACGACATGGGCGACAACGTCAACGCCGGCGGTGCTGCTCCTGCTGCACCGTATGTGATTCTATCCTTCTTGTTCGAGATCGTGGTAGAATCCATGTTTCTAGTATGTGCCCTAGATGTGATCTGTTCATCTGCTATGCTAGTTCGCATGATTAGTTTAATCTCTGCTATTGCTGTCATGATCTATTTCCTATTCATTCGGATTAAATCTCGTAGTAATTTGCTCATATTTCCAACAATCCAACAACCTGATTATAGGCAATTTACTCCGAGTGGTTTTCTTTCTTGTCTGAAGCCGCTTTGCCTTTAAGGGAGCGCAATATAAGAGGTGGCGACGAGAGCGATCTCTTGGTTTGGACCATGGGCTGCTATGACGCCATTAAGGGCAAGCACGAGGGCGATCTTAATCCAGCACAGCTGGAAGCTTTTGAGAAGATCGATACTCTCTTCAAAGGCGCTCTTCTGGGTGTTCTTGATGATTGCATTGTGGATTCGTATATGTCGTTTGACAACGGCAAAGACATGTGGGCTGCACTCGAGGCCAAGTTGTTGGAAATATGCCCTAGGGGCAATAATAAAAGGATTATTATTATATTTCCTTGTTCGTGATAATTGTCTTTTATTCATGCTATAATTGTATTATCCGGAAATCGTAATACACGTGTGAATACTTAGACCACAACATGTCCCTAGTGAGCCTCTAGTTGACTAGCTCGTTGATCAACAGATAGTCATGGTTTCCTGACTATGGACATTGGATGTCGTTGATAACGGGATCACATCATTAGGAGAATGATGTGATGGACAAGACAATCCTAAGCATAGCACAAGATCGTGTAGTTCGTTTTGCTAGAGCTTTTCCAATGTCAAGTATCTTTTCCTTAGACCATGAGATCGTGTAACTCCCGGATACCGTAGGAGTGCTTTGGGTGTACCAAAGCGTCACAACATAACTGGGTGACTATAAAGGTGCACTCTGGTATCTCCGAAAGTGTGCATTGGGTTGACACGGATCGAGACTGGGATTTGTCACTCCGTATTACGGAGAGGTATCATTGGGCCCACTTTCGGTAATGCATCATCATAATGAGCTCAAAGTGACCAAGTGTTTGGTCACGGGATCATGCATTCTGATGCGAGTAAAGTGACTTGCCGGTAACGAGATTGAACGAGGTATTGGGATACCGACGATCGAATCTCAGGCAAGTAACGTACCGATTGACAAAGGGAATATTATACGGGGTTGCTTGAATCCTCGACATCGTGGTCCATCCGATGAGATCATCGAGGAGCATGTGGGAGCCAACATGGGTATCCAGATCCCGCTGTTGGTTATTGAACGGAGAGCCGTCTCGGTCATGTCTACGTGTCTCCCGAACCCGTAGGGTCTACACACTTAAGGTTCGGTGACGCTAGGGTTGTATGAATATGAGTATGCAGCAAACCGAATGTTGTCCGGAGTCCCGGATGAGATCCCGGGCATCACGAGGAGTTCCGGAATGGTCCGGAGGTAAAGAATTATATATAGGAAGTGCTATTTCGGCCATCGGGAGAATTTCGGGGGTCACCGGTATTGTACCGGGACCACCGAAAGGGTCCAGGGGGTCCACCGGGTGGGGCCACCTATCCCGGAGGGCCCCGTGGGCTGAAGTGGGGAGGGAACCAGCCCCTGGTGGGCTGGTGCGCTTCTTGGCCCCTGCGCCTAGGGTTGGAAACCCTAGGGGTGGGGCGCCCACTGCCTTGGGGGCAAGCCTTCCCCTTGGGAGATCTGATCTCAGGGCGGCGCCCCAGGGGGCCTATATAAAGGGGAGGGAGGGCAGCCGCTGCTGAAGTCTTGGCGCCTCCCTCCCCTGCTACACCTCCTCCTCCTCCCGTAGTTGCTTGGCGAAGCCTGCCGAACCTGCTGCATCCACCACCACGCCGTCATCTTCTTTGGATCTTCATCAACCTCTCCTTCCCCTTGCTGGATCAAGACGGAGGAGACGTCCACGCTGACCGTCGTGTGTTGAACACAGAGGTGCCGTCCGTTCGGCGCTAGGATCTCCGGTGATTTGGATCACGACGAGCGACTCCTCAACCCCGTTCTCTTGAACGCTTCCATACGCAATCTACAAGAGTATCTAGATGCATCTATCTCTACGTTGCTAGATGAACTCATAGATGGATCTTGGTGAGCGAGGAAAATTTTATTTTATGCAACGTTCCCCAACAGTGGCATCATGAGCTAGGTCTATGCGTAGTTCTCTATTGCACGAGTAGAACACAATTTGTTGTGGGCGTAGATGTTGTCAACTTTCTTGCCGCTACTCTTATTTTGCTTCAGCGGCATTGTGGGATGAAGCGGACCGGACCGACCTTACACGTACGCTTACGTGAGACAGGTTCCACCGACTGACATGCACTAGTTGCGTAAGGTGGCTAGCAGGTGTCTGTCTCTCCCACTTTAGTTGGAGCGGATTCGACGAAAAGGGTCCTTATGAAGGGTAAATAGAAGTTGACAAATCACGTTGTGGCTTTTTCAGAGGTAAGAAAAGCGTTCTTGCTAGAACCCTATTGCAGCCACGTAAAAGATGCAACAACAATTAGAGGACGTCTAACTTGTTTTTGCAGCAATTGCCTTGTGATGTGATATGGCCAAAAGTTGTGATGAATGATGAATGATATATTGTGATGTATGAGCTCATGTTCTTGTAATAGGAATCACGACTTGCATGTCGATGAGTATGACAACCGGCAGGAGCCATAGGAGTTGTCTTTATTTTTGTATGACCTGCGTGTCATTGAGAAACGCCATGTAAATTTCTTTACTTTATTGCTAAACGTGTTAGCCATAGTAGTAGAAGTAATAGTTGGCGAGCAACTTCATGGAGACATGATGATGGAGATCATGGTGTCATGCCGGTGACAAGATGATCATGGAGCCCCGAAGATGAAGATCAAAGGAGCTATATGATATTGGCCATATCATGTCACTACTATATAATTGCATGTGATGTTTATTATGTTTATGCATCTTGTTTACTTAGAACGACGGTAGTAAATAAGATGATCCCTTATAATAATTTCAAGAAAGTGTTCTCCCTAAGCGTGCCCCGTTGCTAAAGTTCGTCGTTTCGAAGCACCACGTGATGATCGGGTGTGATAGATTCCTACGTTCACATACAACGGGTGTAAGACAGTTTTACACATGCAAAACACTTAGGTTAACTTGACGAGCCTAGCATGTACAGACATGGCCTAGAGGCCATAAGAGACCGAAAGGTCGAACATGAGTCGTATGGAAGACACGATCAACATGGAGATGTTCACCGACGATGACTAGTCCGTCTCACGTGATGATCAGACACGGCCTAGTCGACTCGGATCATGTAACACTTAGATGACTAGAGGGATGTCAAATCTGAGTGGGAGTTCATTATATAATTTGATTAGATGAACTTAATTATCATGAACATTAGTCTAAAACCTTTGCAAAATGTCTTGTAGATCAAATGGCCAACGCTCATGTCACCATGAACTTCAACGCGTTCCTAGAGAAAAACAAGCTGAAAGATGATGGTAGCAACTATTACATTTGGGTCCGGAACCTGAGGATCATCCTCATAGCAGCCAAGAAACAATATGTCCTAGAAGCACCGCTAGGTGAAGCACCCATCCCAGAGAACCAACACGTTATGAACGCTTGGCAGTCTCGTGCTGATGATTACTCCCTCTTTCAGTGCAGCATGCTTTACAACTTAGAACCAGGGCTCCAAAAGCGTTTTGAGCAACACGGAGCATATGAGATGTTCGAGGAGCTGAAAATGGTTTTCCAAGCTCATGCCCGGGTCGAGAGATATGAAGTCTCTGACAAGTTCTACAGTTGTAAGATGGAGGAAAATAGTTACATCGGTGAGCACATACTCAAAATGTCTGGGTTGCACAACCGCTGTCCCAAATTGGACATTAACCTCCTGGACGAGGCGGTCATTGACAGAATCCTTGATCGCTCCCACCGAGCTACAAGAGCTTTGTGATGAACTACAATATGCAGGGGATGGTAAAAACTATTCCTGAAGTATTTTCAATGCTGAAATCAGCAGAGGTAGAAATCAAGAAAGAACATCAAGTGTTGATGGTCAATAAAACCACTAAGTTCAAGAAGGGCAAGGGTAAGAAGAACTTCAAGAAGGACGGCAAGGATGTTGCCGCACCCGGTAAGCCAGTTGCCGGGAAGAAGTCAAAGAATGGACCCAAGCACGAGACTGAGTGCTTTTATTGCAAAGGGAAGGGTCATCGAAGCGGAACTGCCCCAAATACTTAGCGCACAAGAAGGCCGGCAACACTAAAGGTATATTTGTTATACATGTAATTGATGTGTACCTTACCGATTACTCGTAGTAGCTCCTGGGTATTTGATACCGGTGCTGTTGCTCATATTTGTAACTCACAGCAGGAGCTGCGGAATAAACGGAGACTGGCGAAGGATGAGGTGACGATGTGCGTCGGGAATGGTTCCAAGGTCGATGTGATCGTCGTCGGCACGCTACCTCTACATTTACCTACGGGATTAGTTTTAAACCTCAATAATTGTTATTTAGTGGCAAGTTTGAGCATGAACATTGTATCAGGATCTCGTTTAATACGAGATGGCTACTCATTTAAATCCGAGAATAATGGTTGTTCCAATTATATGAGAGATATGTTTTATGGTCATGCTCCGATGGTCAATGGTTTATTATTAATGAATCTCGAACGTAATATTACACATATTCATAGTGTGAATACCAAAAGATGTAAAGTTGATAACGATAGTCCCACATACTTGTGTAATCGCCGCCTTGGTCACATTGGTGTCAAGCGCATGAAGAAGCTCCATTCTTATGGACTTTTAGAGTCTCTCGATTATAAATCATTTGACACATGCGAACCATGCCTTATGGGCAAAATGACCAAGAATCCATTCTCCGGAACAATGGAGCGAGCAACCAACTTATTGGAAATCATACATACCGATGTGTGCGGTCCAATGAGCGTTGAGGCTCATGGAGGATATCGTTATGTTCTCACTCACCGATGACTTGAGTAGATATGGGTATGTCTACTTGATGAAACACAAGTCTGAGACCTTTGAAAAGTTCAAGGAATTTCAGAATGAGGTAGAGAATCAACGTGACCGAAAAATAAGTTCTTACGATCAGATTGTGGAGGAGAATATTTAAGTCACGAATTTGGTACACACTTAAGGAAATGTGGAATCGTTTCACAACTCACGCCGCCTGGAACACCTCAGCGTAACGGTGTGTCCGACTTGCGTAATCGCACTCTATTGGATATGGTGCGATCTATGATGTCTCTTACTGATTTACCACTATCATTTTGGTGATACGCTCTAGAGACAGCTACATTCACTTTAAATAGGGCACCGTCTAAATTCGTTGAGACGACACCGTATGAATTATGGTTTGGGAAGAAACCTAAGCTGTCGTTTCTAAAAGTTTGGGGATACGATGCTTATGTCAAGAAACTTCAACCTGAAAAGCTCGAACACAAGTCGGAAAAATGCGTCTTCATAGGATACCCTAAGGAAACCATTGGGTACACCTTCTACCTTAGATCCGAAGGCAAGATCTTTGTTGCCAAGAATGGATCCTTTACGGAAGAGAGTTTCTCTCGAAAGGAGTAAGTGGGAGGAAAGTAGAACTTCGATGAAGTACTACCTCTTGAATCGGAAAGTAGTGCAGCTCGGAAAATGTTCTGTGGTGCCTACACCGAATCGGAGAGGAAATTAATGATGATGATCAAGGTACTTGGATCAAGTTGCTCTTGAACTTCGTGGGTCCACAAGGACATGTTCCACACCAGTGGTATGGCAACCCTGTCACGGAAATCATGTTGTTATACAACGGTGAACCTTGAACTATGAAGAAGCGATGGCGGGCCCAGATTCCAACAAATGGCTTGAAGCCATGCAAGCCGAGATAGGATCCATGTATGAAAACAAAGTATGGACTTTGACAGACTTGCCCGATGATCGTGACGATAGAAAACAAATGGATATTTAAGAAGAAGACGGACACGGATGGTAATGTTACCATCTATAAAGCTCGACTTGTCGCTAAAGGTTATCGGCAAGTTCAAGGGGTTGACTACGATGAGACTTTCTCTCCCGTAGCGAAGCTGAAGTCCGTCCGAATCATGTTAGCAATTGCCACATACTATGATTATGAGATATGGCAAATGGACCGTCAAAACGGCATTCCTTAACGGCTATCTTAAGGAAGAACTGTATATGATGCAGCCGGAAGGTTTTTTCGACCCTAAGAATGCTAACAAGGTATGCAAGCTCGATGATCCATTTATGGGCTGGTGCAAGCATCTCGGAGTTGGAACATTCGCTTTGATGAGATGATCAAAGCGTTTGGGTTTATGCAGACTTATGGAGAAGCCTGCGTTTACAAGAAAGTGAGTGGGAGCTCTGTAGCATTTCTCATATTATATGTAGATGACATACTTTTGATGGGAAATGATATAGAACTTTTGGACAGCATTAAGGCCTACTTGAATAAGAGTTTTTCAATGAAGGACCTTGGAGAAGGTGCTTATATATTAGGCATCAAGATCCACAGAGATAGATCGATACGCCTCATAGGTCTTTCACAAAGCACATACCTTGATAAGATATTGAAGAAGTTCAAAATGGATCAGTCCAAGAAAGGGTTCTTGCCTGTATTACAAGGTGTGAAATTGAGCTCGGCTCAATGTCCGACCATGGCGGAAGATATAGAAGAGATGAGTGTCATCCCTATGCATCAGCCATAGGGTCTATTATGTATGCCATGTCTGTGTACCAGACCTGATGTAAACCTTGCCGTAAGTTTGGTAGGAAGGTACCAAAGTAATCCCGCAAGGAACATCGGACAGCGGTCAAAAATATCCTGAAGTACACGAAAAGGACTAAGGATATGTTTCTACCGTTTATGGAGGTGACGAAGAGCTCGTCAGAAAAGGTTACGTCGACGCTTAGCTTCGACATGCATCTAGATGACTCTAAGTCACAAACCGGATACGTGTATATGTTGAATGGTGGAGCGATGGCTGGTGCAGCTGCAAGCGAAGCGTCGTGGCGGGATCTACATGTGAGGCGGAGTACATGGCAGCCTCGGAGGCAGCGCATGAAGCAATTTGGGTGAAGGAGTTCATCACCGACCTAGGAGTCATACCCAATGCGTCGGGGCCGATCAAACTCTTCTGTGACAACACTAGAGCTATTGCACTTGCCGAGGAGCCCAGGTTTCACAAGAAGACCAGGCACATCAAGCGTCGCTTCAACTCCATTCGTGAAAATGTTCAAGATGGAGACATAGAAATTTGCAAAATGCATACGGATCTGAATGTCGCAGATCCGTTGACTAAACCTCTTCATGAGTAAAACATGATCAACACGAGAACTCTATGGGTGTTCGATTCATCACAATGTAACTAGATTATTGACTCTAGTGCAAGTGGGAGACTGTTGGAAATATGCCCTAGAGGCAATAATAAAAGGATTACTATTATATTTCCTTGTTCGTGATAATTGTCTTTTATTCATGCTATAATTGTATTATCCGGAAATCGTAATACACGTGTGAATACTTAGACCACAACATGTCCCTAGTGAGCCTCTAGTTGACTAGCTCGTTGATCAGCAGATAGTCATGGTTTCTGACTATGGACATTGGATGTCGTTGATAACGGGATCACATCATTAGGAGAATGATGTGATGGACAAGACCCAATCCTAAGCATAGCACAAGATCGTGTAGTTCGTTTTGCTAGAGCTTTTCCAATGTCAAGTATCTTTTCCTTAGACCATGAGATCGTGTAACTCCCGGATACCGTAGGAGTGCTTTGTGTGTACCAAACGTCGTAACGAATCGGGTGACTATAAAGGTGCACTACGGTATCTCCGAAAGTGTCATTGGGTTGACACGGATCGAGATCGGATTTGTCACTCCGTATTACGGAGAGGTATCACTGGGCCCACTCGGTAATGCATCATCATAATGAGCTCAAAGTGACCAAGTGTTTGGTCACGGGATCATGCATTACGGTACGAGTAAAGTGACTTGCCGGTAACGAGATTGAACGAGGTATTGGGATACCGATGATCGAATATCGGGCAAGTAACATACCGATTGACAAAGGGAATTGTATACGGGGTTGCTTGAATCCTCGACATCGTGGTTCATCCGATGAGATCATCGAGGAGCATGTGGGAGCCAACATGGGTATCCAGATACCGCTGTTGGTTATTGACCGGAGAGCCATCTCGGTCATTTCTACGTGTCTCCCGAACCCGTAGAGTCTACACACTTAAGGTTCGGTGACGCTAGGGTTGTATGAATATGAGTATGCAGCAAACCGAATGTTGTTCGGAGTCGCGGATGAGATCCCGGAAGTCATGAGGAGTTCCGGAATGGTTCGGAGGTAAAGAATTATATATAGGAAGTGCTATTTCGGCCATCGGGAGAATTTCGGGGGTCACCGGTATTGTACCGGGACCACCGGAAGGGTCCCGGGGGTCCACCGGGTGGGGCCACCTATCCCGGAGGGCCCGTGGGCTGAAGTGGGGAGGAACCAGCCTGGTGGGCTGGTGCGCCCCCTTGGGCCCCTGCGCCTAGGGTTGGAAACCCTAGGGGTGGGGCGCCCACTTGCCTTGGGGGCAAGCCTTCCCCATGGCCGCCCCCTTGGGAGATCTGATCTCGGGGCGGCGCCCCCAGGCAGCCTATATAAAGGGGGGAGGGAGGGAAGCCACACCCTGAAGTCTTGGCGCCTCCCTCCCCCTGCTACACCTCCTCCTCCTCCCGTAGTTGCTTGGTGAAGCCCTGCCGGAGCCCTGCTGCATCCACCACCACGCCGTCGTGCTACTGGATCTTCATCAACCTCTCCTTGCCCCTTGATGGATCAAGACGGAGGAGACGTCACGCTGACCGTCACGTGTGTTGAGCAGCGGAGGTGCCGTCCGCTCGGGCGCTAGGATCTCCGGTGATTTGGATCATGACGAGCGACTCCCTCAACCCCGTTCTCTTGAACACTTCCGCACGCGATCTACAAGGGTATGTAGATGCATCTCTCTCTCTCGTTGCTAGATGAACTCATAGATGGATCTTGGTGAACGTAGGAAAATTTTATTTTATGCAACGTTCCCCAACACAAGTTTGGTGCCTCGGACGCTGGTAGCGACTTGTACGTCATGGAGCAATTATATGACTACAAGATGACTGATGAGCGCTCTGTTGTACAGCAGGCTCATGAGATCTGATCGCTCATAAAGAACTTGAGCACTTCAAGTGTGTGTTGCCGGACAAATTTATTGCCGGAGGCATCATTGCCAAGCTTCCACCTTCGTGGAACAATTTTGCTACTTCCCTGAAACACAAGAGACAGGAGTTTTCCCTTGCGGATCTCATTGGTACTCTTGATGTTGAAGAGAAGGCGAGAGCAAAAGACACACGTGCTCGAGTTCTTTGAGGGAGCTTCTAGTGCCCACATGGTACAGAAGAAGAACTTCCAGCCCAACAAGTTCAAAAACAACAAGAACAAAACTCAGGGCAAAGGCAAGTTTGATACAAAGAACAAGCCATCACATTTCTTTGAGGACATGCATGTTGGTACGATTATGGAGTCGAATGATGCAAATTTCTTTAAGGACATATTTCCTATGAAGGATATGTCGAGTTCATCAAATCAGGAGATATCTACTCCATCTAGTGAGGAATTCGCTGTAATTCCTGAACCCACCATTGCGATGGAACACGTTGAGAATCCTGTTGAGGGTGACAATGGAACTCCTGTGAGGAGTAAGAGACAGGAGGACTGTAAAGTCCTTTGGTGATGATTTCATTGTGTACCTCGTGGATGACACACCCAGGACTATTTCAGAAGCCTATGCATCTCCTGATGCTGACTAATGGAAGGAAGCTGTTCGTAGCGAGATGGATTCCATCTTAGCTAACGGGACATGGGAAATCACTGACCGTCCTTATGGGTGCAAACCTGTAGGATGTAAGTGGGTGTTCAAGAACAAGCTTAGACCTGATGGTACGATTGAAAAGTACAAGGCACGGCTTGTGGCTAAGGGTTATACCCAGAAAGAAGGTGAAGACTTCTTTGATACTTACTCACCGTGGCTAGACTGACCACAATTGGTGCTACTATGGATCGGCTGCCTCACATGGTCTTCTCGTTCATCAAATGGACGTCAAGACGGCTTTTCTCAATGGAAAATTGAAGGAGGAAATTTACATGGATCAGCCAGATGGTTTTGTAGTACCTGGTCAGGAAGGAAAGGTGTGCAAGTTGTTAAAGTCTTTATATGGCCTTAAGCAAGCTCCTAAGGACTGGCATGAGAAGTTTGAAAGAACATTAATCGCTGCCGGCTTTGTAGTAAACGATGGTGACAAGTGTGTGTACTATCGCTATGGTGGGGGCGAAGGAGTTATTCTTTGTCTGTATGTCGACGACATATTGATATTTGGAACCAAACTTGATTTAATCAAGGAGGTTAAGGATTTCTTATCTCGCTGTTTTGAGATGAAGGATCTAGGAGTAGCTGATGTTATCTTAAACATCAAGCTGTTGAGAGATGAGAATGGTGGTATCACACAGCTTCAGTCTCACTATGTGGAAAAGGTCTTGAGTCGTTTTGGGTATAGCGACTGCACGCCTTCTCCAACTCCATATGATGCTAGTGTGTTGCTTCGAAAGAATCGACGGATTGCTAGAGATCAACTGAGGTATTATCAGATTATTTGCTCGCTTATGTATTTTGCGAGTGTCACCAGGCTGACATCTCCTTTGCTGTGAGCAAGCTGAGTCGGTTTGTGTCAAAACCGAGATGATCATTGGCGTGCGCTTGAGAGAGTTATGCGCTACTTGAAGGGCAATCATGAGCTATGGGATTCACTACACCCGGTATCCAAGGGTACTTGAGGGTTATAGTGACTCGAACTGGATATCGATCTTGATGAGATTAAGGCCACAAGTGGTTATGTTTTTACACTTGGTGGTGGCGCTGTTTCTGGAAGTCTTGCAAGCGAGACCATCTTAACAAGGTCAACTATGGAAGCAGAACTCACGCACATTAGATATCTGCCACTATTGAAGCGAGTGGCCGTGAGCTATTGATGGACTTACCTATGGTTGAAAAACCAATACCCCATATCCTGATGAACTGTGATAATCAAACTGTGATCGTCAAGATAAACAGTTCTAAGGACAATATGAAGTCCTCAAGGCATGTGAAGAGGAGATTAAAATCTGTCAGGAAACTGAGGAACTCCGGAGTTATTACATTGAATTATATCCAAGCGTCGAAAAACTTGGCAGACCCTTCACAAAGGGTCTATCACGTAATGTGATAGATAATGCATCGATGGAGATGGGTGCGAGACCCACCGCATGAGTTGTGCATAGTGGTAACCCACTCTATGTGATCGGAGATCCCATGAAGTAGAAGTGGGAGACAAGCTGTTGGTCATTTGGGAGGAGAGTATCCCTATATTAACTATCCCACTCCGTGAAGATGCAATACTCTCGATCTGCATGGCAAGTTGATACTTATCTTAATGTGTTCCAAGTGGCTTATTCGGGTAAGCAGAGATGTTGTCTCGCAGAACATCTTACGAGGAACTCACCTATATGAATTTGACTGTTAACGCCGCGATCTGTGAGAATTGGGTGTTCTCTAATAAATTCATGAAAGGCCCTGAGTATGACGATACGCTCCACCACAGGAAGCCTTGCGGCAGCCCAGTATCGGTCAAGAACTTGTGTGAAACTAGTCTCGCAGAAAACTTGTAGTTCAAGGCATAGTCCACTATTCAAGTTGTGATCTAGTGTAGCATAAATCTCTAAGTGGAAGTTCAACTTCACAGTCTCCACTAAGCACCGGTATATAAACAATGTTTTGGAAACAAATGGTGAAATGTGCCAACGAGACTTTGTGGGGAATTGTTGGAATTTGCTAGTGGGCTTTTGACCCAAAGCCCAACTAAAATTCTGAAATTCTCTTGGCCCATTCTTGCACACATGTGAGTGGAGTGAGTGAGGCTAAAGTTTAGTCCCACCTCATAAGTTGAGAGAGAGTTGCACCTCTTTATAAGGTGAGCTCTTCTACCACTTGTATGAGCATGAGAAGAGGAGACGTACACGCGCGCTCCTCCTCCACGCTCACCTCGCCACGCCATGCCTCGCCTCGTATGGACGCGCCGCGGGTTGCGGGATTGAGCCGAGCCGAGGACAGAGCTATGCACGTTGTCTATATTTTTGCTGCTCGGGAAAAATTAATGAGTCATTAATTAATAATTAACGGACGCGTTAATTACTGAACCGTTTCCGATTCTTTAGGATCGTGACGACTCGGACGTGGGTTTTACTCCCACGACCTACCCGGCCCGCACTATATAGTCAGGCAGACGTCTACCCTAGCCGCGGCCGCTTCGTATGGTTTCTCACCAGCGCTCCAGATCATTGCGCCGCCAAGCAAGTCTTCTCCATCCCTCCTTTCGGCGTGCACCGGGAGAAGGGACAGCAGGCCCCCGGAACCCGCCTCTCGTGATCCTCATGCGGGAGAGGGCGTCGAATGTTTGGGGAGGCCTTTTCGCGCGGCTGGTAGCGACGACTTATGACAGCGATTTCTTCCCGACCTCGGCAACCTCATCCTCGGCGACATGGGCGACAACGTTAACGCCGGCGGTGCTGCTCCGCTGCACCGTATGTGATTCTATCCTTCTTGTTCGAGATCGTGGTAGAATCCATGTTTCTAGTATGTGCCCTAGATGTGATCTGTTCATCTGCTATGCTAGTTCGCATGATTAGTTTAATCTTTGCTATTGCTGTCATGATCTATTTCCTATTTATTCGGATTAAATCTCGTTGTAATTTGCTCATATTTCCAACAATCCAAAAACCTGATTATAGGCAATTTACTCCGAGTGGTTTTGCTTCTTGATCTGAAGCCGCTTTGCCTTTAAGGGGCGCAATATAAGAGGTGGCGACGAGAGTAGTCTACTGGTTTCAGACCATGGGATGCTATGGCGCCATTAAGGGCAAGCCCGAGGGCGATCTTAATCCAAAGACAGCTGGAAGCTTTTGAGAAGATCGATACTCTCTTCAAAGGCGCTCTTACGGGTGTTCTTGATGATTCCATTGTGGATTCGTATATGTCGTTTGACAACGGCAAAGAAATGTGGGCTGCGCCGAGGCCAAGTTTGGTGCCTCGGACGCTGATAGCGAAGTTGTACGTCATGGAGCAATTCTATGACTACAAGATGACTAATGAGCGCTCTGTTGTACAGCAGGCTCATGAGATACAATCGCTCGCAAAAGAACTTGAGCACTTCAAGTGTGTGTTGCCGGACAAATTTGTTGTCGGAGGCATCATTGCCAAGCTTCCACCTTCGTGGAACAATTTTGCTACTTCCCTGAAACACAAGAGACAGGAGTTTTCCGTTGCGGATCTCATTGGTACTCTTGATGTTGAAGACAAGGCGAGAGCAAAAGACACACGTGCTCGAGTTGCTGAGGGAGCTTCTAGTGCCCAGATGGTACAAAAGAAGAACTTCCAGCCCAACAAGTTCAAAAACAACAAGAACAAAACTCAGGGCAAAGGCAAGTTTGATACAAAGAACAAGCCATCACATTCTACCAACTTCAAGAAGAATTCTCATAAGAAGGGAAGGACTTTGCCATGTCTGCGGTGATCCTAATCACTTTGGGCTCCAAAGTATCCTAACCGCTTTGAGGAGCGCGAACATGAGAAGAGCGGCAAGTCCGCTAATGTTGTCATCGGTGATCTTGATATGAAGGAATCAGTGGTACGGTATTTTTCCTACCATCCTTTCGGTATTCCAATCTCTGATTGGTTAATTGATACCGGTGCCAATGTACATGTTTGTGCTGATGCCTCCATGTTTTCTTCTTACCAGGCAACAGGGACTTCACCCGTGCTGATGGGGAACGGGTCACATGCCATCGTTCGAGGTGTTGGTACGGTCGATCTGAAGTTTACTTCGGGGAAGACCGTGCGTCTGAAGAACGTTCATCATGTGTCGTCCATCAATAAAAATCTCGTTAGCGGTTCCCGTTTATGTCGAGATGGTTTTAAGTTGGTTTTCGAATCCAATAAAGTTGTATTTTCTAAGTGTGGACAATTTGTTGGAAAAGGCTATGAGTGCGGAGGCTTGTTCCGCCTATCTTTGTCAGATATTTGCACTAAAGTTATTAATAATGTTTGCCACAATAATGAGTCGGATATTTGGCATTCACGACTTTGTCATATTAACTATGGTTGCATGACGCGGCTAGCCAATATGAATTTAATTCCAAAAATCTCTACTGTCAAAGGCTCCAAGTGCCAAGTATGTGTGCAAGCTAAGCAACCTCGCAAGTCCCATAAGACTGCAGAGGCAAGAGACTTGGCGCCACTAGAGCTTATACATTCTGATCTTTGTGAGATGAATGGCGTGCTGACAAAAGGTGGAAAGAGATACTTCATGAAGTTGATTGATGACTCCACTATATATTGTTATGTGTATCTTCTGAAATCAAAAGATGAGGCTTTAACTTTCTTCAAAAACTTTAAAGCTGAGGCAGAGAACCAACTTGATCGAAAAATTAAATGGCTTAGGTCCGATCGTGGTGGAGAGTATTTTTCCAATGAATTTGATCTGTTTTGTGCGGAACATGGTATAATCCATGAGAGGACGCCTCCCTACTCACCCCAGTCAAATGGGGTAGCCGAAAGAAAGAACCAAACTCTAACTGATATGGTTAACACCATGTTAGACACTTCGGGTCTATCCAAGGAATGGTGGGGGGAGGCGCTAATGACTGCGTGTCATGTCCTAAACCAAGTTCCCACAAAGCATAAGACCATGACTCCCTTTGAAGAATGGGAAAGGAAAATGTTGAAACTCTCTTACCTACGTACTTGGGGTTGTTTGGCGAAAGTCAATATACCAATTCCCAAGAAGCGCAAGCTTGGACCAAAAACCGTGGACTGTGTTCTTCTTGGCTAAGCTTTTCATAGCATATGCTATAGATATATGATAATAAAAACTGAGGTATCCGACATGAAAGATGGTATGATTATGGAGTCGAAAGATGCAAATTTCTTTGAGGACATATTTCCTATGAAGGATATGTCGAGTTCATCAAATCAGGAGATACCTACTCCATCTAGTGAGGAATTTGCTGTAATTCCTGAACCCACCAATGCGATGGAACACGTTGAGAATCCTGTCGAGGGTGACAATGAAACTCCTGTGAGGAGTAAGAGACAGAGGACTGTAAAGTCCTTTGGTGATGATTTCATTGTGTACCTCGTGGATGACACACCAGGACTATTTCAAGCCTATGCATCTCTGATCTTGACTCTTTGGAAGGAAGCTGTTCGTAGTGAGATGGATTCCATCTTAGCTAACGGGACCTGGGAAATAACTGACCGTCCCTATGGGTGCAAACCTGTAGGATGTAAGTGGGTGTTCAAAAAAAAGCTTAGACCTGATGGTACGATTGAAAAGTACAAGGCACAGCTTGTGGCTAAGGGTTATACCCGGAAAGAAGGTGAAGACTTCTTTGATACTTACTCACCCGTGGCTAGACTGACCACAATTCGGGTGCTACTATCACTGGCTGCCTCACATGGTCTTCTCGTTCATCAAATGGACGTCAAGACGGCTTTTCTCAATGGAGAATTGAAGGAGGAAATTTACATGGATCAGCCAGATGGTTTTGTAGTACCTGGTCAGGAAGGAAAGGTGTGCAAGTTGTTAAAGTCTTTATATGGCCTTAAGCAAGCTCCTAAGGAGTGGCATGAGAAGTTTGAAAGAACATTAACTGCTGTCGGCTTTGTAGTAAACGATGGTGACAAGTGCGTGTACTATCGCTATGGTGGGGGCGAAGGAGTTATTCTTTATGCGTATGTCGACGACATATTGATCTTTGGAACCATACTTGATTTAATCAAGGAGGTTAAGGATTTCTTATCTCGCTGTTTTGAGATGAAGGATCTAGGAGTAGCTGATGTTATCTTAAACATCAAGCTGTTGAGAGATGAGAATGGTGGTATCACACAGCTTCAGGTCTCACTATGTGGAAAAGGTCTTGAGTCGTTTTGGGTATAGCGATTTGACGCCTTCTCCAACTCCATATGATGCTAGTGTGTTGCTTGAAAGAATCGACGGATTGCTAAAGATCAAGCGAGGTATTCTCAGATTATTGGCTCGCTTATGTATTTGGCGAGTGCCACGAGGCTGACATCTCCTTTGCTGTGAGCAAGCTGAGTCGGTTTGTGTCAAAACCGGAGATGATCATTGGCGTGCGCTTGAGAGAGTTATGCGCTACTTGAAGGGCGCTGCGAGCTATGGGATTCACTACACCGGGTATCCAAGGGTACGGGAGGGTTATAGTGACTCGAATCGGATATCGATCTTGATGAGATTAAGGCCACAAGTGGTTATGTTTTTACACTTGGTGGTGGCGCTTTCTGGAAGTCTTGCAAGCAGACCATCTTAACAAGGTCAACTATGGAAGCAGAACTCACAAAGCATTAGATATCGCCACTATTGAAGCGAGTGGCCGTGAGCTATTGATGGACTTACCTATGGTTGAAAAACCAATACCCCATATCCTGATGAACTGTGATAATCAAACTGTGATCGTCAAGATAAACAGTTCTAAGGACAATATGAAGTCCTCAAGGCATGTGAAGAGGAGATTAAAATCTGTCAGGAAACTGAGGAACTCCGGAGTTATTACATTGAATTATATCCAAACGTCGAAAAACTTGGCAGACCCCTTCACAAAGGGTCTATCACGTAATGTGATAGATAATGCATCGATGGAGATGGGTCTGAGACCCACCGCATGAGTTGTGCATAGTGGTAACCCACTCTATGTGATCGGAGATCCCATGAAGTAGAAGTGGGAGACAAGCTGTTGGTCCGCTGGGAGGAGAGTATCCCTATATTAACTATCCCACTCCGTGAAGATGCAATACTCTCCTGATCTGCATGGCAAGTTGATACTTATCTTAATGTGTTCCAAGTGGCTTATTCGGGTAAGCAGAGATGTTGTCCTGCAGAACATCTTCTGAGGAACTCACCTATATGAATTTATTTATTAACGTCATGATCTGTGAGAATTGGGTGTTCTCTAATAAATTCATGAAAGGCCACGGAGTATGACGTATACGCTCCACCCGCAGGGAAGCCTTGCGGCAGCCAGTGTCGGTCAAGAACTTGTGTGAAACTAGTCTCATGAAAACTTGTAGTTCAAGGCATAGTCCACTATTCAAGTTGTGATCTAGTGTAGCATAAATCTCTAAGTGGAAGTTCAACTTCACAGTCTCCACTAAGCACCGGTATATAAACAATGTTTTGAAACAAATGGTGAAATGTGCCAACGAGACTTTGTGGGGAATTGTTGGAATTTGCTAGTGGGCTTTGACCCAAAGCCCAACTAAAATTCTGAAATTCTCTTGGCCCATTCTTGCACACATGTGAGTGGAGTGAGTGAGGCTAAAGTTTAGTCCCACCTCATAAGTTGAGAGAGAGTTGCACCTCTTTATAAGGTGAGCTCTTCTACCACTTGTATGAGCATGAGAAGAGGAGACGTACACGCGCGCTCCTCCTCCACGCTCACCTCGCCACGCCATGCCTCGCCTCGTATGGACGCGCCGCGGGTTGCGGGATTGAGCCGAGCCGAGGACAGAGCTATGCACGTTGTCTATATTTTTGCTGCTCGGGAAAAATTAATGAGTCATTAATTAATAATTAACGGACGCGTTAATTACTGAACCGTTTCCGATTCTTTAGGATCGTGACGACTCGGACGTGGGTTTTACTCCCACGACCTACCCGCCCGCACTATATAGTCGTGCAGACGTCTACCCTAGCCGCCGCCGCTTCGTATGGTTTCTCACCAGCGCTCCAGATCATTGCGCCGCCAAGCAAGTCTTCTCCATCCCTCCTTTCGGCATGCACCGGGAGAAGGGACAGCAGGCCTCCGGAACCCCGCCTCTCGTGATCCTGTACGGGAGAGGGGCGATCAGGTGTTTGGGGAGCGCACTCGCGCGACTGCTGGTAGCGACGACTTCGCGAACGACGATTTCTTCCCCGACCTCGGCAACCTCATCCTCGACGACATGGGCGACAACGTCAACGCCGGCGGTGCTGCTCCCGCTGCACCGTATGTGATTCTATCCTTCTTGTTCGAGATCGTGGTAGAATCCATGTTTCTAGTATGTGCCCTAGATGTGATCTGTTCATCTGCTATGCTAGTTCGCATGATTAGTTTAATCTTTGCTATTGCTGTCATGATCTATTTCCTATTTATTCGGATTAAATCTCGTTGTAATTTGCTCATATTTCCAACAATCCAAAAACCTGATTATAGGCAATTTACTCCGAGTGGTTTTGCTGCTTGTCTGAAGCCGCTTTTGCCTTTAAGGGGCGCAATATAAGAGGTGGCGACGAGAGTAGTCTCTGGTTTCAGACCATGGGATGCTATGGCGCCATTAAGGGCAAGCCCGAGGCGATCTTAATCCAAAGACAATTTGGAAGCTTTTGAGAAGATCGATACTCTCTTCAAAGGCGCTCTTCTGGGTGTTCTTGATGATTCCATTGTGGATTCGTATATGTCGTTTGACAACGGCAAAGAAATGTGGGCTGCGCTCGAGGCCAAGTTTGGTGCCTCGGACGCCGGTAGCGAGTTGTACGTCATGGAGCAATTCTATGACTACAAGATGACTAATGAGCGCTCTGTTGTACAGCAGGCTCATGAGATACAATCGCTCGCAAAAGAACTTGAGCACTTCAAGTGTGTGTTGCCGGACAAATTTGTTGTCGGAGGCATCATTGCCAAGCTTCCACCTTCGTGGAACAATTTTGCTACTTCCCTGAAACACAAGAGACAGGAGTTTTCCGTTGCGGATCTCATTGGTACTCTTGATGTTGAAGACAAGGCGAGAGCAAAAGACACACGTGCTCGAGTTGCTGAGGGAGCTTCTAGTGCCCAGATGGTACAAAAGAAGAACTTCCAGCCCAACAAGTTCAAAAACAACAAGAACAAAACTCAGGGCAAAGGCAAGTTTGATACAAAGAACAAGCCATCACATTCTACCAACTTCAAGAAGAATTCTCATAAGAAGGGGAAGGGACTTTGCCATGTCTGCGGTGATCCTAATCACTGGGCTCCAAAGTATCCTAACCGCTTTGAGGAGCACGAACATGAGAAGAGCGGCAAGTCCGCTAATGTTGTCATCGGTGATACTGATATGAAGGAATCGAGTGCGGTATTTTTCCTACCATCCTTTCAATATTCCAATCTCCTGATTGGTTAATTGATACCGGTGCCAATGTACATGTTTGTGCTGATGCCTCCATGTTTTCTTCTTACCAGGCAACAGGGACTTCACCCGTGCTGATGGGGAACGGGTCACATGCCATCGTTCGAGGTGTTGGTATGGTCGATCTGAAGTTTACTTCGGGGAAGACCGTGCGTCTGAAGAACGTTCATCATGTGTCGTCCATCAATAAAAATCTCGTTAGCGGTTCCCGTTTATGTCGAGATGGTTTTAAGTTGGTTTTCGAATCCAATAAAGTTGTAATTTCTAAGTGTGGACAATTTGTTGGAAAAGGCTATGAGTGCGGAGGCTTGTTTCGCCTATATTTGTCGAGATATTTGCACTAAAGTTATTAATAATGTTTGCCACAATAATGAGTCGGATATTTGGCATTCACGACTTTGTCATATTAACTATGGTTGCATGACACGGCTAGCCAATATGAATTTAATTCGAAAATCTCTCTTGTCAAAGGCTCCAAGTGCCAAGTATGTGTGCAAGCTAAGCAACCTCGCAAGTCCCATAAGACTGCAGAGGCAAGAGACTTAAGCGCCACTAGAGCTTATACATTCTGATCTTTGTGAGATGAATGGCGTGCTGACAAAAGGTGGAAAGAGATACTTCATGAAGTTGATTGATGACTCCACTATATATTGTTATGTGTATCTTCTGAAATCAAAAGATGAGGCTTTAACTTTCTTCAAAACTTTAAAGCTGAGGCAGAGAACCAACTTGATCGAAAAATTAAACGGCTTAGGTCCGATCGTGGTGGAGAGTATTTTTCCAATGAATTTGATCTGTTTTGTGCGGAACATGGTATAATCCATGAGAGGACGCCTCCATACTCACCCCAGTCAAATGGGGTAGCGAAAGAAAGAACCGAACTCTAATCGATATGGTTAACACCATGTTAGACACTTCGGGTCTATCCAAGGAATGGTGGGGGGAGGCGCTAATGACTGCGTGTCATGTCCTAAACCAAGTTCCCACAAAGCATAAGACCATGACTCCATTTGAGGAATGGGAAAGGAAAAGGTTGAAACTCTCTTACCTACGTACTTGGGGTTGTTTGGCGAAAGTCAATATACCAATTCCCAAGAAGCGCAAGCTTGGACCAAAAACCGTGGACTGTGTTCTTCTGGGCTATGCTTTTCATAGCATCGGCTATAGATTTTTGATAATAAAATCTGAGGTATCCGACATGCATGTTGGTATGATTATGGAGTCGAATGATGCAAATTTCTTTGAGGACATATTTCCTATGAAGGATATGTCGAGTTCATCAAATCAGGAGATATCTACTCCATCTAGTGAGGAATTCGCTGTAATTCCTGAACCCACCATTGCGATGGAACACGTTGAGAATCCTGTTGAGGGTGACAATGGAACTCTGTGAGGAGTAAGAGACAGAGGACTGTAAAGTCCTTTGGTGATGATTTCATTGTGTACCTCGTGGATGACACACCCAGGACTATTTCAGAAGCCTATGCATCTCCTGATGCTGACTACTGGAAGGAAGCTGTTCGTAGTGAGATGGATTCCATCTTAGCTAACGGGACCTGGGAAATAACTGACCGTCCCTATGGGTGCAAACCTGTAGGATGTAAGTGGGTGTTCAAAAAAAAGCTTAGACCTGATGGTACGATTGAAAAGTACAAGGCACGACTTGTGGCTAAGGGTTATACCGGAAAGAAGGTGAAGACTTCTTTGATACTTACTCACCCGTGGCTAGACTGACCACAATTGGGTGCTACTATCCTTGGCTGCCTCACATGGTCTTCTCGTTCATCAAATGGACGTCAAGATGGCTTTTCTCAATGGAGAATTGAAGGAGGAAATTTACATGCATCGGCCGGATGGTTTTGTAGTACACGGTCGTGAAGGAAAGGTGTGCAAGTTGTTAAAGTCTTTATATGGCCTTAAGCAAGCTCCTAAGGAGTGGCATGAGAAGTTTGAAAGAACATTAACTGCTGCCGGCTTTGTAGTAAACGATGGTGACAAGTGCGTGTACTATCGCTATGGTGGGGGCGAAGGAGTTATTCTTTATGCGTATGTCGACGACATATTGATCTTTGGAACCATACTTGATTTAATCAAGGAGGTTAAGGATTTCTTATCTCGCTGTTTTGAGATGAAGGATCTAGGAGTAGCTGATGTTATCTTAAACATCAAGCTGTTGAGAGATGAGAATGGTGGGATCACACTGCTTGATCTCACTATGTGGAAAAGGTCTTGAGTCGTTTTGGGTATAGCGATCGCACGCCTTCTCCAACTCCATATGATGCTAGTGTGTTGCTTGAAAGAATCGACGGATTGCTAAAGATCAACCGAGGTATTCTCGGATAATTGGCTCGCTTATGTATTTGGCGAGTGCCACGAGGCCTGACATCTCTTTTGCTGTGAGCAAGCTGAGTCGGTTTGTGTCAAAACCGGGAGATGATCATTGGCGTGCGCTTGAGAGAGTTATGCGCTACTTGAAAGGCACTGCGAGCTATGGGATTCACTACACCGGGTATCCAAGGGTACTGGAGGGTTATAGTGACTCAAACTGGATATCTGATGCTGATGAGATTAAGGCCACAAGTGGTTATGTTTTTACACTTGGTGGTGGCGCTGTTTCCTGGAAGTCTTGCAAGCAAACCATCTTAACAAGGTCAACTATGGAAGCAGAACTCACAGCATTAGATACTGCCACTGTTGAAGCAGAGTGGCTTCGTGAGCTATTGATGGACTTACCTATGGTTGAAAAACCAATACCCCTGTCCTGATGAACTGTGATAATCAAACTGTGATCGTCAAGATAAACAGTTCTAAGGACAATATGAAGTCCTCAAGGCATGTGAAGAGGAGATTAAAATCTGTCGAAACCGAGGAACTCCGGAGTTATTACATTGGATTATATCCAAACGTCGAAAAACTTGGCAGATCCCTTCACAAAGGGTCTATCACGTAATGTGATAGATAATGCATCGATGGAGATGGGTCTGAGACCCACCGCATGAGTTATCCATAGTGGTAACCCACTCTATGTGATCGAAGATCCCATGAAGTAGAAGTGGGAGACAAGCTGTTGGTCAGCTGGGAGGAGAGTATCCCTATATTAACTATCCCACTCTGTGAAGATGCAATACTCTCCTGATCTGCATGGCAGGTTGATACTTATCTTAATGTGTTCCAAGTGGTTTATTCGGGTAGCAGAGATGTTGTCTGGAGAACATCTTCGAGGAACACACCTATATGAATTTGACTGTTAACATCATGATCTGTGAGAATTGGGTGTTCTCTAATAAATTCATGAAAGGCCCCGAGTATGACGATACGCTCCACCAGCGGGAAGCCTTGCGGCAGCCCAGTATTGGTTAAGAACTTGTGTGAAACTAGTCTCGCAGAAAACTTGTAGTTCAAGGCATAGTCCACTATTCAAGTTGTGATCTAGTGTAGCATAAATCTCTAAGTGGAAGTTCAACTTCACAGTCTCCACTAAGCACCGGTATATAAACAATGTTTTGGAAACAAATGGTGAGATGTGCCAATGAGACTTTGTGGGGGATTGTTGGAATTTGCTAGTGGGCTTTGGCCCAAAGCCCAACTAAAATTCTGAAATTCTCTTGGCCCATTCTTGCACACATGTGAGTGGAGTGAGTGAGGCTAAAGTTTAGTCCCACCTCATAAGTTGAGAGAGAGAGAGTTGCACCTCTTTATAAGGTGAGCTCTTCTACCACTTGTATGAGCATGAGAAGAGGAGACCTACACGCGCGCTCCTCCTCCTCGCTCGCCTCGCCACACCACGCCTCGCCTCGTCACGACGCGCCGCGGGTTGCGGGATTGAGCTATGCACGTTGTCTATATTTTTGCTGCTCGGGAAAATTAATGAGTCATTAATTAATAATTAACGAAGGCGTTAATTACTGAACTGTTTCCGATTCTTTAGGATCGTGACGACTCGAACGTGGGGTTTACTCCCACGACCTACCCGGCCCGCACTATATAGTCAGGCAGATGTCTACCCTAGCCGCGGCCGCTTCGTATGGTTTCTCACCAGCGCTCGAGATCATTGCGCCGCCAAGCAAGTCTTCTCCATCCCTCCTTTCGGCGTGCACCGGGAGAAGGGACAGCAGGCCTCCGGAACCCCGCCTCTCGTGATCTGTCACGGGAGAGGCGATCAGGTTTTGGGGAGCGACTTTCATGACTGCTGGCAGCAACGACTTCGCGAACGACGATTTCTTCCCCGACCTCGGCAACCTCATCCTCGACGACATGGGCGACAACGTCAATGCCGGCGGTGCTGCTCCCGCTGCATCGTATGTGATTCTATCCTTCTTGTTCGAGATCGTGGTAGAATCCATGTTTCTAGTATGTGCCCTAGATGTCATCTGTTCATCTGCTATGCTAGTTCGCATGATTAGTTTAATCTCTGCTATTGCTGTCATGATCTATTTCCTATTTATTCGGATTAAATCTCGTAGTAATTTGCTCATATTTCCAACAATCCAAAAACCTGATTATAGGCAATTTACTCCGAATGGTTTTGCTTCTTGTCTGAAGCCGCCTTTTGCCTTTAAGGGGCATAATATAAGAGGTGGCGACGAGAGCGATCTACTGGTTTCAGACCATGGGCTGCTATGGCGCCATTAAGGGCAAGCCCGAGGCGATCTTAATCCAAAGACATTTGGAAGCTTTTGGGAAGATCGATACTCTCTTCAAAGGCGCTCTTAGGTGTTCTTGATGATTCCATTGTGGATTCGTATATGTCGTTTGACAACAGCAAAGACATGTGGGCTGCGCCGAGGCCAAGTTTGGTGCCTCGGACGTAACAAGTTGTATGCGTCATGGAGCAATTCTATGACTACAAGATGACTGATCAATGATGCATTGTACAGCAGGCTCATGAGATACAGTCGCTCGCAAAAGAACTTCAGCACTTCAAGTGTGTGTTGCCGGACAAATTCGTTGCCGGAGGCATCATTGCCAAGCTTCCACCTTCGTGGAACAATTTTGCTACTTCCCTGAAACACAAGAGACAGGAGTTTTCCGTTGCGGATCTCATTGGTACTCTTGATGTTGAAGAGAAGGCGAGAGAAAAAGACACACGTGCTCGAGTTGCTGAGGGAGCTTCTAGTGCCCACATGGTACAGAAGAAGAACTTCCAGCCCAACAAGTTCAAAAACAACAAGAACAAAACTCATGGCAAAGGCAAGTTTGATACAAAGAACAAGCCGTCACATTCTACCAACTTCAAGAAGAATTCTCATAAGAAGGGGAAGGGACTTTGCCATGTCTGCGGTGATCCTAATCACTGGGCTCCGAAGTGTCCTAACCGCTTTGAGGAGCGTGAACATGAGAAGAGCGGCAAGTCCGCTAATGTTGTCATCGGTGATACTGATATGAAGGAATCTGGGTACGGTATTCTTCCTACCATCCTTTCAGTATTTCAATCTCCTGATTGGTTAATTGAAACCGGTGCCAATGTACATGTTTGTGCTGATGCCTCCATGTTTTCTTCTTACCAGCAACGAGGACTTCACCCGTCTTGATGGGGAACGGGTCACATGCCATCGTTCGAGGTGTTGGTACGGTCGATCTGAAGTTTACTTCGGGCAAGACCGTGCGTCTGAAGAACGTTCATCATGTGCCGTCCATCAATAAAAATCTCGTTAGCGGTTCCCGTTTATGTCGAGATGGTTTTAAGTTGGTTTTCGAATCCAATAAAGTTGTAATTTTTAAGTATGGACAATTTGTTGGAAAAGGCTATGAGTGCGGAGGCTTGTTCCGCCTATCCTTGTCAGATATTTGCACTAAAGTTATTAATAATGTTTGCCACAATAATGAGTCGGATATTTGGCATTCACGACTTTGTCATATTATCTTTGGTTGCAAGACGCGGCTAGCCAATATGAATTTAATTCCGAAAATCTCTACTGTCAAAGGCTCCAAGTGCCAAGTATGTGTGCAAGCTAAGCAACCTCGCAAGTCCCATAAGACTGCAGAGGCAAGAGACTTGGCGCCACTAGAGCTTATACATTCCGATCTTTGTGAGATGAATGGCGTCTTGACAAAAGGTGGAAAGAGATACTTCATGACGTTGATTGATGACTCCACTAGATATTGTTATGTGTATCTTCTGAAATCAAAAGATGAGGCTTTAACTTTCTTCAAAAACTTTAAAGCTGAGGCAGAGAACCAACTTGATCGAAAAAATTAAGCGGCTTAGGTCCCGATCGTGGTGGAGAGTGTTTTTCCAATGAATTTGATCTGTTTTGCGGAACATGGTATAATCCATGAGGGGCGCCTCCCTACTCACCCAGTCAAATGGGGTAGCCGAAAGAAAGAACCGAACTCTAAGCGATATGGTTAACACCATGTTAGACACTTGGGTCTATCCAAGGAATGGTGGGGGGAGGCGCTAATGACTGCGTGTCATGTCCTAAACCGAGTTCCCACAAAGCATAAGACCATGACTCCATTTGAGGAATGGGAAAGGAAAAGGTTGAAACTCTCTTACCTACGGACTTGGGGTTGTTTGGCGAAAGTCAATATACCAATTCCCAAGAAGCGCAAGCTTGGACCAAAAACCGTGGACTATGTTCTTATGGGCTATGCTTTTCATAGCATCGGCTATAGATTTTTGATAATAAAATCTGAGGTATCCGACATGCATGTTGGTACGATTATGGAGTCGAATGATGCAACTTTCTTTGAGGACATATTTCCTATGAAGGATATGTCGAGTTCATCAAATCAGGAGATATCTACTCCATCTAGTGAGGAATTCGCTGTAATTCCTGAACCCACCATTGCGATGGAACACGTTGAGAATCCTGTTGAGGGTGACAATGGAACTCCTGTGAGGAGTAAGAGACAGAGGAATGTAAAGTCCTTTGGTGATGATTTCAGTGTGTACCTCGTGGATGACACACCCAGACTATTTCAGAAGCCTATGCATCTCCTGATGCTGACTACTGGAAGGAAGCTGTTCGTAGTGAGATGGATTCCATCTTAGCTAACAGGACCTGGGAAATCACTGACCGTCCTTATGGGTGCAAACCTGTAGGATGTAAGTGGGTGTTCAAGAAGAAGCTTAGACCTAATGGTACGATTGAAAAGTACAAGGCACGGCTTGTGGCTAAGGGTTATACCCAGAAAGAAGGTGAAGACTTCTTTGATACTTACTCACCCGTGGCTAGACTGACCACAATTCGGGTGCTACTATCACTGGCTGCCTCACATGGTCTTCTCGTTCATCAAATGGACATCAAGGCGGCTTTTCTCAATGGAGAATTGAAGGAGGAAATTTACATGGATCAGCCAGATGGTTTTGTAGTACCTGGTCAGGAAGGAAAGGTGTGCAAGTTGTTAAAGTCTTTATATGGCCTTAAGCAAGCTCCTAAGGAGTGGCATGAGAAGTTTGAAAGAACATTAACTACTGTCGGCTTTGTAGTAAACGATGGTGACAAGTGCGCGTACTATCGCTATGGTGGGGGCGAAGGAGTTATTCTTTATGCGTATGTCGACGACATATTGATCTTTGGAACCAAACTTGATTTAATCAAGGAGGTTAAGGATTTCTTATCTCGCTGTTTTGAGATGAAGGATCTAGGAGTAGTTGATGTTATCTTAAACATCAAGCTGTTGAGAGATGAGAATGGTGGGATCACATTGCTTTAGTCTCACTATGTGGAAAAGGTCTTGAGTCGTTTTGGGTATAGCATTTGACGCCTTCTCCAACTCCATATGATGCTAGTGTGTTGCTTCGAAAGAATCGACGGATTGCTAAAGGTCAACTGAGGTATTCTCAGATTATTGGCTCGCTTATGTATTTGGCGAGTGCCACGAGGCCTAACATCTCCTTTGTTGTGAGCAAGCTGAGTCGGTTTGTGTCAAAACCGGGAGATGATCATTGGCGTGCGCTTGAGAGAGTTATGCGCACTTGAAGGGCACTGCGAGCTATGGGATTCACTACACCGGGTATCCAAGGGTACTGGAGGGTTATAGTGACTCGAACTGGATATCGATCTTGATGAGATTAAGGCCACAAGTGGTTATGTTTTTACACTTGGTGGTGGTGCTGTTTCCTGGAAGTCTTGCAAGCAGACCATCTTAACAAGGTCAACTATGGAAGCAGAACTCACAGCATTAGATACTGCCACTGTTGAAGTAGAGTGGCTTCATGAGCTATTGATGGACTTACCTATGGTTGAAAAAGCAATACCCCCTATCCTGATGAACTGTGATAATCAAACTGTGATCGTCAAGATAAATAGTTCTAAGGACAATATGAAGTCCTCAAGGCATGTGAAGAGGAGATTAAAATTTGTCGAGAAGCGAGGAACTCCGGAGTTATTACATTGGATTATATCCAAACGTCAAAAAACTTGGCAGATCCCTTCACAAAGGGTCTATCACGTAATGTGATAGATAATGCATCGATGGAGATGGGTCTGAGACCCACCGCATGAGTTATCCATAGTGGTAACCCACTCTATGTGATCGAAGATCCCGTGAAGTAGAAGTGGGAGACAAGCTGTTGGTCAGCTGGGAGGAGAGTATCCCTATATTAACTATCCCACTCCGCGAAGATGCAATACTCTCTTGATCTGCATGGAAGTTTGATACTTATCTTAATGTGTTCCAAGTGGCTTATTCGGGTAAGCAGAGATGTTGTCCTGGAGAACATCTTCTGAGGAACACACCTATATGAATTTATTTGTTAACGCCGCGATCTGTGAGAATTGTGGGATCTCTAATAAATTCATGAAAGGCCCTGGAGTATGACGTATACGCTCCACCCGCAGGGAAGCCTTGCGGTAGCCCAGTATAGGTCTAGAACTTGTGTGAAACTAGTCTTGCAGAAAAATTGTAGTTCAAGGCATAGTCCACTATTCAAGTTGTGATCTAGTGTAGCATAAATCTCTAAGTGGAAGTTCAACTTCACAGTCTCCACTAAGCACCGGCATATAAACAATGTTTTGGAAACAAATGGTGAAATGTGCCAATGAGACTTTGTGGGGGATTGTTGGAATTTGCTAGTGGGCTTTTGACCCAAAGCCCAACTAAAATTCTGAAACTCTCTTGGCCCATTCTATCACACATGTGAGTGGAGTGAGTGAGGCTAAAGTTTAGTCCCACCTCATAAGTTGAGAGAGAGTTGCACCTCTTTATAAGGTGAGCTCGTCTACCACTTGTATGAGCATGAGAATAGGAGACCTACACGCGCGCTCCTCCTCCTCGCTCGCCTCGCCACGCCACGGCTCGCCTCGTCACCACGCGCCGCGGGTTGCGGGATTAAGCCGAGCCGAGGACAGAGCTATGCACGTTGTCTATATTTTTGCTGCTCGGAGAAAATTAATGAGTCATTAATTAATAATTAATGGACGCATTAATTACTGAACCGTTTCCGATTCTTTAGGATCGTGACGACTCGGACGTGGGGTTTACTCCCACGACCTACCCGGTCCGCACTATATAGTCAGGCAGACGTCTACCCTAGCCGCGGCCGCTCCGTATGGTTCCTCACCAGCGCTCCAGATCATTGCGCCACCAAGCAAGTCTTCTCCATCCCTCCTTTCGGCGTGCACCAGGAGAAGGGACAGCAGGCCTCCGGAACCCCGCCTCTCGTGATCCTGTACGGGAGAGGGGCGATCAGGTTTGTGGGGAGCGACTTTTCGCGCGGCTGGCAGCGGCAGCGACGACTTATGACAGCGATTTCTTCCCGACCTCGGCAACCTCATCCTCGATGACATGGGCGACAATGTCATCGCCGGTGCTGCTCCCGCTGCACCGTATGTGATTCTATCCTTCTTGTTCGAGATCGTGGTAGAATTCATGTTTCTAGTATGTGCCCTAGATGTGATCTGTTAATCTGCTATGCTAGTTCGCATGATTGGTTTAATCTCTGCTATTGCTGTCATGATCTATTTCTTATTTATTCGGATTAAATCTCGTAGTAATTTGCTCATATTTCCAACATACCCTGGATCTATATAGCGGGGTAGTTGTTTGGCGATGATGACAATACCGAGTTTCTGTAGAGTCGCAACATGCTTCGGTTGACGGGGTTTTCGACATATCCAAAGGGTATTTTCAAGATTCATCGTTCCTTGTGCAGCAGAGCTGCCATGGCTGTCTTGGTGGTTACAATGATATGCAAAGGGTGCCCATCTCGGGAGGCCTGGGAGGCGCAAGCCTTACATATTTCTCTTGTGAAGCTCGTTATCGAAGTCGTGGTTGTCTATTGTCGACGGTTTGGCATGAGCTGATACGGTCCTTGTATATATGTTGTGAGGTGTCGTCCATGGCTAAGTCGGAGTTGTTGGATCTACATGGTGGGTAATGACTATGCTGCTTATGGGCAGCCTCAACGGTTGTTCTTTTCACAATGGTGTGTGTGAGTTTGTGTCGTTATTTAGGTTGGCCAGGTGTCACGTTAGCGATTGTCATGCTCCATGCCGGTCGGCCTTTGTGCTTGTAATTTTGGTTTTCACCGAATTTTCCCCAAGGCAACTCTCTTCTACTTAATTAATCAATTGGGGCCAAG
This sequence comes from Aegilops bicornis, assembly GCA_021605145.1. Classification (NCBI taxonomy): domain Eukaryota; kingdom Viridiplantae; phylum Streptophyta; class Magnoliopsida; order Poales; family Poaceae; genus Aegilops; species Aegilops bicornis. The sequence goes on along the minus strand of CM038670.1, from coordinate 772,505,370 downwards.
GCCTCCATTTAAAAAAACACTAGCAGACAGCCAAAACCCTTGGACATGAAACAACCAAGAGTTTGAGTAGCTCGTGGAGAATTTTGTCGGTGGTGTTAAATATGACCAGCAAGAACAAAATTACAAAGAGTGAGATCCAATTTTTCGCCATGCCCTGTTGAAACAAGATGAGTACGCCCAAATTTTACTTCTGCGGTAGGTGAAGGGGAACATGATATGCAACGAAAAAATATTACATGCCCTCCTGGTGCTCTACCTCCCACCTATATATAGGTGAGTGGGTGGGGATCGGCTGACCTAGAAGGTGCAGTCCTTCTAGGATTCCTCTACCGGATTGGCTTGCCACCGCCCCCCCGCCCCCCAAGGCAATAGGGTGTCGGTCGACTTGGGGATCATGTGGCGCCTCTCCCCCCCCCAGGGAAAAGGGGGGCTGGCCCACTAGGACCCTTCCAGAATGTTTCAGAAGGTTCTGAAACGTTCTGGATGCTTTTGTGACTTTTCAGTAATTTTTGGGACTTTGAGACTTTCCTGGGATCACCGGGACACCCCCGGGACCTCCTGGAACACTTTCTGGATCATCTAAATCATTTCAGAGCCCATACTCCCGTTATCAATTAGCTAAGGATGTAAGTAAACATTAAGACTTGTATGAAAATACTTACAACATATTGAATACGTATTCTCACAGTATTTCATAAGCTAGGTATATCCAACATTGTTGTTACTCTAACAACGAATTCTCATTATGATTAGCATCCTTGTGTTACATAAACAAAGCTTATGGTACCCAAAAAAAGAACCATCAACAATACATGAGCTAGTGTAGAGGCCTGACTAAGGATCTGAATGGTGTTTATGTTTGCACACATGCAAATAGGTCTTCCTTCGAATCTCCTATTCAAGAACGAGAGCAATTGTAGAACAGAAGATAAACTTAATTGTGAACATGTAAATAGAATAATAGAAACTTTATTCTTGCATTTCAAGTGTATTTCCAAGAGACTCTTACTTGCAAAAGAGTCAATAATCTAATCAATAAATAAGCTCCTAACACCTATGGCATTCCGGTGTTGCTCATGCTTTGCTTGTGGTAGAGGCTTCGTCAATGGATCTAGCACATTCCAGTCTGTGTGTATCTTGCATAGCTTTACGTCCCCATGCTTCACCAATTTTCGAATTAGGTGAAATATGTGTTATATATATGTTTGGATTTCAGGTGGGACCTTGGTTCTTTTGGCTGAGATTGACCAGATTGCAATAGTCATAACTATGATCATTTATGGCACAATCTCATATAGGCATTACGTCTGTGATAATATACCATTAATTCAACTGCATCTATTAATAATACTCCGCCCTAAGACAGTTATCTAGCAAGCATCTAAAGGTATTAAATTTACAAGAAAAAGAGTATCGCAATAAGCAAGATGACATAATGTAGACAGGAAGAAGTCAATCAATATGACAAAACCGCGTCGTTTTGTCCTCAGTGAAAACAATACAATACATGTCTTGGCCATTATTGCCACTAGGTAAGAGCATCACAAGATTGAACCCACTACAAAGCATAACTCCATCTAAATAAAAAACCATCGAACTTGGCCAAAGAAGATAGAGATAGATCGAAGAGCATACAAAGATATTTAATTATGCAATAACAAAACCTCAAAAGATTCAATTGATTTCAATAAACAATCTGATCATAAAGTGACAATTCATCATGTCCCAACAAACACACCATAAAATTACATCGCATTGATCTCGATCGAGAACGAGAACATGGTATTGAAGATCCAAAAAGAAAGAGAACCATCTAGTTACTAATATGTACCCATAGGTCTTGGTGGAACTACTCACACATGGTCATGATGACAGCAAGTTTGCTGAAGATGGATCCGGCAATGGCTTCCCCCTTCGGTGGGGCTTTGGAACAGGCCTCCAGATGGGATCTCCTTGGAATAGTGGCTTACGACGGCTATAAAATCCTCTGTAGGTACCACAAATAGTTTCAATATTTATGGGGAATTATGGCGGTGGAATTAGGTCAAGGTGGTAAGTAGGGGCCCCATGCGGGTAGGGGGTGCATCCTACCCCCTTGGCACATCGGGCACTCGTGTGGGCCCCTCGCAGCCCCTCTAGATCTCTCCTAAAGTTTTCCGTGTTTTTGTTGGCTAAAAAAATCATGTTAAATCGGCAACGTATTTTGACCTCCATACATATTGATTTCCCGTGAAACCAAAAAACAAGCACAAAATAGGAACTATCACCGGGCACTAAATTAATAGGTTAGTCCAGAAAAATAATATAAATTGTTATAGAAAGTATATACATTAATAATAGGATAGCATGAAACAATCAAAAATTATAGATACGTATGAGACATATCATCTGGCGAGGGTAGAACCTCCCGGGTTTGCTCCTTTTAGAGGGCATGACCATCTGGGGTTGCCGCTTGTAAGTGCATCTAGTGCCACCCCTAGTTGGTTTTGGAGTATTGACGACAAATGTGGTTGAGGGACTAATGCGTTCGTGAGAATTGCAGGATAACGCAGGTAGTGTCCCTCATTGATTCAGTTTACCTACCGGAGACGACCCCTAAAAATGTATGAAGACATTGAAGACAATGGTGGTATGTGAAGATATTCACATTGAAGACTATGACATGAGAAGACATTGAGTGAAGACTATGGAGCGCGAAGACTGTGTTGTTTCGTTGTTTCCTTTTCTTCTTTGTTGAGTCGTAGGTGAAGGAAATATGCCCTAGAGGCAATAATAAAGTTATTATTTATTTCCTTATATCATGATAAATGTTTATTATTCATGCTAGAATTGTATTAACCGGAAACATAATACATGTGTGAATACATAGACAAACAGAGTGTCACTAGTATGCCTCTACTTGACTAGCTTGTTAATCAAAGATGGTTATGTTTCCTAACCATAGACATGAGTTGTCATTTGATTAACGGGATCACATCATTAGGAGAATGATCTGATTGACATGACCCATTCCGTTAGCCTAGCACTTGATCGCTTTAGTATGTTGCTATTGCTTTCTTCATGACTTATACATGTTCCTATAACTATGAGATTATGCAACTCCTGCTACGGAGGAACACTTTGGGTACTACCAAACGTCACAACGAATCGGGTGATTATAAAGGAGTACTACAGGTGTCTCCAAAGGTACTTGTTGGGTTGGCGTATTTCGAGATTAGGTTTTGTCACTCCGATTGTCTGAGAGGTATCTCTGTGCCTTCTCGGTAATACACATCACATAAGCCTTGCAAGAAGCGCAACTAATGAGTTAGTTGTGAGATGATGTATTACTGAACGAGTAAAGAGACTTGCCGGTAACGAGATTGAACTAGGTATTGGATACCGACGATCGAATCTCGGGCAAGTAACATACCGATGACAAAGGGAACAACGTATGTTGTTATGCGGTCTGACCGATAAAGATCTTCGTAGAATATGTAGGAACCAATATGGGCATCCAGGTCCCGCTATTGGTTATTGACCGGAGATGTGTCTCGGTCATGTCTACATTGTTCTCGAACCGTAGGGTCCGCACGCTTAAGGTTTCGATGGCGGTTATATTATGAGTTTGTGTATTTTGATGTACGAAGGTTGTTCGAGTCCGGATATGATCACGGACATGACGAGGAGTCTCGAAATGGTCGAGACATAAAGATTAATATATTGGACGGATATATTTGGACACCGGAAAGGTTAGGAGAAGTTTGGAGCTCGGGAGGTTACGGAACCCCGGGAGGTATATGGGCCTTATTGGGCCCATATAGGAATAAGGGAGAAGGAACAAGGGAGGCGCGCCCCCAAGCCCAATCCGAATTGGGGAGGTGGGCTTCCTTTTCTCCTTCCCCTCTTCCTATTCCTACTACTAGTACTTATTCCTAAATGCTAGTACTCCTTCCTTCCCCTCCAAGTGAAATAAGGAAAGAGGAAACCTACTTGGAGTAGGTTTCCTCCCATGGTGCGCCCCTTGGTGGCCGGCCACCTCCTCTCTCCCTCCTTTATATACGGGGAGGGGCACCCTAGGACACACAAGTTGATCCTTGAGATCGTTCCTTAGCCGTGTGCGGTGCCCCCTCCACCATATTCCACCTCGGTCATATCAGAAGCGGTGCTTAGGCGAAGCCTGCGCCGGTGAAACATCAAGATCGTCACCACGCCGTCGTCTTGTGGAACTCCCTCTCCCGGAGCTTTGCTGGATCGGAGCCCGAGGAGCGCCATCGAGCTGAACGTGTGCCAAGAACTCGGAGGCGCCGGAGTAACGGGCGCTGGGATCGGCTGGATCGCGAGGAGAACGTGACGACTACTTCCTCTACGTCATCATCGACTCGGAGGTGCCGGAGTAACGGCACTGGGATCGGCAGGATCGCGAGGAGAACGTCGACTACTTCCTCTACGTTGTGATCGCTTCCGCCACGGTCTCTGAGTGCGTAGACAACACTCTCCCCTCTCGTTGCTATGCCATCACCATGGTCCTGTGTGTGCGTAGGAATTTTTTTGAAATTACTGCGTTACCCCAACAGTGGCATCCGAGCCTGGTTTTATGCGTTGATGTCATATGCACGAGTAGAACACAAGTGAGTTGTGGGCGATACAAGTCATACTACCTTCCAGCATGTCATACTTTGGTTCAGCGGTATTGTGAGATGAAGCGGCCGGACCGACATTACGCGTGACGCTTACGCCGAGACTGGTTTCACCGCTACGAGCATTCGTGCTTAAAGGTGGCTGGCGGGTGTCTGTCTCTCTCACTTTAGTTGAACTGAGTGTGGCTACGCCCGGTCCTTGAGAAGGTTAAAACGGAGTCTATTTGTGAAGTATCGTTGTGGTTTTGATGCGTAGGTAAGAACGGTTCTTGCTCAGCCCGTAGCAGCCACGTAAAACTTGCAATAACAAAGTAGAGGACGTCTAACTTGTTTTTGCAGGGCATGTTGTGATGTGATATGGTCAAGACGTGATGCTATATTTTATTGTATGAGATGATCATGTTTTGTAACCGAAGTTATCGGCAATCGGCAGAGCCATATGGTTGTCGCTTATTGTATGAAATGCAAACGCCTGTAATTGCTTTTACTTTATCACTAAGCGGTAGCGATAGTCGAGAAGCAATAGATGGCGAAGCGACAACGATGCTACGATGGAGATCAAGGTGTCGCGCCCGGTGACGATGGTGATCATGACGGTGCTTCGAGATGGAGATCACAAGCACAAGATGATGATGGCCATATCATATCACTTATATTGATTGCATGTGTTGTTTATCATTTATGCATCTTATTTTGCTTTATTTAAGGTATCATTTTTAGTTTATCTCTCACTAAATTTATCAAGTAGTGTTCTCGCTGAGTATGCACCGTTGAAAAAGTTCGTCTTGCTGAGACTCCACGTGATGATCGGGTGTGATAAGCTCTACGTCCATCTACAACGGTTGCAAGCCAGTTTTGCACACGCAGAATACTCAGGTTATACTTGACGAGCCTAGCATATGCGAGATATGGCCTCGGAACACGGAGACCGAAAGGTCGGCGTGAATCATATAGTAGATATGATCAACATAAGATGTTCACCATTGAAAACTACTCCATCTCACGTGATGATCGGTTATGGTTTAGTTGATTTGGATCACGTGATCACTTAGATGACTAGAGAGATGTCCATCTAAGTGGGAGTTCTTAAGTAATATGATTAATTGAACTTAAATTTATCATGAACTTAGTACTGATAGTATCTTGCTTGTCTATATACATTTGTAGATAGATGGCTCGTCTGTTGTTCCGTTGAATTTTAATGCGTTCCTTGAGAAAGCAAAGTTGAAAGATGATGGTAGCAATTACACGGACTGGGTCCGTAACACGAGGATTATCCTCATTGCTGCGCACGAAAGAGTTACGTCCTGGATGCACCGCTAGGTGCCAGTGCTCTGCTGATACAACCGACGGCGTTAAGAACGTCTGGCGAGCAAAGCTGATGACTACTCTATAGTTCATTGTGCCATGCTTTACGGCTTAGAACCGGGTCTTCAACGACGTTAAGAACGTCATTGAGCATATGAGATGTTCCAGGAGGTGAAGATGATATTTCAACAGAATGCCCGGATTGAGAGATATGAAGTCTCCAATAAGTTCTATAGCTGCAAAATGGAGGAGAATGGAGTGCATCGGTGAGCACATACTCGTAATGTCCGGGTATTACAATCACTTGACTCAACTGGGAGTTGATCTTCCGGATGATTGTGTCATTGATGTAATTCTTCAATCAACGCCACCAAGCTACAAAGGCTTCGTGATGAACTATAATATGCAAGGGTTAGTAAAGACTATGCTCGAGAGCTCTTCGCAATGCTGAAAGCTGCGGAGGTAGAAATCAAGAAGGAGCATCAAGTGTTGATGGTCAATAAGACCACTAGTTTCAAGAAGAAAGGCAAAGGGAAGAAGAAGGGGAACTTCAAGAAGAACAGCAAACAAGTTGCTGCTCAAGGGAAGAAACCCAAGTCTGGACCTAAACCTGAAACAGAGTGCTTCTCTTGCAAGGAGACTGGTCATCGGAAGCGGAACTGCCCCAAGTATTTGGCGAGATAAGAAGGATGGCAAGGTGAACAAAGGTATATGTGATATACATGTTATTGATGTGTACCTTACTAGAGCTCGCAGTAGCACCGGGTATTTGATACTGGTTCTGTTGCTAATATTTGCAACTCGAAGCAGGGGACTCTGATTAGCGAACAACGGCAAAGGACGAGGTGACGATGCTGCGTGGGAAATGGTTCCAAAGTCGATGTGATCGCAATGGCACGCTACCTCTACATCTACCTTCGGGATTAGTTTTAGACCTAAATAATTGTTATTTGGTGCCAGCGTTAAGCATGAACATTATATCTGGATCTTGTTTGATGCGAGACGGTTATTCATTTAAATCAAAGAATAAAGGTTGTTCTATTTATATGAATAATATCTTTTATGGTCATGCACCCTTGAAGAGTGGTCTATTTTAATGAATCTCGATAGTAGTGATACACATATTCATAATGTTGAAACCAAAAGATGCAGAGTTGATAATGATAGTGCGACTTATTTGTGGCATTGCCGTTTAGGTCATATCGGTATAAAGCGCATGAAGAAACTCCATCTTGATGGACTTTTGGAGTCACTTGATTATGAATCACTTGGCACTTGCGTAACCGTGCCTCATGGGCAAGATGACTAAAACCCGTTCTCGGTACTATGGAGAGAGCAACAGATTTGTTGGAAATCATACATACAGATGTATGTGGTCCAATGAATGTTGAGGCTCGTGGCGGTTATCGTTATTTTCTCACCTTCACAGATGATTTAAGCAGATATGGGTATATCTTCTTAATGAAACATAAGTCTGAAACATTTGAAAAGTTCAAAGAATTTCAGAGTGAAGTTGAAAATCATCGTAATAAGAAAATAAAGTTTCTACGATCTGATCGTGGAGGCGAATATTTGAGTTACGAGTTTGGTCTACATTTGAAACAATGCGGAATAGTTTCGCAACTCACGCCACCGGAACACCACAGCGCAATGGTGTGTCCGAACGTCGTAATCGCACTTTACTAGATATGGTGCGATCTATGATGTCTCTTACAGATTTACCGCTATCGTTTTGGGGTTATGCTCTTGAGACGGCGCATTCACGCTGAATAGAACACCGTCAAAATCCGTTGAGACGACACCTTATGAAGTGTGGTTTAGCAAGAAACCAAAGTTGTCGTTTCTTAAAGTTTGGGGATGCGATGCTTATGTGAAAAAGCTTCAACCCGATAAGCTCGAACCTAAATCGGAGAAATGTATCTTCATAGGATACCCAAAGGAGACAATTGGGTACACCTTCTATCACAGATCCGAAGGCAAGACATTTGTTGCTAAAAATGGATCCTTTCTAGAGAAGGAGTTTCTCTCGAAAGAAGTGAGTGGGAGGAAAGTAGAACTTGATGAGGTAATTGTACCTTCTCCCTTATTTGAAAGTAGTTTATCACGTAAACCAGTTTCGCGATATCTACACCAAATAGTGAGGAAGTTGATGATGTTGATCATGAAACTTCAGATCAAGTTACTACTGAACCTCGTAGATTAACCAGAATAAAATCCGCACTGCAGTGGTACGGCAATCCTGTTCGAAGTCATGCTACTAGATCATGATGAACCTACGAACTATGAAGAAGCGATGGTGAGCCCAGATTCATAAAATGGCTTGAGGCCATGAAATCCGAGATGGGATCCATGTATGAAAACAAAGTGTGGACTTTGGTTGACTTGCCCGAGGGTCGGCAAGCAATAGAAAACAAGTGGATCTTCAAGAAGAAGACTGACGCCGACGGTAATATTGCTTTGTCTACAAAGCTCGACTTGTCGCAAAGGGTTTTCGACAAGTTCAAGGGATTGACTACGATGAGACCTTCTCACCCGTAGCGATGCTTAAGTCTGTCCGAATCATGTTAGCAATTGCCGCATTTTATGATTATGAAATTTGGCAAATGGATGTAAAGACCGCATTCACGATGGATTTACGGAAGAAGAGTTGTATATGATGCAACCAGAAGGTTTTATCGATCCAAAGGGAGCTAACAAAGTGTGCAAGCTCCAGCGATCCATTTATGGACTGGTGCAAGCATCTCGGAGTTGGAATAAACGCTTTGATAGTGTGATCAAAGCATTTGGGATTATCTGAGACTTATGGAGAAGCCTGTATTTACAAGAAAGTGAGTGGGAGCTCTGTAGCATTTCGATATTATATGTAGATGACATATTACTAATCGGAAATGATATAGAATTCTGGATAGCATAAAGGGATAGTTGAACAAGAGTTTTTCAATGAAAGACCTTGGTGAAGCTGCTTACATATTGGGCATCAAGATCTATAGAGATAGATCAAGACGGCTTAATTGGACTTTCACAAAGCACATACCTTGATAAAGTTTTGAAGAAGTTCAAAATGGATCGAGCAAAGAAAGGTTTTTACCTGTATTACAAGGTGTGAAATTGAGTCGGACTCAATGCCCGACCACGCAGAAGATAGAGAGAAAATGAAAGATGTTCCTATGCTTCAGCCATAGGCTCTATCATGTATGCAATGCTGTGTACCAGACACTGACGTATGCTTAGCGATAAGCTTGGCAGGAAGGTACCAAAGTAATCCAGAGTGGATCATTTGGACAGCGGTCAAGAACATCCTGAAATACACGAAAAGGACTAAGGATATGTTTCTCGTATATGGAGGTGACAAAGAGCTAGTCGTAAATGGTTACGTCGATGCAAGCTTTGACAACGATCCGGACGATTCTAAATCGCAAACCGGATACGTGTTTTTGTTAAACGGTGGAGTATCGGTTGGTGCAGTTCTAAACAAAGCGTCGTGGCGGGATCTACATGTGAAGCGGAGTACATAGCTGCTTCGGAAGCAGCAAATGAAGGAGTCTGGATGAAAGAGTTCATTTCCGATCTAGGTGTTATACCTAGTGCATCGGGACCAATGAAGATCTTCTGTGACAATCTTGGTGCAATTGCCTTGGCAAAGGAATCCAGATTTCACAAGAGGACCAAGCATATCAAGAGACGCTTCAATTCCATTCGGGACCAAGTCCAAGTGGGAGACATAGAGATTTGCAAAGTACATACGGATCTGAACATTGCAGACCCGTTGACTAAGCCTCTTCCACGAGCAAAACATGATCAGCACCAAGACTCCATGGGTGTTAGAATCATTACTGAGTAAACTAGATTATTGACTCTAGTGCAAGTGGGAGACTGAAGGAAATATACCCTAGAGGCAATAATAAAGTTATTATTTATTTCCTTATATCATGATAAATGTTTATTATTCATGCTAGAATTGTATTAACCGGAAACATAATACATGTGTGAATACATAGACAAACAGTGTCACTAGTATGCCTCTACTTGACTAGCTTGTTAATCAAAGATGGTTATGTTTCCTAACCATAGACATGAGTTGTCATTTGATTAACGGGATCACATCATTAGGAGAATGATCTGATTGACATGACCCATTCCGTTAGCCTAGCACTTGATCGTTTAGTATGTTGCTATTGCTTTCTTCATGACTTGTACATGTTCCTATAACTATGAGATTATGCAACTCCGTTTACGGAGGAACACTTTGGGTACTACCAAACGTCACAACGAATCGGGTGATTATAAAGGAGTACTACAGGTGTCTCCAAAGGTACTTGTTGGGTTGGCGTATTTCGAGATTAGGTTTTGTCACTCCGATTGTCGGAGAGGTATCTCTGGACCTTCTCGGTAATACACATCACATAAGCCTTGCAAGCATCGCAACTAATGAGTTAGTTGTGAGATGATGTATTACGGAACGAGTAAAGAGACTTGCCGGTAACGAGATTGAACTAGGTATTGGATACCGACGATCGAATCTCGGGCAAGTAACATACCGATGACAAAGGGAACAACGTATGTTGTTATGCGGTCCGACCGATAAAGATCTTCGTAGAATATGTAGGAACCAATATGGGCATCCAGGTCCCGCTATTGGTTATTGACCGGAGATGTATCTCGGTCATGTCTACATTGTTCTCGAACCGTAGGGTCCGCGCGCTTAAGGTTTCGATGACGGTTATATTATGAGTTTGTGTATTTTGATGTACCGAAGGTTGTTCGGAGTCCCGGATATGATCACGGACATGACGAGGAGTCTCGAAATGGTCGAGACATAAAGATTAATATATTGGACGGATATATTTGGACACCGGAAAGGTTCCGGAGAAGTTTGGAGCTCCGGGAGGTTACCGGAACCCCCCGGGAGGTATATGGGCCTTATTGAGCCCATATAGGAATAAGGGAGAAGGAACAAGGGAGGCGCGCCCCAAGCCCAATCGAATTGGGGACGGGGCCGCCCCCTTTCCTTTCTCCTTCCCCTCTTCCTATTCCTACTACTAGTACTTATTCCTAAATGCTAGTACTCCTTCCTTCCCTCCAAGTGAAATAAGGAAGAGAGGGAAACCTACTTGGAGTAGGTTTCCCCCTCCCATGGTGCGCCCCTTGGTGGCCGGCCACCTCCTCCCTCCCTCCTTTATATCACGGGAGGGGGCACCTAGGACACACAAGTTGATCCTTGAGATCGTTCCTTAGCCGTGTGCGGTGCCCCCTCCACCATATTCCACCTCGGTCATATCATAGCGGTGCTTAGGCGAAGCCTGCGTCAGTGAAACATCAAGATCGTCACCACGCCGTGCGTCGTCTTGTGGAACTCCCTCTCCCGGAGCTTTGCCGGATCGGAGCCCGAGGAGCGTCATCGAGCTGAACGTGTGCCAAGAACTCGAGGCGCCGAATGCTGGGCTGGGATCGGCTGGATCGCGAGGAGAACGTCGACTACTTCCTCTACGTCATCATCGACTCGGAGGTGCCGGAGTAACGCAACCTTTGGGATCGGCAGGATCGCGAGGAGAACGTCGACTACTTCCTCTACGTTGTGATCGCTTCCGCTTACGGTCTACGAGGGTACGTAGACAACACTCTCCCCTCTCGTTGCTATGCCATCACCATGGTCCTGTGTGTGCGTAGGAAATTTTTTGAAATTACTGCGTTCCCCAACAGTAGGAACCACCGCACTGTTAAGTGGGGTCCAAGTGATCATAGTCAGAATGACTGAAGTGATGCTCAACCCAAATCCTATGTCTTCGAACGAAGACAATGAGAGCAAAACTTATCCAGAGCTGGATGAGTCAGCTTTGCTTGTAGCCCAAGTAAAGTTGCCATGAGTGTTTGAAATCTGACCATTGGAACACGTGTCAGTTCCTTAGTGACCCAGGGTCATTTCGGACATAACATGTCGGGTTACCTAGTGGCTATAAATAGCCCACCCCTACACCATAAATTGGTGCTGCTTTCGAGAGTTAGTGCACGGCTTTTGTCGCTTGAGAGCAACCCACCTCGAAGCTTTTGAGAGAGAAATCCTTGCGAGGACAAAGCCCAAAACACCCAGAGCCAAAGAGTGTTAGGCATCAGAAGTTTTCCTGTCATGTGACACGAAGACTTATTACACTTGAGGACTGTGAATCCTCCAGCCGGTTAGGCGTCGCGTTCTGAGCATCCAAGAGTCATTGTGGATTGCCGGTGAACGTCGTCTGTGAAGGTTCGAAAGTCTACCTTGAAGACTTACCAGAGTGATTGGGCGAGGACTGTGTGTCCTTAGCTCAAGGGGAATAAGGTGAAGACGCAGTCTTCTGAGTTGAATCTCAGCCTCCCTAACGGATGTACAGTTGTCACAAAGAATCGAACTGGTTCAACAAATCCTATGTCTTCAACAAGTGACTAGTTCTATCCCTTCCCTCCTTTACCTTGAGTTTGTCTTCGTGAAGTCATTGCTTATATGTCTTATCTGTTTGACTTCATTGCTTGACTACTATTGTTGTTTGGCTTCATAATATCTTCCATCTTGATCCTACTACCAAGCTGCTCTTAGTCTTGTACTTTCACATTATTACATACTAGACTATGGCTTGCTTGTTGTAGTTTATCTTCCGCTGCATAACAATTAGGTCATTTACATTTGTTTGTCTTCGAAACATCCATGTTTTGAAGACTTTCATAAAAATCGCCTATTCACCCCCCCCCCTAGTCGATAACAAGCACTTTCAATTGGTATCGGAGCAAGGTACTCCTTGTTCTGTGTGATTCGGTTTAACCACCTGGAGTTTTGGCTATGTCGACTGCAGGGATAATCAAGGTCTCCGCTGCTTGCCCTGTGTTCGATGGAACTGACTATCCCTTTGGAAGAATAAGATGCGATGCATCTTGAAGCCATTGATGTCGACCTACGGTATGTCGTCAAGAACGGCGTTCCTAAATCTGGTGAAGGTGTCACCCCATCGATGTCAAGAAGTTCATTCAACTGGACTCCACCGCAAAGAACATCATCTGTGGTCATCGACCAAAGGGCGGTATGGCCGTGTGAGTGCTCGGAAGCGTTGAAGCTAGTGCAGGGACTGGCTATCCAAGGTCAACGAAGGCGTCTCAACCCAGAGAGATCAAAGAATCGGTGTTATTCGCAACCTCTTCAACCGCTTCAAGAGAAGCGACAATGAAAATGTCCAGCTCACGTTTGATCGCCTCAATTGACATCACAAATGAGCTTCATGCTCTCGGCGCCACTGAGGTCACCAAGCATGAAATCGTCAAGACACTACTAAGATCACTTGACAGCTCTTTTGACACCCTTGCCCTCATGATACAAGAACGTCCTGACTTCAAGACACTCGATCCGTCTGATATACTTGAGAGGCTCAACACACATGAGTTCCAGCTATCTGAGAAAAGAGATATCTATGGTCCCAACTATGGCCGAACTCGCACTTTGAAGGCAAAAGTTGTTTCCTCATCACGAAGAAGAATCATTGCGGTTACGATGATCCACGAAGACATTGGAAAGGAACTAGCTATGCTTGTGAGGAAGTTCCAGAAGTTCACTAGGAAGAAAGGCTTCAGAAAGTCTTCACGATCCAGCTCAAGAAATGATGAAGCTTCCACTCAAGACTACAAGAAGAGAACACATCACAAGTGCAAGAAAAGCTGGACACTATATCTCCGGAAAGTGTCCACAATTGGGACAATGAGAAGAAGAAGAAGAAGAGCAAGGAATATGATTCTGATGACAAGAAAAAGAAGAAATCTTCAAAGTCTTCTTCCAAGTCTTCATCAAAGTTTTCATCGCATAAGAAGAGCTCATCTGGCAAGGCTCGTGCTTTTGTTGGCAAGGAAATGGATTCAGAGGAGGAGTCTGCTTCTGAGGAAGTGGAGGTGGAATCAAGAGGAGTCCGACCAGGCGTTGTAAGTCTGGCTTTAGCCACAGCCTATGTTGCCAAGTCCATCTTCAACACTGAAGACAATGACTTCTACACTAACGCTGAAGCTGATGACAAGGACGACCCAACTCCCACCTACTGCTTCATGGCACGCGGTGCCAAGGTAAAATCACGTGATGCTTACTTTCAAACATCAAGTGAAGATGACTCTGATTGTGAATCCAAACCCAGCTACAAAACACTTGCTAAAATTGCAAGCTGAACAACAAAGAGCTATGGAACATACTCAAAAGCGGTTAGACAAAAGCGATGACCTGTTGGACGCGGAAATGACACGTTCACAGTCCTTAGTTGAAGACATTAAAAATCTTCATGCTAAGTACCAAGAACTTGAAAGTCGTCATGAAACGCTATCAACTACTCATCAAAGGCTCTCCTACGATTATGTTCAAAGGAAGCAAGAGCTTGAGAAATTGAGAGCGGCTCATGAAGATCTTCAAAAAGAGAATGAGTCACTTCGCGCTCAATAGATCAGTTCCGCTCAGGATGGATTTGAACCACCATGTCTAAAATGTCTTGAGCGTGATATCACTACCTCTGTTGCTGAATGTTCAACTGCTGCTACTGTTGCATTGTCTTCAACTACCAATGTGGTAACTAACCCCTCTGCGGAGGATACCACTCCATTCTTGATGAAAATGCTAGGTTGAAGACATTGCTTGAAACAGGGATGTATAAAAGTGCGAAAGGGCATCGGACACTGCGATGTCCTCAAAAGCAGATTCTCGAACCGAAACCCTAGGAAAGAGGGTGTTGGGTTCGAGAGGAAAATGAATGTTCATGGTTCCCATCGTAAGCTTTGAAAGCGGTATCCCAAAACCACATGGAGTTGCTGCAAAGGGACCTTGATGGATCCATCCACCTTATCTGGCTTTACGTATGCTAACCCTATTTTAATTGATGTATCCTTTGATGCAAACTATAAGCTGTTCTAGAATCTGTATGGTGAAGTGTTTGCCTGGTTTATTGGTACTAACTGCAGGAATGGACCGCCTATGTAGAGGATATGGGTTCCCAAAAGCTGTCTTGAGAATCTTCCGTGAATGTCATCATGACACCACAGGAAGAAGACAAACCCAGACCAAAGGCGTCATATGGTCCAAAGGCTTCATACAGACAGAGGACTCACTTGAGTCACCCTAACGCCAATGTTTTGCAGGGAAACAATACTCAAATTTATGAATATGAGTGTGTGTCCTCAAACCGCTATGCTCATAGAACTAAGAACTTTTCTGCTTATTCATATGAGTATCACTCATCTCCTGCAAGGCTATTTGCTAGGGCACCAAAGCCGAAATTCTCAGATGATGCACTTAGACTCATTGCTTCTAAGCCAACCCTGAAGATGTGGGTGGTTAAGAAGAATTAACTCTCTTTTGCAGGAAAGGGTCTCCAGCCGAAAATCAAAGGCGCCCGATGCTATTCTTTGGGGACCTAAAACATCTTGTAGGGCACAAGATCAAATGCCCAAATGGTCTCACTATATATTTTGTTCCTGAATCGTTTGCCATTCATCCTATCAGTCCTAATCTTGATTTAAGCCTCAATAATCCACTTGCCCGTCAAATGTTTATGCTTCACAATGCTCTTGGTGAAGCCTATCCCCTAACTGCATGTCTTGTAGGGTATGACACCTCATGCTTGAGAATGGATTATGGATAGTGGATGCACTAATCATATGATCGGCGATCGAAGTCTTCTCATGGACTCAACCTTACGTCCATCGGACAAGAGTCACATCACATTTCTTGACCTTTGGTAAAATCAAGGTAATGGGTCTAGGTAGAGTTGCAATATCAAAGGATCAACACATGGACAAAGTGATGCTTGTTGAATCCCTTGGTTTCAACTTAATGTCTGTCTCAATGCTTTGTGACTTGAACATGATTGTGATATTCGGAAAATATTGTTGCCTTGTACTAATGGAATCTGACAAGTCTCTAGTCTTTGAAGGGTATAGGAAAGATGATCTATACATGGTAGATTTCTCGGCAGGTCCATGACTTGCCGTATGTCTTCTCGCAAAAGCTTCAGAATGCTGGCTCTGGCATCGGAGGCTAGGGCATGTTGGCATGAGGAACTTACACACACTTGCCAAGAAGAAGCATGTCATAGGCATCAAAGGTGTCAAGTTCAAGAAGGATCATTTGTGTGGTGCCTGCGAAGCTGGAAAGATGACGAGGGCAAAGCACCCCTCGAAGACAATCATGACGACATCTCTACCCTTCGAGCTGCTTCACATGGATTTGTTTGGCCCTACTCATTACTCTACCCTCACAACAACTGCTTGTCCCTATGGCTTCGTCATTGTTGATGACTACTCAAGATACACATGGGTGCATATAATTCTCTACAAGACTGAAGTGCAAGATGTCTTCAGACGATTCGCCAATCGAGCAATGAACAATTATGGCGTCAAGATCAAGCATATCGAAGTGATAACGGACCTTTGAATTCAAGAACACCGGACTTGATCTTTATCTGGATACCATGGGAATCACTCATGAGTTCTCTCGCTCCATACACACCTCAGCAAAATGGCATCGTGGAGCGCAAGAACAGAACCCTCATTGAGATGGCTCGAACAATGCTTGACGAGTACAAGACACCAAGAAAGTTCTGGCACGAAGCCATTGATACTGACTTGTCACGTCATCAACCGTGTTTATATCCATAAGCTTCCGAACAAAACATCCTATGAGCTCCTTCTTGGCAAGAAGCCAAATGTCGCCATTACTTGAGTATTTTGGGCTAAGTGCTTTGGATCAAGGATCCTCATCACAAGTCAAAATTTGAACCCAAAGCTCACGAAGGCTTCATGCTCGATTCTGGAAAGGACTCACACTCTTACGAGTCTTCAATCTCTATCTCTACAAAATCGTCGAAACTGTAGATGTGCGATTTGATGAAACCAATGGTTCACAAAGAGAGTTCCTGCCAAGCACACTAGACGAAGCTCGACCCAGCGAATCTATCAAGCTAATGGGAACTGGTGAAATCATGCCTTGTGAAGGACAGCCTGAAGAGGAACTTATCATTTCTACACCTAAACAACCTGAAGACAATGCTCAGCCTGAAGACAATCCTTCCAATGACGACAACGATCAGCATGAGCAAGGTCTTCGTCTAGTTCATCCTCGAGTTGCAAATGAAGTACAAATTGAGAAGATAATAGATAGCATCAACGCACCTGGTCCGCTTACTCGCTCAAGAGCAACACAGCTAGCAAATTTCTGTGGGCACTTTTCCTTTGTATCAATATCAGAACCCAAGAAAGTTGCTGAAGCTTTTATGGAACCAGAATGGATTCAAGCTATGCAAGAAGAACTTCAACAGTTCAAGCTGAATAATGTTTGGGAACTTGTCGAGCGTCCCCGACCCTCGCAAGCATAACATTATTGGCACCAAATGGATATATCGAAACAAGCAAGATGAGCATGGTCAAGTCGTCAGAAACAAAGCACGGCTTGTGGCTCAAGGATATACTCAAGTTGAAGGAATTGACTTCGATGAAACATTTGCTCATGTAGCTAGGCTTGAAGCTATTCGCATACTAATAGCCTATGCTAACCACCACAACATCTTGCTCTATCAAATGGATGTGAAGAGTGCATTTCTCAACGGCAAGATTGAAGAAGAAGTATATGTCACTCAACCACCTGGCTTTGAAGATCCAAAACATCCTGATATGGTGTACAAGCTAAATAAAGCCTTGTATGGCCTCAAACAAGCTCCTCGCTACCGGTATGATACAATCAAAGACTTCACGAAGAGCAAAGGCTTCAAACCTGGATCCCTTGATCCCACACTCTTCACGAAGACATATGATGGTGAACTGTTTGTATGCCAAATATATGTGGATGACATTATCTTCTGCACCAATCGGAAGTATAGTGATGAGTTTGGATACATGATGCAAGAGCAATATCGGATGTCCATGATGGGAGAGCTCAAGTTCTTCCTTGGTCTTCAAATTAAATCGACAAAGAAATGGCATCTTTATATCTCAAGAAAAATACCTCCAAGACTGTCTCGAAGAAGTTTGGAATGCAAGAATGCAAAGGATACACGACGCCAATCCCAAATTAAACACCACTTGGGTCCCGGCGACAATGGTAAAGAGTTCGATCAAAAGGTATACCGCTCCATGATTGGTTCCTTACTTTACCTATGTGCATCTAGGCGGATATTATGCTTAGTGTTTGCATGTGTGCTCGATTCCAAGCGGCACCAAAGGAATCGCATCACTTAGGCGTGAAGCGAATTCTTCGATATTTGGCTCACACCCCAACACTCGGATTATGGTATCCAAAGGGCTCAAAATTTGATTTAGTTGGATTTTGGATGCTGATTATCTGGTGACAAAGTTGATCGCAAGTCTACATCGGGCACATGTCACTTTACGGGACGATCACTTTCGTCTGTTGGTCTTCAAAGAAGCGTAACTGTGTGTCACTCTCAAGCTGCAGAATCTGAATACATTGCTTCTTTGGATCTTGTTGTGCTCAGCTTCTATGGATGAAGCAAACTCTCAAGGACTATGGCATCAATCGACACAAGTACCTCTTTTACTGCGACAATGAAAGCGCCATCAAGATTGCCAACAATCCAGTCCATCACTCGAAGACAAAGCACATTGAAATTCGTCATCATTTTCTCAGGGATCATGTCATGAAAAAGGATATTGACATCCTTCACGTCAACATTGAAGAGCAACTAGCAGATATCTTCACAAAGCCCTTGGATGAGAAAAGGTTTTGCAAGTTACGGTGTGAGCTAAATATCTTGGAATCCTCAAATGTCCTGTGATCAAGCACACATCCTAACACTTATGCATGTTGATGACTTAGATGTGCAACACACGAAGTAACGTATATCTTCAATCAATGAAGACTTACATTACGTGTGTGAATACATTAACGTGGAATTTGACTTGAGCGCCACGATAATGGTGCGTCGATATGCAGGTCTAATACTTCCTATCACGATGGGTAACGCCACCACCAAATTTCTTTGTTTGAAGTGTTTCACTCATGGCGTTATTTCTTGAAGCTATTCGCATTTGATTTGACTTCAACTTCAACCTATTTTCATGATTTTCTTCACTATGATGATTTGGTTCTTTATCGATATATATATATATATATTTCTGTCCTCTATGACATTCACTTATAGCTATGTCTTCAAGTTGAATCTTTTGAACTAAGTGAATGTGATCGGACCCCAATCTCTCTATGCTTTCCATCTCAAATTCTATCTGTCCAAATCATATGCATTCTATTGAAACTGTCGAATGTCTTCTCTGCGTCCTTGTTAGCAGAAGACACAGAGACAAACTTTAAGTCTGTTTTAAATGATTTATCATTACTGTTGAACTCCGTAGAAGCCGGAACGACCCTCCGACAAACCGGGCGGGCGTGGGAACGTGGGACATCTCATTGTATGTTGCATGCGTGCCACGTGCCCCTTAGATGTGAACCGCCAGGGGCACCTGAGTAATTGCGCTGCGCCGCACACCTTGTTATAAATACCTGTCCCCTGCGTAAAGAAAATCTTCTTCCACCTCTCCACCTCGTCAAAACCCTAGCGCCACCGCTAGCTCTCGGCAACGCCCGGCGACGAAGCGCTTAGCTGCCGCGACTTCTCCGACGCCGTCCTCACGCCGGCCACGAACATCTTCATCTCCGCCGCCGCCGTAGGTGTCCTCCGTCGCCAAGTTACGGCACGGTGGACTGAACTGCTCGGCCTCCTTTCCTTCCGTCTAGCAGTTCTTCGAAGCGGTAAATATATCTCTATTTTTACCATCTTTTTGATCTTCAAGATTCATCCTACTTGCCAAAAATGGTTTCTGCCCATAGAAAGTTAAATCCATTCTATCTGCATCTCGTACTGCCTAGTATATTCACTTAAGCTTCACAACTAGTTAGATTCCTCACTTGTACTTATTCATGGATTCGTACAAATCTGGAACCAACTCTCAGCGTATAAGTGAATGTCTTCGCATCATGAGGTCAATGTCTTCAAACCAATTTATCTTCAAAATCTTCTGAGAATGCATATGACCTCTTCCCCTTCCCTCGCATCTCTAATGCTGTCACAGGTACATGTCCGTGGGAGAATCCCTTGGTTCTCATAGTCTGCATTAGTTTGCAGAATTCTTACAGCATCAAACCAATTCTCCCGAAGCCAGTTCCTGTCTGTCAACCAAACGCAAGCCTTTGAAGCCTTTGATTGTGAAGCCATTCAGTTTGAAGCTCATGGCTACAGATAAATCAGTCAGGAAGGGCAGCAGACAGCGTCGTGAGGGAACCTCAAAAGATCTGCCTGATGACCTCGAAGAGCTGTACAAGACAGATCCTGAAGAGACTTATAATCAGCGCAAGACACGAATCCAATGGATTCGACGCTATTGGGCTGAACAGTGGTTCAAGTACAATTTCGTCACACAAGAATATGCCGAGAAGAATGCCATCAGAAGCCCTTGGGGTGATATTCTGTTTCGAGGCCTCCCTCCCAAGAGCATGGCTGAAGCTATTGCACAAGGTTTCTATCCTTGCATGGTCCGTGGACCTCAGCCTGAGAATGTCGACCCGACGTCTTTGCTCTGGTGTCGCGATGACAATCTCTTCAAGCGCAACTTCCAGCACGCAAAGGCTTCTGCAAAGGAGAACAAGAAGTCATTGGGATTAGACCTCAACCCTGGTCCCTCTGCTCCCCGTGCTGACGGCTCACGTGACGCTGAACCCAATGTCATCGGCCCCTTTTCGAACCTTGAAGGCCTCATCACTTATATTTTGGTCCAAGGTGCCAAAGTGGATCACTCTGATGACAATGATGAATCAGATGAAGCCCCAGCTCCAGCTCCTGCTCCTGCTCCAAAGCCGCAGAAGCTTAAGAAAGTCAAGGCTCCAAAGTCAGCTGCTCCTCCAAAATCTTCACGTGTGAAGCCTGCCACCTTGCACCTCCACGAAGCCGATTACGCGGTCGAGGATCAATCCCGTATCTCCAAGAAGGCGGAGAAGAGAAAGAAAAGTGTCGGGAATACCGAATCTGATCGACTCCTGCTGCTATTCTGCGTGAAGAGCACGTTGATCTGTCAAGTGATAGCGATCTTGCAGATGATGCTCTTGAGCAGCTTATCAAGAGCAAAGAAGAAGCGTAAATCTTCAACAACTTGCCTCTCTTTGATGTGGAAATCATCCATCACTTCATTGATGAGTGGTTTGACACACCAAACATCAGCTTTGAAGATCTGCAACTTCCAATTGGCCTCAGCGTCTCTTTCAACGGCGCCATTGCTTCTGAGCTAGCTCTAGCTCAGCGGATTGTTGAACTGAAGCACAAGATTGACTATGAAAAGGCTCAGTTCAAGAAGCACATGGCTGCACTCAGCGTGCAAGACGTGAAAAACTTCAAGGTCATGCTGCACGAGCTCAAAGAAGCCTTTCTCAAGAAGCGTGAAGAAGCCAGAGGCTCTCGTGAGCGTATGAAGGCTTTGGCTGACAAGTGTGTGCTTGCCTACAATGAAATTTGAGAAGCGCCAAGGCACTTGGCCGTCTGGCATCGACCCAGTGATGGCTGCAAAGAAAAAAAGTCTTCGGCTGACCAAGCTGCACCTTCAAGGCAGGAAGAGCCCGCATAGTCTTCCCAAGCAGCATGGTAGCTCGAAGCCAAAGGCCCGTCAACCGCTTGAACAAAAGAAGACGAGGGCTGCCGAGGCTGAAGCAAGAAAAAGGAAAAATCCACAGCGCCTCGATCTTGCTCTCTCCAAGAAGAAGCTTAAGACCAAGAAGAATCGGGCTGCTCCCACAGAGCCATTGATTGTTGAACCCATTTCTGTGGTTCGTCCCGCATCTGCAACACAAGAACTTCGCATGACTGTTCATGAGCCTGCTTCCACAAAGGCTCCTGAAGCTGAAGATATTCCAGAATTTGATCCCTCCTGCTTTGAAGACATTGGTCACCATGACAATGTTGAAGATGATGAAGTTCTTCCTCAAATCGAGTACAATGTGGTATCATCTCCTGTTCATACGAACAGCGAACTCATCAGCATTGGTCGTCCTCTGACGCCAATTGCACAGGATGCTTCATGGGCTGATCGCCCGCAACAACAAGACTCCCCCAGTACTCCCCAACAACAAGTCACTCCCCAACAGCAACGCCAAGAAGAAGAGGAAAACTTTGAGGCTCAGGCAACCCCATCTCCAAAGGCGTCGCCAGCATTTCGCAGGCTTTGCAAAGGTCAAAGGCCTCAAGTGCATCTTCCGAGCGTTCCAGAAGGAGAAGTGCACCACCAACCTGTTGCACTTCAAGTGTTTTCAGAAGCCACTCCAACTGTGAATGTCTCTGAGTCTGAAGCCAAAGCTGTTGAAGACAATCCAGCTGCATCAGCCGCTGACACCCAAGAAGAAGAAGAAGAATGTGTTCCTACACCCCCAGTAAATGAAGAAGTGATCCCCGATATCAACGTGCCAGTGCCCGACCCTCCAGCTCCTCAAGTGGAGGTTGAAAACAATGAGGCTGCCACCTCCAACACCACTGAAGCCAATGACGTGGACATGGCTGAAGCCAATGTGGAGCCTGTCCCAAGCTGCTCTGAAGCCAATGAAGGAACTGTGCACAAGCCAATGAGGCAACTGCTCTGAAGCATCTGTTGAGCACGAAGCCTCATTGCTGCCCTTTGGTCCAGTTTCGCCACCAAGGCCCTACACAATCGAGCAAGCATACGACTATGGCGAGCTAGTCACAGTAAGATGGCCCGTTCTGGTCCCTCCTCCTCATGCCTCTGGTCCTCAATTCGACTATCATATTGCGCATAGGCCTCCGGTCCGGCTTGAAGCCAAGACTGCCAAGGTTTCCAGGCACTGCCACCTCAACTGGTTCTTTCAATGCAAATGGCTTCAAAGCCCACAATACTTTCTTTGACAGTGCAAACAACCCCTACAAAAGGCCAAGGATCTCATCTAACCGGTTATGGAGCTATCAGCAAAGAAGCTATTACTCTTGTGTTCTGTATGACTAAGGCCGCATTTTCCCTCATATGTGCCTCGACACTAAAGCCATTGCCGGACTGCCGTGCTTAGAAGAAGCACTTGATTGCTTTCATGATGCAGGTCTGCTTGGCTTCATAACAGACAAAGAGCACTGGAATGAAGAATTAGTGCTTCAATTCTTTGCCACACTCCACATCCGCGGCTTCAACAGAGATACGAAGACATGGGTTCTCGAGTGGATGACTGGGAATATCCATCATGAATCCAAAGCTCTTGACATCATTGAGCTCACAGGCCTACCCACTCCGGAGAGCTGTTTGAACACGGATGTCAACTCCACCGCGATGCCTTGGAAAGCATATTTCATAAGCCAGAACCCGACATGAGTCAGATGCTGAGCATGATGAAGCCACTGCCACACGATGCTGAATACCCTCGGCACTTCTTTGTTGATGACCTTGAGTATCTGCCTCGTACCATCTATCACATCATCGAGCAAACTCTATGGCCAATCAAAGGGCATTCATCGATGCAAAGCTTGAAGGAGCAATGAAGACATTGGTCTTCTATATCCTCAATGGCGTCGGCTTCAACACGCATAAGATTTCTTCATCCGACAATGGCTGCATCTGGATCTCGATCTGTTTGATGCGAAGTTCTATGCTCCATGGGTCATGCGCCTCATTAAGATGCACTCAGCTATCAACTATCAACCCTCTGCTCGCAATCATCTGATCTTTCTAATAGAGGTTGATATGTCTGTTGAAGCCATATACCCTGAGCCTGCCAAAACGCCACTAAATCTTCAGAACGCAGATCACCACAGCTTCTCTCAACCCATAGAAGGCGTCCAAGCGGTATCTCGTGTCTATCCCCTGGCTGGAACACACGTACGCCTCATCGTTACGGACTGAAGCTCACGAGAGCACAATTGGCCAAAGGCCTCGGAAGCGCTCTCGAGTCCTCAATGATCGAGAACTTCTTGTGGCGCTGCATCAAAAGCAAGATAAGCATCACTCCTGGCTAAAACGTCAAATGCAAAGCCTCTTGCTGGACGTCAATCACATTCGTAACCTTGCCACCAAGAATGCTTTTGTCACTCACGAGACTTGTCGGCGATCATGGAAGAGTTTGACCACCTGCTCGGTCTTTGAAGCTAATCTTCAAGACGATGGCTTCACTGAACGTTTAAAGTTTGACTCCACTCCTCCACAGAATGCAGTCCTACAGCGAACTCCATCTCTTGAAGACTCTGACTATTCTTCCTCCGCGGCAACGGTCAATGCCAGAGTGATCAATGATGAAGCCGATGCTACTTCACCGCCCCCTACTTCTGCACGAATCGACATTGCGCCAAGCTCGTCTGCACCGCCAACCAACAACGACAACCCTACTGCATCATCTTCTTCAGAAGAGGACGAGTAGATGCTCTATGTCTTCAAACCTTTTTGGTCCTTACTGACAAAAGGGGGAGAAGCATATGAGTTTGATAGTCTTCAAGCGGGTTCATAAGGGCGGTTGCACTATATTTTGCCTAGTGTTTACAACTCTCGTTTTGATACATTTGGTTCTGTGAGTTGTAACACTTAAACTCGATAATTAAATCGCTACTTATTTGCTTTACTTTGGTGCGATGATAAATTCCGCATGTGCGATGATAACTTCCGCACTTAGATCATTCTGCAGACGTCCATTTGTCATCATGCATGTCATTCTCTTAGCTATATCATTTCATGCATGATGAATTATCTTCATAAGTTGAAGAGGATCTCCACAAGTACAACCTGCCATGTGCATTTGCATTCCAAAAGCAAACTACTTATATGCACATCTTCGTGGGGAGCCTTTGCCACTTATGAAGACAATTCCTATCCTTTACAATTTCACATATTTTATCCCGTTGAAAACTACAACCAGTTTGACATCAATCACCAAAAAGGGGAGATTGTAAGTGCATCTAGTGCCACCCCTAGTTGGTTTTGGAGTATTGACGACAAATGTGGTTGAGGACTAATGCGTTTGTGAGAATTGCAGGATAACGCAGGTAGTGTCCCTCATTGATTCGGTTTACCTACCGGAGACGACCCTAAAAATGTATGAAGACATTGAAGACAATGGTGGTATGTGAAGATATTCACATTGAAGACTATGACATGAGAAGACATTGAGTGAAGACTATGGAGCGCGAAGACTGTGTTGTTTTGTTGTTTCCTTTTCTTCTTTGTTGAGTCGTAGGAACCACCGTACTGTTAAGTGGGGTCCAAGTGATCATAGTCAGAATGACTGAAGTGATGCTCGACTCAAATCCTATGTGTTCGAGCGAAGACAATGAGAGCAAAACTTATCCAGAGCTGGATGAGTCAGCTTTGCTTGTAGCCCAAGTAAAGTTGCCATGAGTGTTTGAAATCTGACCGTTGGAACACGTGTCAGTTCCTTAGTGACCTAGGGTCATTTCGGACATAACAGGTCGGGTTGCCTAGTGGCTATAAATAGCCCACACCCTACACCATAAATTGGTGGCTGCTCAGAGTTAGTGCACGGCTTTTGTCGTTTGAGAGCAACCCACCTCGAAGCTTTTGAGAGAGAAATCCTTGCGAGGACAAAGCCCAAAACACCCAAAGCCAAAGAGTGTTAGGCATCACTGAAGTTTTCCTGTCTGTGTGACCTGAAGACTTATTACACTTGAGGACTGTGAATCCTCCAGCCGGTTAGGCGTCGCGTTCTGAGCATCCAAGAGTCATTGTGGATTGTCGGTGAACGTCGTCTGTGAAGGTTCGGAAGTCTACCTTGAAGACTTACCAGAGTGATTGGGCGAGGACTGTGTGTCCTTAGCTCAAGGGGAATAAGGTGAAGACGCGGTCTTCCTCGAGTTGAATCTCAGCCTCCCTAACCAGATGTACAGTTGTCACGACAATCGGAACTGGTTCAACAAATCTGTGTCTTCAACAAGTGGTGGTTCTATCCCTTCCTCCTTTACCTTGAGTTTGTCTTCATTGAAGTCATTGCTTATATGTCTTATCTGTTTGACTTCATTGCTTGACTACTATTGTTGTTTGGCTTCATACTATCTTCCATCTTGATCCTACTACCAAGCTGCTCTTAGTCTTGTACTTTCACATTATTACATACTAGACTATGGCTTGCTTGTTGTAGTTTATCTTCCGCTGCAAATCAATTAGGTCATTTCTGTTGTTTGTCTTCGAAACATCCATGTTTTGAAGACTTCCATAAAAATCGCCTATTCAACCCCCCTCTAGTCGATAACAAGCACTTTCACTGCTTCGCGAGGATGCGGGCGGAGTGCATCCGCGTGTCTGACCCTGCATGTGACTCCATCTCCGTTGTTTGCCGCGCCCTCTCTCTCGTATGGCGCGGGCATGCCGCTTGTAATGTGATGTCTACTACACAACCTTCTTCTTGTAGACGTTGTTGGGCCTCCAAGTGCAGAGTTTTGTAGGACAATAGCAAATTTCCCTCAAGTGGATGACCTAAGGTTTATCAATCCGTGGGAGGCGTAGGATGAAAATGGTCTCTCTCAAACAACCCTACAACCAAATAACAAAGAGTCTCTTGTGTCCCCAACACACCCAATACAATGGTAAATTGTATAGGTGCACTAGTTCGGCGAAGATATGGTAATACAAGTGCAATATGGATGATAGATATAGGTTTTTGTAATCTGAAAATATAAAAACAGCAAGGTAACTAATAATAAAAGTGATCACGAACGGTATTGCAATGCGTTGAAACAAGGCCTAGGGTTCATACTTTCACTAGTGCAAGTTCTCTCAACAATAATAACATAATTGGATCATACAACTATCCCTCAACATGCAACAAAGAGTCACTCAAAAGTCACTAATAGCGGAGAACAAACGAAGAGGTTATTGTAGGGTACAAAACCACCTCAAAGTTATTCTTACGGATCGATCTATCATAGAGTTCGTACTAGAATAACACCTTAAGACACAAATCAACCAAAACCCTAATGTCACCTAGATACTTGATACGTCTCCACCGTATCTATAATTTTTGATTGCTCCATGCTACATTATCTACTGTTTTGGACAATATTGGGCTTTAGTTTCCACTTTTATATTATTTTTGGGACTAACCTATTAACTGGAGGCCCAGCCCAGAATTGTTGTTTTTTGCCTATTTCAGAGTTTCGAAGAAATGAAATATCAAACGGAGTCCAAACGGAATGAAACCTTCGGGAACGTGATTTTCTCACGAGCGTGATCCAGTAGACTTGGACCCTAAGTCAAGGAAGCTTCGAGGAGGGCCCGAGGTAGGGGGGCGCGCCCTCCACCCTCGTTGGCCCAACCTAGCTCCACCGACGTACATCTTCCTCCAATAAAAACCTACTTACCCCCAACCGATCAGATACGGAGCCAAAAACCTAATTCCACTGCCGCAACCTTACATGCCACGAGATCCCATCTTGGGGCCTGTTTGAGCTCATGGGAGGGCATCCGCCACGAAGGGCTTCTACATCATCACCATAGCCCCTCCGATGAAGTGTGAGTAGTTTACCTCAGACCTTGGGTCCATAGTTAGTAGCTAGATGGCTTCTTCTCTCTTTTTGGATCTCAATACAATGTTCTCCCCCTGTCTCATGGAGATCTATTCGAAGTGATCTTGTTTTTGCGGTGTGTTTGTTGAGACCGATGAATTGTGGGTTTATGATCAAGATTATCTATGAACAATATTTGAATCTTCTCTGAATTCTTTTATGTATGATTGGTTATCTTTGCAAGTCTCTTCGAATTATCAGTTTGGTTTGGCCTACTAGATTAGTTTTTCTTGCAATGGGAGAAGTGCTTAGCTTTGGGTTCAATCTTGCGGTGTCCTTTCCCAGTGTGATGGGGGCAGCAAGGCACGTATTGTATTGTTGCCATCGAGGATAACAAGATGGGGTTTTTATCATATTGCATGAATTTATCCTCTACATCATGTCATCTTGCTTAAGGCGTTACTCTGTTTTCATTAACTTAATACTCTAGATTCATGTTGGATAGCGGTGGATTAGTGGAGTAATAGTAGTAGATGCAGGCAGGAGTCGGTCTATTTGTCTCGGATGTGATGCCTATATACATGATCATACCTAGATATTCTCATAACTATGCTCAATTACATCAATTGCTCAACAGTAATTCGTTCACCCACCGTAAAATACTTATGCTCTTGAGAGAAGCCACTAGTGAAACCTATGGCCCCGGGTCTATCTTCATCATATTAATCTCTATCACTTTATTATTGCCTTTGCTTTTTATTTTACTTTGCATCTTCATCATAAAAATACCAAAAATATTATCATATCATATCTATCAGATCTCACTCTCGTTAGTGACCGTGAAGGGATTGACAACCCCTATTCGCGTTGGTTGCGAGGAGTTATTTGCTTTGTGGAGGTACGAGGGACTCATGGCGTAGCCTCCTCTGGATTGATACCTTGGTTCTAAAAACTGAGGGAAATACTTACGCTACTTTGCTGCATCATCCTTTCCTCTTCAAGGAAATCCAACGCAGTGCTCAAGAGGTAGCAAGAAGAATTTCTGGCGCTGTTGCCGAGGAGTCTACGCAAAAGTCAACACCAAGTACCCATCACAATCCCTTATCTCTCGCATTACATTATTTTCCATTTGCCTCTCGTTTTCCTCTCCCCCACTTCACCCTTGCCGTTTTATTCGCCCTCTCCTTTTCTGTTCGCCTCTTTTTCGCTTGCTTTTTGTTTGCTCGTGTGTTGGATTGCTTGCTTATCACGATGGCTCAAGATAATACCAAATTGTGTGACTTTACCAATACCAACAATAATGATTTCCTTAGCACTCCGATTGCTCCTCTTACCAATACTGAATCTTGTGAAATCAATACTGATTTGTTGAATCTTGTCATGAAAGATCAATTCGCCGGCCTTCCTAGTGAAGATGCCGCTACTCATCTGAATAGCTTCGTTGATTTATGTGATATGAAAAATAAGAAAGATATTGATAATGATATTGTTGAACTGAAGCTATTTCCTTTTTCGCTTAGAGATTGTGCTAAAGCTTGGTTTTCGTCTTTGCCTAAAAATAGTATTGATTCTTGGAACAAGTGCAAAGATGCTTTTATCTCTAAGTATTTTCCTCCCGCTAAGATCATCTCTCTTAGAAACGATATTATGAATTTTAAGCAACTTGATCATGAACATGTTGCACAAGCTTGGGAGAGGATGAAATTAATGATACGTAATTGCCCTACTCATGGTTTGAATTTATTATACAAAAAAAATATATGTCGGATTGAATTTTGCTTCTAGAAATCTTTTAGGTTCGGCCGCGGGTGGCACTTTTATGGAAATCACTTTAGGAGAAGCTACTAAACTCCTAGATAATATTATGGTTAATTATTCTCAATGGCACCTTTGAAAGATCTAATAATAAAAAAATGCATGCGATAGAAGAAATTAATGTTTTGAGTGGAAAGATGGATGAACTTATGAAATTATTTGCTACTAAGAGTGTTTCTTATGATCCTAATGATATGCCTTTTTCTACTTTGATTGAGAATAATAATGAATCTATGGATGTGAATTTTGTTGGTAGGAATAATTTTGGTAACAACGCGTATAGAGGAAACTTTAATCCTAGGCCTTATCCTAGTAATCCTTCTAATAATTATGGAAATTCCTACAACAACTCTTATGGAAATTTTAATAAGATGCCCTCTGAATTTGAGATTAGTGTTAAAGAGTTTATGAATTTGCAAAAGAATTTCAATACTTTGCTTGAAGAGAAATTGCTTAAAGTTGATGAATTGGCTAGGAACGTTGATAGAATTTCTCTTGATGTTGATTCTTTAAAGCTTAGATCTATTCCTCCTAAGCATGATATCAATGAGTCTCTCAAAGCTATGATAATTTCCATTGATGAGTGCAAAGAAAGAACCGCTAGGATACGTGCTACGAAAGATGCCTTTATTAAAGCGTGTTCTGCTAGTTCCTATGAAAATAAAGATGAAGATCTAAAAGTTATTGATGTGTCCCCTATTAAATCTTTGTTTTGCAATATGAATCTTGATAATGATGGGATTGAATATGATCCACCTTTACCTAGAAGGCGTTCCAAAAATTTAGAGTTTTTAGATCTTGCTGCTAAAATTAATAAAAGTGGGATTGAAGAAATCAAAACCCTAGATGTTGCTAAACCCACTATTTTGGATTTCAAGGAATTTAATTATGAAAGTTGCTCTTT
Organism: Aegilops bicornis; assembly: GCA_021605145.1. Classification (NCBI taxonomy): domain Eukaryota; kingdom Viridiplantae; phylum Streptophyta; class Magnoliopsida; order Poales; family Poaceae; genus Aegilops; species Aegilops bicornis. Next base: position 772,475,245 of record CM038670.1, on the reverse strand, counting down.
GATTGATTGTATTTCCTTGTTACAATCCGTGCTAAATTCTCCTCATGCTTATAGTCAAAATAAAACGTTTACTAAACATATCGTTGATGCCTTGATGCAATCTTATGAAGAAAAACTTGAGTTGGAAGTTTCTGTCCCTAGAAAACTTTATGATGAGTGGGAACCAACCATTAAAATTAATATTAAGGATCATGAATTTTATGCTTTATGTGATTTGGGTGCTAGTGTTTCCACTATTCCCAAAACTTTGTGTGATTTGCTAGATTTCCGTGATTTTGATGATTGCTCTCTAAACTTGCACCTTGCGGATTCCACCATTAAGAAACCTATGGGAAGAATTAATGATGTTCTTATTGTTGCAAATAGGAATTATGTGCCCGTAGATTTTATCGTTCTTGATATAGATTGCAATCCTTCATGTCCTATTATTCTTGGTAGACCTTTAATTAGAACGATTGGTGCAAATATTGATATGAATGAAGGGGATATTAGATTCCAATTTCCATTCAAGAAAGGCATGGAACACTTCCCTAGAAAGAAAATAAAATTACCATATGAATCTATCATGAGAGCCACTTATGGATTGCCTACCAAAGATGGCAATACCTAGATCTATCCTTGCTATTATGCCTAGCTAGGGGCGTTAAACGATAGCGCTTGTTGGGAGGCAACCCAATTTTATTTTTAATTTTTTTTGCTTTTGCTTCTGTTTAGGAATAAAAAATCCATCTACCTTCTGTTTAGATGTGTTTCTACGTTTTAATTAGTGTTTTTGCCAAGTTAAACCTATAGGATCTTCTTGGATGATAGTTATTTGATCTTGCTGTAATTTCCAGAAACTTTCTGTTCACGAAAACAATTGTTAAAAATCATCAGAACGTGATAAAATAGTGATTCCAATTTCTTCTGATCAATAAACAAATTTCCTAGGTCGTCCTATTTTGGCTGATTTTTTGGAGTTCCAGAAGTTTGCGTTATTTACAGATTACTACAGACTGTTCTGTTTTTGACAGATTCTGTTTTTCGTGTGTTGTTTGCTTATTTTGATGAATCTATGGCTAGTAAAATAGTTTATAAACCATTGAGAAGTTGGAATACAGTAGGTTTAACACCAATATAAATAAATAATGAGTTCATTACAGTACCTTGAAGTGGTCTTTTGTTTTCTTTCGCTAACGGAGCTCACGAGATTTCTGTTGAGTTTTGTGTTGTGAAGTTTTCAAGTTTTGGGTGAAATCTTTTGATGGATTATGGAACAAGGAGTGGAAAGAGCCTAAGCTTGGGGATGCCCATGGCACCCCCAAGATAATCTAAGGACACCAAAAAGTCAAAGCTTGGGGATGCCCCGGAAGGCATCCCCTCTTTCATCTACTTCCATCGGTAACTTTACTTGGAGCTATATTTTTATTCACCACATGATATGTGTTTTGCTTGGAGCGTCTTGGATGATTTGAGTCTTTTATTTTTAGTTTGCCACAATCATCCTTTCTGTACACACCTTTTGAGAGAGCCATACATGATTTGGAAATTGTTAGAATACTCTATGTGCTTCACTTATATCTTTTGAGCTATATAGTTTTGCTCTAGTGCTTCACTTATATCTTTTAGAGCACGGTGGTGGATTTGTTTTATAGAAACTATTGATCTCTCATGCTTCACTTAGATTATTTTGAGAGTCTTAAATAGCATGGTAATTTGCTTAATAATCCTAATATGCTTGGTATTCAAGATTTGTAAAACTTTCTTTTGAGTGCGTTGAGTACTAAGAAAAGTTTGATGCTTGATAATTGTTTTGAGATATGAAGATGGTGATATTAGAGTCATGCTAGTTGAGTAGTTGTGAATTTGAGAGATGCTTGTGTTAAAGTTTGTGATTCCCGTAGCATGCACGTATGGTGAACCATTATGCGATGAAGTCGGAGCATGATATTTTTATTGATTGTCTTCCTTATGAGTGGCGGTCGGGGACGAGCGATGGCCTTTTCCTACCAATCTATCCCCCTAGGAGCATGCGCGTAATACTTTGCTTTGATAACTTGTAGATTTTTGCAGTAAGTATATGAGTTCTTCATGACTAATGTTGAGTCCATGGATTATACGCACTTTTCCTCCTTCCACCATTGCTAGCCTCTCTAATACCGCGCACTTTTAAATGGGTATCATACACCCACCATATACCTTCCTCAAAACAGCCACCATACCTACCCATCATGGCATTTCCATAGCCATTCTGAGATATATTTCCATGCAACTTTCCACCGTTCCGTTTATTATGACACACTCCATCATTGTCATATTGCTAGCATGATCATGTAGTTGACATTGTACTTGTGGCAAAGCCACCGTTCATAATTCTTTCATACATGTCACTCTTGATTCATTTCATATCCCGATACACCGCCGGAGGCATTCATATAGAGTCATATTTTGTTCTAAGTATCGAGTTGTAATTATTGAGTTGTAAGAAAAATAAAAGTGCGATGATCATCAATTTTAGAGCATTGTCCCAAGTGAGGAAAGGATGATGGAGACTATGACTCCCCCTACAAGTCGGGATGAGACTCCGGACGAAAAAAAAGAGGCCATAAAGAAAGGGGAAAGGCCCAAATAAAAAAATGAGAGAAAAAGAGAGACGGGACAATGTTACTATCCTTTTACCACACTTGTGCTTCAAAGTAGCACCATGATCTTCATGATAGAGAGTCTCTCATTTTGTCACTTTCATATAGTAGTGGGAATTTTTCATTATAGAACTTGGCTTGTACATTCCAATGATGGGCTTCCTCAAATGCCCTAGGTCTTCGTGAGCAAGCGAGTTGGATGCACACCCACTTAGTTTCTTTTGTTGAGCTTTCATATACTTATAGCTCTAGTGCATCCGTTGCATGGCAATCCCTACTCACTCACATTGATATCTATTGATGGGCATCTCCATAGCCCGTTGATACGCCTAGTTGATGTGAGACTATCTTCTCCCTTTTGTCTTCTCCACAACCACCATTCTATTCCACATATAGTGCTATATCCATGGCTCACGCTCATGTATTGCGTGAAGATTGAAAAAGTTTTGAAAATGTCAAAGGTATGAAACAATTGCTTGGCTTGTCATCGGGTTGTGCATGATTTAAACACTTTGTGTGGTGAAGATAGAGCATAGCCAGACTATATGATTTTGTAGGGATAACTTTCTTTGGCCATGTTATTTTGAGAAGACATAATTGCTTTGTTAGTATGCTTGAAGTATTATTATTTTTATGTCAATATTAAAGTTTTGTCTTCAATCTTTCAGATCTGAATGTTCATACCACAATTAATAAGAATTACATTGAAATTATGCCAAGTAGCACTTCGCATCAAAAATTCTGTTTTTTATCATTTACCTACTCGAGGACGAGCAGGAATTAAGCTTGGGGATGCCTGATACATCTCCAATGTATCTATAATTTTTGATTGCTCCATGCTACATTATCTACTGTTTTGGACAATATTGGGCTGTATTTTCCACTTTTATGTTATTTTTGGGACTAACCTATTAACCGGAGGCCCAGCCCGGAATTGCTGTTTTTTGCCTATTTTAGAGTTTCGAAGAAACGGAATATCAAACGGAGTCCAAACGGAATGAAACCTTCGGGAACGTGATTTTATCACCGAACGTGATCCAGGAGACTTGGACCCTAAGTCAAGGAAGCTTCAAGGAGGGCACGAGGTAGGGGGGCGCCCTCCACCCTCGTGGGCCCCATGTTGCTCCACCGACGTACTTCTTCCTCCTATATATACCTATGTACCCCCAAACGATCAGATATGGAGCCAAAAACCTAATTCCACCGCCGCAACCTTCTGTACCCACGAGATCCCATCTTGGGGCCTGTTCCGGAGCTCCGCCGGAGAGGGCATCCACCCCGGAGGGCTTCTACATCATCACCAAAGCCCCTCCGATGAAGTGTGAGTAGTTTACCTCAGACCTTCGGGTCCATAGTTAGTAGCTAGATGGCTTCTTCTCTCTTTTTGGATCTCAATACAATGTTCTCCCCCTCTCTCGTGGAGATCTATTCGATGTAATCTTCTTTTTGCGGTGTGTTTGTTGAGACCGATGAATTGTGGGTTTATGATCAAGATTATCTATGAGCGATATTTGAATCTTCTCTGAATTCTTTTATGTATGATTGGTTATCTTTGCAAGTCTCTTCGAATTATCAGTTTGGTTTGGCCTACTAGATTAGTTTTTATTGCAATGGGAGAAGTGCTTAGCTTTGGGGTTCAATCTTGCGGTGTCCTTTCCCGATGTGATGGGGGCAGCAAGGCACGTATTGTATTGTTGCCATCGAGGATAACAAGATGGGGTTTTTATCATATTGCATGAATTTATCCCTCTACATCATGTCATCTTGCTTAAGGCGTTACTCTGTTTTCTTCAACTTGATACTCTAGATGCATCTTTGGATAGCGGTCGATGAGTGGAGTAATAGTAGTAGATGCAGGTGAGTCGGTCTACTTTTCTCGGACGTGATGCCTATATACATGATCATACCTAGATATTCTCATAACTATGCTCAATTCTGTCAATTGCTCAACGATGAATTCGTTCACCCACCGTAAAATACTTATGCTCTTGAGAGAAGCCACTAGTGAAACCTATGGCCCCGGGTCTATCTTCATCATATTAATCTCTATCACTTTATTATTGCCTTTGCTTTTTTACTTTGCTTTTTATTTTACTTTGCATCTTCATCACAAAAATACCAAAAATATTATCCTATCATATCTATCAGATCTCACTCTCGTAAGTGACCGTGAAGGGATTGACAACCCCTATTCGCGTTGGTTGCGAGGAGTTATTTGCTTTGTGTAGGTACGAGGGACTCGCGCGTAGCCTCCTAATGGATTGATACCTTGGTTCTCAAAAACTGAGGGAAATACTTACGCTACTTTGCTGCATCATGCTTTCCTCTTCAAGGAAATCCAACGCAGTGCTCAAGAGGTAGCAATACTCCAATGTCACCTCAAGTATCAAAATCAAGAAATCTATCAAGATTAAATTTTGGAATACCCTCAATTGTACGTTTCATTTCTTCATACCCCAAAAGAAGACTAAGCTCTTTATGATGCTCAAGGGTAATCAAGTTACAATTTTTGGACACGATTTGATCATGAAACAAATAGCATTGGAGCTTTAAATGACCATGTTCATTGCAAAGTTCACAAGGATGGCGATAAATATTGAATCTTTTAGCACAATCATCTAGCCTTTCTTGCAACCATTTAGTTTCTAAATATTTATGCCTCTTGCAAAATCTATCTTCCCTATTTAGTGTGTACTTGCAAACTCTATGCACTCCACAAAAGTTGACATGCTTATAAGAGACATTTTCATCATGACTAGTGCAATCATCATTAGTACTATGGATATTCAAAGAATTCATACTAACAACATTGCAATCATGCTCATCATTCAAAGATTTAGTGCCAAACATTCTAATGCATTCTTCCTCTAGCAACATTAGCACAATTATCGGAATCCTTATTTTCATGAAAGATATTAAAAAGATGAAGCATATGAGGCACCCTCAATTCCATTTTTTTTGTAGTTTTCTTTATAGACTAAACTAGTGATAAAACAAGAAACAAAAAGATTTGATTGCAAGATCTAAAGATATACCTTCAAGCACTCACCTCCCCAGCAACGGCGCCAGAAACTGCTTGATGTCTACTACACAACCATCTTCTTGTAGACGTTGTTGGGCCTCCAAGTGCAGAGGTTTGTAGGACAGTAGCAAATTTCCCTCAAGTGGATGACCTAAGGTTTATCAATCCGTGGGAGGCGTAGGATGAAGATGATCTCTCTGAAACAACCCTGCAACCAAATAACAAAGAGTCTCTTATGTCCCCAACACACCCAATACAATGGTAAATTGTATAGGTGCACTAGTTCGGCGAAGAGATGGTGATACAAGTGCAATATGGATGATAGATATAGGTTTTGTAATCTGAAAATATAAAAACAGCAAGGTAACTAATAATAAAGGTGAGCACGAACGGTATTGCAATGCGTTGAAACAAGGCCTAGGGTTCATACTTTCACTAGTGAAAGTTCTCTCAACAATAATAACATAATTGGATCATACAACTATCCCTCAACATGCAACAAAGAGTCACTCCAAAGTCACTAATAGCGGAGAACAAACAAAGAGATTATTGTAGGGTACGAAACCACCTCAAAGTTATTCTTTCAGATCGATCTATCATAGAGTTCGTACTAGAATAACACCCCATTCAGTGGCTTTGGCACTGGACGTTCCAAAAATGGGTACTATCGGATCAGATGAATTAGAGAATAGACAGAGGTCCGTTGGCATTTCAGCCTTTCTTCTCCTTTCAGGGCCTATCCGAAAGAGAATCCAGTACCTCTTGGTCCTGAATATCAGAATAGGACGAACGAACCGGCCTCCACGGATATCTTTGCTTCGGCACCTTACGACACAAAACAACCAAAACCCTAATGTCACCTAGATACGCCAATGTCACCTCAAGTATCCGTGGGTATGATTATACAATATGCATCAAACAATCTCAGATTCATCTATTCAACCAACACATAGAACTTCAAAGAGTGCCCCAAAGTTTCTACCGGAGAGTCAAGACGAAAATGTGTGCCAACCCCTATGCATAAGTTCACGAGGTCACGGAATCCGCAAGTTCATCACCAAAACATACATCAAGTAGATCACGTGATATCCCATTGTCACCACAGATAAGCACATGCAAGACATACATCAAGTGTTCTCAAATCCTTAAAGACTCAATCCGATAAGATAACTTCAAAGGGAAAACTCAATCCATTACAAGAGAATAGAGGGGGAGATACATCATAGGATCCAACTATAATAGCAAAGCTCGCGATACATCAAGATCGTATCACCTCAAGAACACGAGAGAGAGAGAGAGAGAGAGAGATCAAACACATAGCTACGGGTACATACCCTCAGCCCCGAGGGTGAACTACTCCCTCCTCGTCATGGAGAGTGCCGGGATGATGAAGATGGCCACCGGTGAGGGATCCCCCCTCTGGTAGGGTGTCGGAATAGGGCCCCGATTGGTTTTTGGTGGCTACAGAGGCTTGCGACAGCGGAACTCCCTATCTATTCTGATCCCCGATGTTTTTAGGGTATATGGATATATATATAGGCGAAAGAAGCCGGTCAGGGGAGCCACGAGGGGCTCACGAGGGTGGGGGCATGCCCAGGGGGTAGGGCACACCTCCCTGCCTCGTGGCCACCTCGAAGCTTCCCTGATGTCTGCTCCAAGTCTCCTGGATTGCTTCCGTTCCAAAAATAACTCTCCCGAAGGTTTCATTCCGTTTGGACTCCGTTTGATATTCCTTTTCTTGAAACACCTTTGAAATAGGCAAGAAAACAGCAATTTGGGTTGGGCCTCCGGTTAATAGGTTAGTCCCAAAAATAATATAAAAGTTTTTAGTAAAGCTCATAAATATCCAAAACAGATAATATAATAGCATGAATACTTCATAAATTATAGATATGTTGGAGACGTATCAGCATCCCTAAGCTTAATTCCTGCTCGTCCTCGAGTAGGTAAATGATAAAAGAAAGAATTTATGAAGTGTGAATGCTAGCAGGTGCAGAAGTTTGATCAATGGTAATTTCAATCACCTTTTATAGCATCATTATATATCATAACAGTAGCTCATCTCATAAAACTTTTCATGATCAAAGTACAAACTATTCACATGTTAAAGTATAGATCATAAACTTTCTTGAAAACTAACAAACCGTGTTATTAGTCATCAAACAATTACAAATCATCTTATTTTCAGGAAGAGTGCTACCTCTTGAGCACTGCGTTGGTTTTCCCTTGAAGAGGAAAGGGTGATGCAGTAAAGCAGCGTAAGTATTTCCCTCAGTTTTTGAGAACCAAGGTATCAATCCAGTAGGAGACCACGCTCAAGTCCCTCGCACCTACACAAACAAATAAGAACCTCGCAACCAACGCGATAAAGGGGTTGTCAATCCCTTCACGGTCACTTACGAAGTGAGATCTGATAGATATGAAAAGATAATATTTTGGTATTTTTATGATAAAGATGCAAAGTAAAATAAAAGACAATAAAAATAGCTAAGTGTTGGAAGATTAATATGATGAAGAATAGACCCGGGGGCCATTGGTTTCACTAGTGGCTTCTCTCAAGATAGCATAAGTATTACGGTGGGTGAACAAATTACTGTCGAGCAATTGATAGAATTGAGCATAGTTATGAGAATATCTAGGTATGATCATGTATATAGGCATTGATACGTCTCCAACGTATCTATAATTTTTTATTGTTCCATGCTATATTATATTCTGTTTTGGACATTATTGGGCTTTATTATACACTTTTATATTATTTTTGGGACTAACCTATTAACCGGAGGCCCAGCCTAATTGTTGTTTTTTGCCTATTTCAGAGTTTCGCAGAAAAAGAATATCAAACGGAGTCCAAACGGAATGAAACCTTCGGGAACGTGATTTTTGGAACGAACGTGGTCCGGAGGACTTGGACCCTACGTCAAGACATCAACCAGGAAGGCACGAGGTAGGGGGCGCGTCTACCCCCCTTGGGCGCGCCCTCCACCCTCGTGGGGCCCATGTTGCTCCACCGACGTACTTCTTCCTCCTATATATACCTACGTACCCCCAAACTACGGAATCACGGAGCCAAAACCTAATTCCACCGCCGCAACCTTACATACCCGTGAGATCCCATCTTGGGGCCTTTTACGGAGCTCACGGGAGGGGCATCGATCACGAAGGGCTTCTACATCAACACCATAGCCTCTCCGATGAAGTGTGAGTAGTTTACTTCAGACCTTCGGGTCCATGGTTAGTAGCTAGATGGCTTCTTCTCTCTTTTTGGATCTCAATACCATATTCTCCCCCTCTCTTGTGGAGATCTATTCGATGTAATCTTGTTTTTGCGGTGTGTTTGTTGAGACCGATGAATTGTGGGTTTATGATCAAGTTTATCTATGAACAATATTTGAATCTTCTCTGAATTCTTTTATGTATGATTGGTTATCTTTGCAAGTCTCTTCGAATTATCAGTTTGGTTTGGCCTACTAGATTGATCTTTCTTGCAATGGGAGAAGTGCTTAGCTTTGGGTTCAATCTTGCGGTGTCCTTTCCCAGTGACAGTAGGGGAAGCAAGGCACATATTGTATTGTTGCCATCGAGGATAACAAGATGGGGTTTATATCATATTGCATGAGTTTATCCCTCTACATCATGTCATCTTGCTTAAAGCGTTACTCTGTTCTCTTGAACTTAATACTCTAGATGCATCTTTGGATAGCGGTCGATGTGTGGAGTAATAGTAGTAGATGCAGGGTGAGTCGGACTACTTGTCGCGGACGTGATGCCTATATACATGATCATACCTAGATATTCTCATAACTATGCTCAATTATATCAATTGCTCAACAGTAATTTTTTCACCCACCGTAATATTTATGCTCTCGAGAGAAGCCACTAGTGAAACCTATGGCCTCTGGGTCTATTTTCCATCATATTAATCTTCCAACACTTAGCTATTTTCATTGCCTTTTATTTTACTTTGCATCTTTATCATAAAAATAGCAAAAATATTATCCTATCATATCTATCAGATCTCACTCTCGTAAGTGACCATGAAGGGATTGACATCCCCTTTATTGCATTGGTTGCGAGGATTTATTTGTTTGTGTAGGTGCGAGGGACTCGTGTGTGGCCTCCTACCGGATTGATACATTGGTTCTCAAAAACTGAGGGAAATACTTACGCTGCTTTACTACATCACCCTTTCCTCTTCAAGGGAAAACCAACGCAATGCTCAAGAGGTAGCAAGAAGGATTTTTTGCGCCGTTGCCGGGGAGTCTACGCAAAAGTCAACATACCAAGTACCCATCACAAACCCTTATCTCCCGCATTACATTATTTGCCATTTGCCTCTCGTTTTCCTCTCCCCCACTTCACCCTTGTCGTTTTATTCGCCTTCTTTCAGTATGCCTTTTTGTTTGTGTTTCCACGTGCCTTCTATTTGCTTGTGTCTTTGCTTGCTAAAAATCTATTATGGATCCACTTAAAGTGTTCTAGTTGGATCATCTTCGGTCCTTATGTGCTCGTGTTGAAACCCCAACTAGCCTAGTTGATGGGAAATCTTTAGATGAGCATGCCCATTTTGTGCGTCACCGTTCGTCTAAAAATGGGAAACTCTTATGGAATCAAATAAACAAATTATTGTGTTATGCTTGGAATCTTTGTGAAAATTGTGATATTACTTGTTGCTCTAAGAACCCTAAAAAACAACTCCCCTACCTATGTGAGTTTAATGAAAATGAAATCTTATCTTCTTATGCAAAGGGTGTTTATAGCTACTATGACATTGAACAAATTGAAGAATTTGTTGCTTTTAAGGGTTCTTTTGAAGTTGCTTCTTTGCTTGAAGAGTATGATACTACTCTTTATGAATCTGAAAATCTTGACATACTTGAATATTGCTATGAAAACTATGCTAATAATATCTATGCCAAAGAATTTATTGAAAGAATGACCGTTGCTTCGGAAGAAAATAATGATATGCATGAATCTATAGACATTTGTGATTCCTATGATTTGATTGAAATATCCCTTGATGAACATGATGCTTGCTATTCTTGTGGCCATGATGCCAATATTTATGAAGATGAATTTGCTATAGTTCCGTATGTTAAACATGAGATCGTTGCTATTGCACCCATACTTGATAGTTCCTTCGATAAAATGCATGATTGCAATGATTTTACTATAAATTCTCTTGGTGTCAACTGTGCTAATAATATGCAAAACCCTAAGCTTGGGGATGCTAGTTTTGCTATGTCTACTACTTGTTCCAATGATCATGATTGGGGTGATTCTTCTTTTGGTCTTGAAAATTTATTTAAGCCCCATGATGAATATGAGATTGTTAATAGTGTTTGCAGTAACATTGAAAGTGGGTTTGGAAGAGTGTCAACTTTAGATCCCAAATATTTGTATTTTGACCAATCTTATGAAATTTTTGATAAAAGTGGGCTTGGAGAGGTCATGACTTTAGTTAATGATAATCCCACTATTTTGGAAGAGTGACAACTTTGCATACATGTGGATCATGTTAAGAATATGTTTTGTGATAGCTATATTGTTGAATTTGCTTATGATCCCACATGTAATTATTATGAAAGAGGAAAATATGGTTGTAGAAATTTTCCTGTTGCTAAATTACCTCTCGTTATGTTGAGATTGCTATTGTTTCTTCCCTCTTCCTTGCATATGCTAGTTTTTGCTTGCTATGATAATTTGTTTGCCTATAAGATGCCTATGCATAGGAAGTATATTAGACTTAGATGTGTTTTTATTATGTTTTATGATTCTCTCTTTGTGCTTCAATTCTTGTCTTTCATGTGAGCATCATTGAAATTATCAATGCCTAGCTAGGGGCGTTAAACGATAGCGCTTGTTGGGAGGCAACCCAATTTTATTTTTATTTTTTTTTATTTTTGCTTCTGTTTAGGAATAAATATTTGATCTAGCCTCTGGTTAGATGTGTTTTTATGTTTTAATTAGTGTTTGTGCCAAGTTTAACCTATAGGATCTTCTTGGATGATAGTTATTTGATCTTGCTGAAAATTCCAGAAACTTTCTGTTCACGAAAATAATTGTTAAAAATCACCAGAACGTGATAATATATTGATTCCAATTGCTGCTGATCAATAAACAAATTTTCTAGGTCTTCATATTTTTGCTGAATTTTTGGAGTTCCATAAGTTTGCGTTATTTACAGATTACTACAGACTGTTCTGTTTTTGACAGATTCTGTTTTTCGTGTGTTGTTTGCTTATTTTGATGAATCTATGCCTAGTAGAATAGCTTATAAACCATATAGAAGTTGGAATATAGTAGGTTTAACACCAATATACACAAATAATGAGTTCATTACAGTACCTTGAAGTGGTCTTTTGTTTTCTTTCGCTAACGGAGCTCACGAGATTTTCTGTTAAGTTTTGTGTTGTGAAGTTTTCAAGTTTTGGGTAAAAGATTTGATGGATTATGGAACAAGGAGTGGAAAGAGCCCAATCTTGGGGATGCCCATGGCGCCCCAAGATAATCTAAGGGCACCAAAAAGCCAAAGCTTGGGGATGCCCCGGAAGGCATCCCCTCTTTCGTCTACTTCCATCGGTAACTTTACTTGGAGCTATATTTTTATTCACCACATGATATGTATTTTGCTTGGGGCGTCTTGTATTATTTGAGTATTTATTTGTTAGTTCCACAATCATCCTTGCTTTACACACCTTTTGAGAGAGACACACATGATTCGGAAATTGTTAGAATACTCTATGTGCTTCAGTTATATCTTTTGAGTTATATAGTTTTTGCTCTAGTGCTTCACTTATATCTTTTAGAGCACGGCGGTAGATTTGTTTTATAGAAACTATTGATCTCTCATGCTTCACTTATATTATTTTGAGAGTCTTAAAATATCATGGCAATTTGCTTTAATTATATTATCATGATAAATTTGATGCTTGATAATTGTTTTGAGATATAAAGGTGGCAATATCATAGTTGTGCTAGTTGAGTAATTGTGGAATTGAAAAATAGTTGTGTTGGAGTTTGTGATTCCCGTAGCATGCACGTATGGTGAACCATTATGTAACGAAGTCGGAGCATGAGGTATTTATTGATTGTCATCCTTTGTGTGGCGGTCGGGATCACGCGATTGTTAACTCCTACCAACCCTTCCCCTAGGAGCATGCGTAGTAGTACTTTGCTTCGAGGGCTAATAAATTTTTGCAATAAGAATATGAGTTCTTTATGACTAATGTGAGTCCATGGATTATACGCACACTTACCTTTCCACAATTTTCTAGCCTCTTCGTTACCGTGCATTGCCCTTTCTCACCTTGAGAGTTGGTGCAAACTTCGCCGGTGCATCCAAACCCCGTGATATGATACGCTCTATCACACATAAGCCTCCTTATATTTTCCTCAAAACAGCCACCATACCTACCTATTATGGCATTTCCATAGCCATTCCGAGATATATTGCCATGCAACTTTCCATCGTTTCGTTTATCATGACACGCTCCATCATTGTCATATTGCTTTGCATGATCATGCAGTTGACATTGTATTTGTGGCAAAGCCACCATTCATAATTCTTTCATACATGTCGCTCTTGATTAATGTAAAACTGTGTTGCTGTGCCATCCCTGGATCAGTATGCTGGCACACACAGTACATCAATGTATATATCAAAGTGCAATCACATGTATAATTAACGTAAACTGATATATACCTCATAAGTCACAGTGAAACAAATAGTCGGTGTGGAGTCCCATCAACGCCATCGGCGGGTTGAGTGTAGACCGTAACCTGTATCGTAACTCTGACTCGTCGAGGATATATCTGAAACCTGATACGTTGCAGCCATGTAGGTCAGTACATTGAATGTACCGGCAAGATCACAATAAGAGAAAACAGATGATAAACTATACTATATGCAGTATGGCTTTGTGGCTCTGTATCTGAGTTTTGTTTGCGTAAAAGCTGGTTTTATTTCCCTACATCAAAGGAATAACTGGAGTCTGTACTATGGAGTTTTCTATCATGACATGGTTCCGCCAACCGATGTCTCATAGCCCAAATCATCATAAGTTGCCCACAATTAAGTTATCAGTCCGGTGTTGAGAGTTCCGAGATAGATCCAAGTCCAGAGGCTCAAATTGTCCGTAACCAGGGACACGGCTAATCGATTAGGTTTAAACCCTCTGCAAAGGTTTGTACACTTTACCCGCAAGATTCGATCCCTCTTTTTACGTTCTCGCACTTCAGGGTGTTTGAGAACAAGATGACCGAAACATGGTCTTCGAAGAGTTCCCACGACCCTTTGTCCGGGTGCTCATCCAATCCTCCCGTAGTTCTAGTTCTGATATCACCGTCACAGCCAGAGTCACAACTAAGGTCAACCAAGCTAGAGCCCATAGTGACTTGCGGTTGCACAGGTAAGCTTCCGGGCATGAAGTATTCTTCCGTCTCTTTGAGTCTGGGTGAAGCTTTCCGCAAGATGTCATGGCGCTTCTCCATGCATCCCGGCCAACCACTGGTTTCTCCAGGTTGCCCGTCAACCGTCCTTCACCCAAAGAGTGTGTATTGAATTCTTGTCTTGAGTCTTGAAGTCTTGAGGCCTTGAAAATGCAGTCCTTGCAGATGCCATCATGGAGTTGTCGTCATTGACGTAGAGTCCTCCTTCTTCACACCACTCCGGGCACTCATACCAACCCGTCTACTATAGCGTAGCATTAAAATAAATAACGTCCGGGCTTGGTAACATGGTGATGGGTTCCTACCTCATGCATACTACTCAACTACAAGGATTCAATGTCACTACTGGAGGGATTGTTGCGAAGATGACACTAGATGCAATAAAACACATAGGTATGAAAAACATGATCAAAGTGAACTTGCCTGGTAAGTTGATGAAGCTAACAACACTCTCGAATAATGACTTGGTAGAACTATTCGTCACTCCGTTGAAAATCTATATAGTCATAGCATTCATATAAGCAAACATCCTAGCAAACAATTCTAACACTCATAATAAAACCAACAAATAAAAATGCAAATCAGGGACACCAAATAAAACAAAGGAAAACTACACAACAAAACTACCAAAGAAAACTCGGAGAAAACAAATCAAGGTTTTCACCACATCAAGCATCAACTAAGAAATAGTTTTACACAACTAAAACTTTTCTTAACAGAACGTAAGCATGGGTTTTGCTAACTAACAGAAGGGAAAACATCATACAAACTAGGAGCAAAAAGAATCACATCAAAAGCTATTATAGAACTCCTATTATGCCTATAACAATCCTAACAAGGAAAAATAAAATAAAAATTTTATTCTACTGTAAATAAAAGTTCATCCTCTGTAGCTACAGAAACTAATCTAAAATAAACTATAACATAGTAAAAATAAAATTATTTACTAAATAAAACAATAGGAAAACAGTAGCTAGCTAAATAAACAAGAAATACATGATTTTGACTAAAACTATTTTTTTATTAAATATAAAATACCCAAATAAATCCCTACTGCTAGGCAAATTCAAAACAAAGCAGTGACAAAAAGAATCACTAAAATAAAATAATCCTAACTCATTTTATAGCAGAATTACTAATCTGTCTAAAACTAAAATAAAACAATTTCTAATAATTTAAACATGGCCAAACATATTTTCTGCAGAAACTACAACAAATTTGCAAACTAACAAAAAACGAATCAATTAAAAATATTAAGTATCCTAAAAGATATGAATTTTACAAAACTGAAACTATTCTGTTAAAAACAGAAACGAAAAATAAAACTAAAAGGAAAACTGGAGCTTGTGGGCCTATCTAACGCTCAGGCGTAATATAGCTAAAGCGTGCCCGCGGTTAACAGAAAATAACCCGATCGGGCCGGTCTAAACTAAACCGCTAACTAAACCAAAATAAACCGTAACTAAAACCGGCTTTAAAATAAAACATACCCCTTCGGGGGATCTAATCTAACGCGTAGATTTTGGATCGGACGGCGGAGGGGAGTTCCGGCAACTCACCGCGGTGGCGACGACGGCGACGGTCGACGGCGGCTCGGGCGACGACGGTGCGGTGGCTCCGGTGGTCGGGGAAGACGGCAGAGGCGTCCGGCGGGTGCGGCGGAGCGAGGGGGAGGTCGAGGTGGAGTCGGTGGAGCCTGGGGGGGCCTGAGGCGGCCGGGCAGTGGCAATGGCGGCGCGCTGGGCTCCAGCGAGGGATTGCGGTGAGGTGGAGGGTTAGGCGAGGAAAATGGGGAACGGGCAGGGGCGCGATATTTATAGGCGGCCAGCTTGGAGGAGGGCGGATCGGGAAGGAGATCCCGTGATCTCCGGGATTCCGGCGAGGCGGCGACGCGGTGGCGTGGAGAGGAAGAAGAAGGGGGTGGGGCCGGTGCGTCAGCGAGAGAGGGGAGAGGGGTGAGCGACGGGCGACCGAGGGGGAGAGGGTTCGGGCGCGGCGGCTCGGGCGTGGGCTGGCTCGGGCGCTGGGCTGGCTCAGCGCTGGGCTGTCGGTTTGGCTGGGCCGGGCTGGTTCGGCACTGGGGGTCCTTTTTTCTATTTTTTTTGAATTAGGAGAGGGAATATATATATATAATATATATATTTTATATAGGACATATATATATCAAAATTTTCAGGAAAAATATTTCCTACACGATGAACTTTATTCCAGCTTCAAATAAAATAAACAAAAATTCAAATAAAACAAAGAGTGTTTATGCTCAAATAAAAGCCAATAAAAAACAGTTTAAAAAAACCAAAATGACTTGAAATTAAATTCTCTCCAAAATTCTGATGTAGTGAATCATGTTACCCTATTTTCCGTATATTTTGTTTTGGAGAAAAATATTTTGAATAAAACTCAAATAATTCCAAATTTGAAAGGGAGTTTCAAAATACTTTCAAATGACTTTCAATTTGATTCTTTTTAACCTCCAACTCATATTTCATATAATTTAAGAAGTCATTTTATCTTCTCTCATGAAAATCATTGAGTTGCATAAAGTTTCTAAAATTTGAAATATTTTCAGATGGAATTCAATTCTTTTCAAAACCCTTTTCATTTATTTAAATGGAAGAGTCATATCATCTTCTCTCTAGGGTTACGTGATGAAATGAATTTGAATTCATGGAGATCATAAATGCAAGGTGGAAGTTTGGGAAAATCATTTCATTCCCTCTCATTCAACTTTCGAAAGATTCAAATTTCACTCAATTTCACACAAGCAATCACTCAACGATCAAACAAACAATCAGAATTTTTTATTTAATATAACATTCCAAAATTTAGAATTTTGGGATGTTACAAATCTACCACACTTAAAATGAATCTCGTCCTCGAGATTCGAAGAGGCTAGCAAGAAAAGGTTAGGGTTTGGGGTCTTCCAGCAATTCCATCGATCGGAATGGTCTAGTGTGCTACCACACTTAAAAGCAGGGTTATGGTTCCGACGGAACTCAGGTACTCCATCCCTTTGGGTTGACAGTGTCGCTCCGGGTTAACTCTTTCACTGAGGCTCTTTCGGTAGGGTATAACCTTTTTCCCAAAATCTTGTGTCCTCTCAATCCTGGTGAGGTTCTTCCGAAGGGTGGGTCTTCATATCTGACATGTCTGTCGTCAATACTAAGAAACTATCGGAACCTCCTGGCGGTCAACAATTTATGGCTTCTCCTGCAAGAAAAAAAATGGTTGGGGTTGAATCTCACCGTATATTCTACGATTGGCATCGGCTGCCTGTAAGGGTTCCATCGCCCTACCATTCTATGGTTTTATGGCTTGACGGTCGACACTCTTCTAAGGTTTTCAAGGCTCTCTGATTTTCCATCAACATATGATAGTTCATGATAGAAGTCTCCGGTATGGGGGCCAATCCATCCTGCATTTGAACCATTACTACATATGCGGACATCGAATAACGTATTCTAACACTTGGGCATACTCACAAGCATTGCGGAATTTCTCTTGTTGACGAACTGAGTTCGAGTAAATCCATGGTTTACGCAGTTTGAACAAGACATCTAACGTGTCTTCACAACCCTCGGGTTTTCGTATCCTCCTAAAAATGTCGGATGATTAACTCAGAGTTTTTCTTCCGAAATATCTTCCTTCAAAGAGTGTGCTTGCTTCTTATTAACTCACGGGCACGTGGGTTATGGCCCACTTCAACTCTTGTACAAGTTTAACTCATCCTTCCGAGGATTATCATTCCATATTCCAACAATTCATCTCCTGTAAATCCAATAGTACTTCTTCCTTCATACCCTTGTGGTGATGATCATACAAAAATCCAACTTATTTGGTCCAGCTCCCTTCTATGGACCGTCATGAATAACACATTTCTTTCTTCATTGATCTTGTGGCTTTACGGAGTACTACCACACTTAAAATGAAATGCACTAGTTTATCCATAAATCATATTATTTTTTATATCAAATCTTTTATTACATCCTTAACCATTTTTCGTAAATCCAAATTCCAAAAAGTTTATTACAAATGCTGCCACCCACATGGTTCGATATGGTCAGACATTACTTCCAACTTTATTCATTTTTCCTCTACCTCCACATACCAAAGTTCCACTCCCTTTTGCATGAAGGGGTAGCCTTTGTAGACTGCATCTCCTTCAAGGTGAATATGCTTCATCATGTCCTTCAGGATCTTCGGGTAATCATGATCACTTGTCAGGGTCATGATCGTTTCCGGACCTTTAAGGAAAGACTCATAAAGGGTTGTCATCTGCATGTATAGGATAAGAGGGGTACTCAGAACAAAGAATGTATCTCCATGGGGAAATTGCAATTGTCTCCAGAAAAGTTTGGTGTTCAGTTGTCCATGGGTTCAAGATTTCGGGGTCTGGTTGAGATGGAAAGAGAAAGCAAATACCCACCCATCAACAAAAGAATCCTAGCTCAAAAGTACCGTTTTGTAATGGGCCGTTCTACTATGGTTTCGTTTCTAAGTCCTCATTTCTTCAGGTCTTCAATGCTCGGAGTTTCCAATTCACGATGCTTTTCCCATATGAAGGCCTTCTACCATTCTTCCGTAACTTACGTCTCTCAAGGTTGACATAACAAGCCTACGAATATCGCATCTATCCAACCATTCAATAAACACAGAAAATAATAGCAACCAAGCATTCATTTATTCAATCAATTCCTTAGTATCGCCACCCACATAAGTTGGTATGGTCAGATACTTAAATCGAGAAAGCGTTCATCTTTATTTCTCTCATGGTGGGCTACTACTAAGCTAATTTACCGGGAACTTGATCATTGTCCCCATTGGGGCTTCTTCTGTGTGGACTTAATCTCCTACAATTTTTCTGCTAGATTTTCCACTGTCGATGCGGAGTTTCTTGTGACGACCTTGTATGTCCTGAAGTTGTTCCTTGAGCTTACGGATCTCAACGTCCTTGGCATGAGACAACATCCCTACTGTTTTTCAGTTCTGGCGCATTCTCGGGATCTCGAGGTTCTCCTCCTCCGTTGTTTACCTTCAGTCTACGAGTCTCAACCTCTTCTCGTAGTGCTTCATTGTCAAATAGGGCTTCCGGAGGTCCATCTCAAGATTCTTGATGTATTGTTCTAGATCCAGATTGTACACTAACAAAGGGGGAGAACTTCATCTTTTGTACTTCCGTCGGGGCAATAGTTGCTCCATCAAACTTCTGCCATCCAATCCTTCCAAAGAAGTGTGGGTTTAGTGCAAAGACGATGACGATAGCATAAGCGTGCAATAGCATCATGGACGGCAGTGTTGATGCCCATATCACGATCACCATTTATGGTGCCAAGCTGATGTCTGCAGTCTTGGGGTCTTCTTTATGGCCAAAAACTTGGGTCTTGACTCCCCATGATCTAGACGTCCTCTTAGTTGCCTTGATCTCAGGTATCGGTAACTTCAGTAGCCTGACTAGCTCCACAAGGAAAGGGCCTCCAAGAACCTTCTCGTAGTGTTCTCTTTTGTTCAGAATGTAGCTCTCCATCTATAGTTTGAAATAAGGAAGGTTCAAGAAAAGGAATCAGGTGTTACGAGAGTAGTAACAAAAACAAAGGTCGTTCTGTTGGGGTCTTCATATTACTAAGTCATTTCCTAGGGTCACGTCCTCGGTCAACATGTGCTCGATACCATATCTGTAGCGACCCGACCTCGACGGTCAAGCCTCTATGTTCTTTGTGCCATCCACGGATCGATATCTTTGGCACACCACAGTACATCAATGTATATATCAAAGTGCAATCACATGTATAATTAACGTAAAACTGATATATACCTCATAAGTCACAATGGAAACAAATAGTCGGGTGTGGAGTCCCATCAACGCCATCGGCAGGTTGAGTGTAGACCGTAACCTGTATCGTAACTCTTACTCGTCGAGGAAATATCTCGCAACATGATACGTTGCAGCCGTAGGTCAAGACATTGAATGTACCGCAAGATCACAATAAGAGAAAACAGATGATAAACTATACTATATGCAGTATGGCTTTGTGGCTCTGTATCTGAGTTTTGTTTGCGTAAAAGCTGGTTTTATTTCCCTACATCAAAGGAATAACTGGAGTCTGTACTATGGAGTTTTCTATCATGACATGGTTCCGCCAACCGATGTCTCATAGCCCAAATCATCATAAGTTGCCCACAATTAAGTTATCAGTCCGGTGTTGAGAGTTCCGAGATAGATCCAAGTCCAGAGGCTCAAATTGTCCGTAACAGGGGACACGGCTAATCGATTAGGTTTAAACCCTCTGCAAAGGTTTGTACACTTTACCCGCAAGATTCGATCCCTCTTTTTACGTTCTCGCACTTCAGGGTGTTTGAGAACAAGATGACCAAACATGGTCTTAGAAGAGTTCCCCGACCACCGTCGGTGCTCATCCAATCCTACCGTAGTTCTACATCTGCTAGCACCGTCCCCAGCCAGAGTCACAACTAAGGTCAACCAAGCCAGAGCCCATAGTGACTTGCGGTTGCATAGGTAAGCTTCCGGGCATGAAGTATTCTTCCGTCTCTTTGAGTCTGGGTGAAGCTTTCCGCAAGATGTCATGGCGCTTCTCCATGCATCCCGGCCAACCACTGGTTTCTCCAGGTGCCCACAACCGTCCTTCACCCAAAGAGTGTGTATTGAATTCTTGTCTTGAGTCTTGAAGTCTTGAGGCCTTGAAAATGCAGTCCTTGCAGATGCCATCATGGAGTTGTCGTCATTGACGTAGAGTCCTCCTTCTTCACACCACTCCCGGGCACTCATACCAACCCCGTCTACTATAGCGTAGCATTAAAATAAATAACGTCCCGGGCTTGGTAACATGGTGATGGGTTCCTACCTCATGCATACTACTCAACTACAAGGATTCAATGTCACTACTGGAGGGATTGTTGCGAAGATGACACTAGATGCAATAAAACACATAGGTATGAAAAACATGGTCAAAGTGAACTTGCCTGGTAAGTTGATGAAGGTAACAACACTCTCGAATAATGACTTGGTAGAACTATTCGTCACTCCGTTGAAAATCTATATAGTCATAGCATTCATATAAGCAAACATCCTAGCAAACAATTCTAACACTCATAATAAAACCAACAAATAAAAATGCAAATCAGGGGACACCAAATAAAACAAAGGAAAACTACACAACAAAACTACCAAAGAAAACTCGGAGAAAACAAATCAAGGTTTTCACCACATCAAGCATCAACTAAGAAATAGTTTTACACAACTAAAACTTTTCTTAACAGACGTAAGCATGGGTTTTGCTAACTAACAGAAGGAAAAACATCATACAAACTAGGAGCAAAAAGAATCACATCAAAAGCTATTATATTAATCCTTTTATGAATATAACAATCCTATAAAGGAAAAATAAAATAAAAATTTTATTCTACTGTAATTTATGTTCATCCTCTGTAGCTAAAGAAACTAATCTAAAATAAACTATAACATAGTAAAAATAAAATTATTTACTAAATAAAACAATAGGAAAATAGTAGCTAGCTAAATAAACAAGAAATACATGATTTTGACTAAAACTATTTTTTTATTAAATCTAAAATACCCAAATAAATCCCTACTGCTAGGCAAAGTCAAAACAAAGCAGTGACAAAAAGAATCACTAAAATAAAATAATCCTAACTCATTTTATAGCAGAATTACTAATCTGTCTAAAACTAAAATAAAACAATTTCTAATAATTTAAACATGGCCAAACATATTTTCTACAGAAACTACAACAAATTTTCAAACTAACAAAAAGAATCAATTAAAAATATTTAGTAACCTAAAAGATATGAATTTTACAAAACTGAAACTATTCTGTTAAAACAGAAACGAAAAATAAAACTAAAAGGAAAATCGGCGCCAGGGCCTATCTAACGCTCAGGCGTAATATAGCTAAAGCGTGCCCGCGGTTAACAGAAAATAACCTGATCAGGCCGGTCTAAACTAAACCGCTAACTAAACCAAAATAAACCGTAACTAAAACCGGCTTTTTAAAATAAAACATACCCCTTCGGGGGATCTAATCTAACGCGTAGATTTTGGATCGGACGGCGGAGGGGAGTTCCGGCAACTCACCGCGGTGGCGACGACGGCATGACGGTCGACGGCTCGGGCGACGACGGTGCGGTGGCTCGGTGGTCGGGAAGACGGCAGAGGCGTCTGGTGCGGCGGAGCGAGGGGAGGTCGAGGTGGAGTCGGTGGAGCTCGGGGGTCGAGGCGGCCGGGCAAGGGCAATGATGGCGGCGTTGGGCTCCGGCGAGGGATTGCAGCGAGGTGGAGGTTAGGCGAGGAAAATGGGGAACGGGTCGAGGGGGCGCGGTATTTATAGGGGCGGCCAGCTTGGAGGAGGCGGATCGGGAAGGAGATCCGCGATCTCCGGATTCCATGAGGCGGCGACGCGGTGGCGTGGAGAGGAAGAAGAAGCGGTGGGGCCGGCAAGGCCAGCGAGAGAGGGAGAGGGGTGATGACGGGCCACCGAGGGGAGAGGGTTCGCGCGGCTCAAGGTGGCTGAAGGCTGGTTTGGCTCGGCCGGGCTGGTCAGTGGCTGTCAGGCCGGGTTGGCTGGCAAGCTACTGGGGGTCCTCTTTTTTCTAATTTTTTTTTGAATTAGGGAGAGGGGGAATATATATAATATATATATTTTTATATAGGATATATATATATCAAAATTTTCAGAAAAATATTTCCTACACGATGAACTTTATTCCAGCTTCAAATAAAATACACAAAAATTCAAATAAAACAAAGAGTGTTTCTGCTCTAATAAAATCCAATAAAATCATTTTAAAAATACCAAAATGACTTCAAATTAACTTCTCTCCAATTTTCTGATGTAGGGAATCATGTTACCCTATTTTCCAGATATTTTGTTTTGGAGAAAAACATTTTGAATAAAACTCAAATAATTCCAAATTTGAAAGGGAGTTTCAAAATACTTTCAAATGACTTTCAATTTGATTCTTTTTAACCTCCAACTCATATTTCATATAATTTAAGAAGTCATTTTATCTTCTCTCATGAAAATCATTGAGTTGCATAAAGTTTCTAAAATTTGAAATATTTTCAGATGGAATTCAATTCTTTTCAAAACCATTTTCATTTATTTAAATGGAAGAGTCATATCATCTTCACTCTAGGGTTTTGTGATGAAATGAATTTGAATTCATGGAGATCATAAATGCAAGGTGGAAGTTTGGGAAAATCATTTCATTCCCTCTCATTCAACTTTCAGAAAGATTCAAATTTCACTCAATTTCACACAAGCAATCACTCAACGATCAAACAAACAATCAGAATTTTTTTATTTAATATAACATTCCAAAATTTAGAATTTTGGGATGTTACAATTGCATATCCCGGTACACCGCCGGAGGCATCCACATAGAGTCATATTTTGTTCTAAGTATTGAGTTGTAATTCATGAGTTGTAAGTAAATAAAAGTGTGATGATCATCATTATTAGAGCATTGTCCCAAGTGAGGAAAGGATGATGGCGACTATGATTCCCCCACAAGTCGGGATGAGACTCCGGATGAAAAAAAAGAGGCCATAAAAAAGGAGAAAAGGCCCAAATAAAAAAATGAGAGAAAAAGAGAGAAGGGACAATGTTACTATCTTTTTACCACACTTGTGCTTCAAAGTAGCACCGTAATCTTCATGATAGAGAGTCTCTTGTTTTGTCCTTTCATATACTAGTGGGAAATTTCATTATAGAACTTGGCTTGTATATTCCAATGATGGGCTTCCTCAAATGCCCGAGGTCTTCGTGAGCAAGCAAGTTGGATGCACATCCACTTAGTTTCTTTTGTTTGAGCTTTCATATACTTATAGCTCTAGTGCATCCGTTGCATGGCAATCCCTACTCCTTGCATTGACATCAAATGATGGGCATCTCCATAGCCCGTTGATTAGCCTCGTTGATGTGAGACTTTCTCCTTTTTTGTCTTCCCACATAACCCCTACCATTATACCTATTTCCACCATAGTGCTATATCCATGGCTTGCGCTCATGTATTGCATAAGAGTTGAAAAGGCTGAAGCGCGTTAAAAAGTATGAACCAATTGCTTGGCCAAAACCGGGGTTGTACATGATATGAATATTTTGTGTGGGGAAGATGGAGCATAGCCATACTATATGATTTTGTAGGGATAACTTGCTTTGGCTATGTTATTTTGATAAGACATAATTGCTTGGTTAGCATGCTTGAAGTATTATTGTTTTTATGTCAACATTAAACTTTATCTTGAATCATATTAAATTTGAACATTCGTGCCACAATAAAAAGAATTACATTAAAAATTATGCTAAGTAGCATTCCACATCAAAAATTCTGTTTTTATCATTTACCTACTCGAGCACGAGCAGGAATTAAGCTTGGGGATGCTTGATACATCTCCAACGTATCTATAATTCTTGATTGTTCCATGCTATATTATATTCTATTTTGGACATTATAGGGATTTATTATACACTTTTATATTATTTTTGGGACTAACCTACTAACCGGAGGCCCAGCCAGAATTGTTGTTTTTTGCCTATTTCAGAGTTTCGCAAAAAAAGAATATCAAACGGAGTCCAAACGGAATGAAACCTTCGGGAACGTGATTTTTGGAACGAACGTGATCCAGAGGACTTGGACCCTACGTCAAGACATCAACCAGGAAGGCACGAGGTAGGGGGCGCGCCTACCCCCTGGGCGCGCCCTCCACCCTCGTGGGGCCCACGTTGCTCCACCGACGTACTTCTTCCTCCTATATACCTTTGTACCCCCAAACTACCAGATACGGAGCCAAAAACCTAATTCCACCACCGCAACCTTCATGCACCCGTGAGATCCCATGTTGGGGCCTTTTAGAACTCACGGGAGGGGCATCGATCACGGAGGGCTTCTACATCAACACCATAGCCTCTCCGATGATGTGTGAGTAGTTTACCTCAGACCTTCGGGTCCATAGTTATTAGCTAGATGGCTTCTTCTCTCTTTTTGGATCTCAATACAATGTTCTCCCCCTCTCTTGTGGAGATCTATTCGATGTAATCTTCTTTTGCGGTGTATTTGTTGAGACCGATGAATTGTGGGTTTATGATCAAGTTTATCTAGGAACAATATTTGAATCTTCTCTTAATTCTTTTATGTATGATTGGTTATCTTTGCAAGTCTCTTCGAATTATCAGTTTGGTTTGGCCTACTAGATTGATCTTTCTTACAATGGGAGAAGTGCTTAGCTTTGGGTTCAATCTTGCGGTGTCCTTTCCCGATTGATGAGGGTCAGCAAGGCACGTATTGTATTGTTGCCATCGAGGATAACAAGATGGGGTTTATATCATATTGCATGAGTTTATCCCTCGACATCATGTCATCTTACTTAAAGCGTTACTCTGTTCTCTTGAACTTAATACTCTAGATGCATGCTGGATAGCGGTCGATGTGTGGAGTAATAGTAGTAGATGCAGGCAGGAGTTGGTCTACTTGTCGCGGACGTGATGCCTATATACATGATCATACCTAGATATTCTCATAACTATGCTCAATTCTATCAATTGCGCAACAGTAATTTGTTCACCCACCGTAATATTTATGCTCTCGAGAGAAGCCACTAGTGAAACCTATGGCCCCTGGGTCTATTCTCCATCATATTAATCTTCCAACACTTAGCTATTTTCATTGCCTTTTATTTTACTTTGCATCTTTATCATAAAAATACCAAAAATATTATCTTATCATATCTATCAGATCTCACTCTCGTAAGTGACCGTGAAGGGATTAACAACCCCTTTATTGCGTTGTTTGCGAGGATTTATTTGTTTGTGTAGTTGCGAGGGACTCGTGCGTGGCCTCCTACTGGATTGATACCTTGGTTCTCAAAAACTGAGGGAAATACTTACGCTGCTTTAGTGCATGTGATGCCTGGATAATTAAGCTACAGCAACCCTCTACTAATGATGCCATGTCACCTCGGATTACAGGTGATAAACTTGCATTGATTCGAAACCGATTCAAATTTAATTTCCAAACCAAGCCAAACAACAGAAGTTTTCAAACATAAAAACTACAATGTTCGGTATCTGGCATTAATACATATTATAAATTAGGGACTACCTTTATCTCTACCTAATAATAAAGCACGCAGGGTTTCTGCCCATCCGTCGCACCGTTTTGCAAAAAAGCCCCTGCGTTTTCATGAAATCAACCCGCAGTCCGTATTTAAGTCACACCGAACCGTTATTTTACAGTTTTTCGAACCCCCCCCCCCCTGACATTTTAGGTATTCCATCCGCGGATCATATTTAAGTCAAACAAATGCTTTTCTAAACCATCCATATCTTTTAAACCGTAACTCCGATTTTAACATGTTATATATAAAATTTGATTAGAAAAATGTATGAAATCTGAATATGATGTTAATTTTACCCGTTAAATATTTTTTAGATATTTTTTTGGAAGCAAACTTATAACTATAGCACACGATCCAATTTTCTTTCGTACAGGCGGCGATCCGGATTGCAAATAAACACCCACTACCACTATAGTCATATAGGAAAAAGAAAACATAGAGAACTACACATGCATACCTCTGAATACATCATAGGGAAAAACAACAGATTTCTTATCGCGAGTGTGAGAGAAAGCGAGAGAGAGAAAGAGGGAGAGGGAGGAGAGAGGGAGAGAGAGACGTCTTAGGATTAACCATATTCAAACACGTTTTAGTTTGTGTGAACACTAAGGCCATCGCCGGCGAGGGTGGGAAGAAGGATAAGCGGCAACACAAATATGATGCGTCGCTAAAATAAAGGAGATGGACCTATTGTGGTCTTGAGTGATGGTTGTTCAGTTAAGTGTGTTGTGTTTTTTCTCCCGTTGCAACGCACGGGCTTTTTTGCTATAAATTATAAAACTAATATAAATAAGAAACTAAAATAAAATGGTGAAGTAAAAATAAGTGAAAAAATAAAAGGTCAAAACAGAAAATAATCAAAGACTAAAAAGCCCCCCTGCTGGGCCGTTGCCCAGCTGGCCACCAGGACAGGCCCAACCGGCCACCCACTCCCCCATAACCCCCCGCTAGCCCAAACCCTAACCTAACCGCACCACTTTCCCCCACCACGTTCGCCTCCTCCTCCCCGATCCAGATCTGGATCAAGGAAACGAACCCCCCTCGCGACGCCAACGCCCCGCCGCCCCTGGACATCGGCGTTGTTGCCGTGCGCCGCGCCACCACCGCTCAGAGACCTCGCCGCCTCGACCTCGTCCCTGTCGTCGACCCTGCCGCCGTCGCCGACCCGTCCCCGTCCTCCTCCCCGTCGGACCTCATCGAGCCTCGCCGCCCCCTCTGCTCTCCAACGCCGGTGAGGGCCGCGCCCTCCTCTTCCTCCCTCTGCCCCGTGCGCCGCGGCCTCATCCGCCGCGCCCAACCGCGCCGTTGCTCGAGCCAAGTCCCGCTCGCTACTTCTCCCGCTCACACGCCGTCGCCCCTCGACCATGCGCTCGTCCGCGCGACCGACGCTGTGCCCGCCCCAGCGCTCGTCGCTTTTCGCCGCCCGCTTGCGCGGCTTCGCGCCGCCCGCCCTCGATGGCCTCATCGCCGCACGCCCAGCGCATGCAGGCTCCCCGCTGCCCCCTTTCGTCGCTGCTGCGGCCAGCAGCGCCGCTCCGGCCCGTCATCGCTTAGCGCAGCCGCTCGTCGCTTGTCGTTGCGCCCGCCGCCCGTGCCGCCTATGCACCGTCACGCCACGCCATTGCAGTATTCGCCATTGTCGCCTCCACCGCGACCCCTGCCGTCGCTCTGCGCCTTCCCAGCCGGCCGCGCCGACTTCCCCACGCCGAGCCGCTTCCGCGGGCGAACCCGCCTTGCCGCCTTACCGGGCTGCTCGGCCGCCGTGGCTGGCAGCCCCCCTTGGTGGTCTCGGGCATGCAGGTGGGCGCACGCCCCGCCCGCGCCCGTAACCGCTGCCCAGCGCCCATTTGGCCCTTGGGCCAATGACAATGGGGCCCACACCCCTAGAATGATTATTAAAAAAAGAATTAATAATAACAAAATTAATTAATTAATCAAAGAATTAATTAACTTATAATTAATCCTAATTAGATTAATCTAAACACTAATTAAACTAATTAACCTGTTTAGTTAATCTCAGAGTATGACAGGTGGGTCCCGCATGTTAGTTTGACCCAGTCAACCATACTGTTGACTAATGACCTCAGCATCGCATCATGATGACATCAGCATACACTATTCTGGATAATGTTAGAATTAAATAGATAAATAAATTCAGAAAATGATTTAAAACTTTAAAAAAATCAATAGAAAATAAACCGTAGCTTGGATGGAAAAACTTTGTACATGAAAGTTGCTCAGAACGATGAGACAAATCCGGATACGTAGACCGTTCGTCCGTCACACATCCCTAGCATAGCAAGCACGCAACTTTCCCCCTCCGGTTCATCTATCCGAAAACGCGAAACACCAGGAATACTTTCCTGGATGTTTCCCCTTTCGCCGGTATCACCTATCCCTGCGTTAGGTCACCCCTAGCACA
The DNA here is from genome assembly GCA_021605145.1 of Aegilops bicornis. Classification (NCBI taxonomy): domain Eukaryota; kingdom Viridiplantae; phylum Streptophyta; class Magnoliopsida; order Poales; family Poaceae; genus Aegilops; species Aegilops bicornis. The sequence goes on along the minus strand of CM038670.1, from coordinate 772,446,578 downwards.
ATGTATTGCCGCGTCTTGCTTTGTGTTATATTTGATTGCTCTGTTATTTATTGTGTTCCCCCTCCGTTACTTCTTTCCGGTAGACTCCGAGACCGCTGCCGATGTTCGTGTGTTCGACTACATCGAAGACGACCCCTCCTACTTGCCAGAACAACCAGGCAAGCCCCCCCTTTGATCACCAGATATCGCCTATTCCTTTTCTCTACTGCTTGCATTAGAGTAGTGTAGCATGTTACTGCTTTCGGTTAATCCTATTCTGCTGCATAGCCTGTCATTGTTGCTACGGTTGTTACCCTTACCTGCAATCCTAAATGCTTAGTATAGGATGCTAGTGTTCCATCAGTGGCCCTACACTCTTGTCCGTCTGCCATGCTATACTACTGGGCCGTGATCACTCGGGAGGTGATCACGGGCATATGCTATATACTTTATACTATTACATTACTTATGATACTGTTCGGAGATGGGGGCTGAAGGGGCAGGTGGCTCCATCCCGGTAGAGGTGGGCCTGGGTTCCCGACGGCCCCCGACTGTTACTTTGTGGCGGAGCGACAGGGCAGGTTGAGACCACCTAGGCGAGAGGTGGGCCTGGCCCTGGTCGGCGTTCGCCGTTACTTCATAATAACGCGCTTAACAAGATCTTGGTATTTGATCTGAGTCAGGCCACTGGCCTATACGCACTAACCAACTACGCGGGAACAGTTATGGGCACTCGGCGTCGTGGTATCAGCCGAAGCCTTCGTGACGTTCTCGTGGCGCGGCCTTGGCCGGATTGGACTGGAACCTTTGCTAGGCTAGGAGTGCCTTCCGGCCGCCCTCGCAATGTGCATGTGTGCAATGGGCGGTGGGCCCAGACCCCTGCGCCATAGGATTTAGACCGGCGTGCTGACCTCTCTATTGTGCCTAGGTAGGGTTGCGACGTGTTGATCTTCCGAGGCCGGGCATGACCCAGGAAAGTGTGTCCGGCCAAATGGGATCGAGCGTGTTGAGTTATGTGGTGCACCCCTGCAGGGAAGTTTATCTATTCGAATAGCCGTGTCCCTCGGTAAAAGGACGAACCGGAGTTGTACCTTGACCTTCTGACAACTAGAACCGGATACTTAATAAAACACACCCTTCCAAGTGCCAGATACAACCCGGTGGTCGCTCTCTAACAGGGCGACGAGGAGAGGATCGCCGGGTAGGAGTATGCTATACAATGCTACTTGGTGAACTTACCATCTACTCTCTTCTACATGCTGCAAGATGGAGGCTGCCAGAAGCGTAGTCTTCGACAGGACTAGCTATCCCCCTCTTATTCTGGCATTCTGCAGTTCAGACCACCGATATTGCCCCTTTACACAGATGCCCCTACATATGTAGTGTAGATCCTTGCTTGCAAGTACTTTGGATGAGTACTCATGGTTGCTTTTCTCCCTCTTTTCCCCCTTTCCATTCTACCTGGTTGTCGCAACCAGATGCTGGAGCCCAGGAGCCAGACGCCACCGTCGACGACGACTCCTACTACACCGGAGGTGCCTACTATTACGCAAGGTGTCAATGAATTTACCACTGTGAGTAGTTTAGGAGGATCCCAGGCAGGAGGCATGCGCCTCTTTCGATCTGTATCCCAGTTTGTGCTAGCCATTTTATGGCAACTTGTTTAACTTATGTCTGTACTCAGATATTGTTGCTTCCGCTGACTCGTCTATAACCGAGCACTTGTATTCGAGACCTCGAGGCCCCTGGATTGTATTATGATGCTTGTATGACTTATTTTATTTTTAGAGTTGTGTTGTGATATCTTCCCGTGAGTCCCTGATCTTGATCGTACACGTTTGCGTGTATGATTAGTGTACGATTGAATTGGGGGCGTCACACTGCATCACCCTTTCCTCTTCAAGGGAAAACCAACGCAGTGCTCAAGAGGTAGAAGGCATCACGTGTGTGACAAGTAGACCGACTCCTGCCTACATCTACTACTATTACTCCACACATCGACCGCTATCCAGCATGCATCTAGAGTATTAAGTTCATAAGAACGGAGTAACGCTTTAATCAAGATGACATGATGTAGAGGGATAAACTCATGCAATAAGATATAAACCCCATCTTGTTATCCTCGATGGCAACGATACAATACGTGCCTTGCTGCCCCTGCTGTCACTCGGAAAGGACACCGCAAGATTGAACCCAAAGCTAAGCACTTCTCTCATTGCAAGAAAGATCAATCTAGTCGGCCAAACCAAACTGATAATTCGAAGAGACTTGCAAAGATAACCAATCATACATAAAAGAATTCAGAGAAGATTCAAATATTGTTCATAGATAAATTTGATCATAAACCCACAATTCATCGGTCCCGACAAACACACCGCAAAAGAAGATTACATCGAATAGGTCTCCACGAGAATCAAGGAGAACTTTGTATTGATATCCAAAGAGAGAGAAGAAGCCATCTAGATAATAACTATAGACCCGAAGGTCTGAGGTAAACTACTCACATCATCGGAGACGCTATAGTGTTGATGTAGAAGCCCTCCATGATCAATGCCCCCTCCGGCAAGACGCCGGAAAAGGCCCCAAGATGGGATGTCACGGGTACAGAAGGTTGCGGCGGTGGAATTAGGTTTTCGTGGATGCCTATGATGGTTTGGGGGTACGTAGGTATATATAGGAGGAAGAAGTACGTCGGTGGAGCAACATGGGCCCCACGAGGGTGGACGGCGCTACCGGGGGTAGGCGCCCCCGCCTCGTGCTCTCCACGTTGATTGCTTGACGTAGACTCCAAGTCCTCTGGATCACGTTTGTTCCGAAAATCACGTTCCCGAAGGTTTCATTCCGTTTGGACTCCGTTTGATATTCTTTTTCTGCGAAACACTGAAATAGGCACAAAAAAATAGCAATTTGGGCTGGGCCTCCAGTTAATAGGTTAGTCCCAAAAATAATATAAAAGTGTATAATAAAGCCCATTAAACATTCAAAACAGAATATAATATAGCATGGAACCATAAAAAATTATAGATACATTGGAGACGTATCAAAGAGTCTATGTCAGAAATTTGATTCAGCAAACTTCACATACTCAACTATCATTTAGTCTTTCACAATTGCTAACACTCACACGATATTTATGGGTTCAAAGTTTTAATCGTACACAGAGAAAGATAGGGGCTTATAGATTCGCCTCCCAACCTTTTACCTCAAGGGTAATGTCAACAATAATAGTTCATGATGCCTTACATCCAATTGGATATATATATCAGGATCTTTCCAACACAATGTGCTTGCCAAAGGATAAAATGTAAAAAGGAAAGGTGAAGATCACCATGACTCTTGCATAAGGTATAAGACAAGACTAAAAGATAGGCCCTTCGCAGAGGGAAGAAGAGGTTGTCATGCGCTTCTATAGTTGGATGCACAAAATCTTAATGCGAAAGAACATCACTTTATATTACCACTTGTGATAGGGACCTTTATTATGCAGTCTGTCGCTTTTATTGCTTCCACATCACAACATCATATAAAGCTTATTTTCTCCACACTAATAGATCATACATATTTAGAGAGCAATTTTTATTGCATGCACCGATGACAACTTACTTGAAGGATCTTATTCAATCCATAGGTAGGTATGGTGGACTCTCATGGCAATACTGGTTTAAGGAATGTTTGGAAGCACAAGTAGTATCTCTACTTGGTGCAAAGAATTTGGCTAGCTGAGGGGGAAAGGCAAGCTCAGCATGTTGAATGATCCATGACAATATACTTTATTTCGGATATAAGAAAACATAACCCATTACGTTGTCTTTCTTGTCCAACATCAACCTTTTAACATGTCATATTTTAATGAGTGCTCACAATTACAAAAGATGTCCAAGATAGTATGTTTATATGTGAAATCTCTCTTCCCTCAATATTCTTTCATGAATTGTTCAAGTGACCAATTCAATGTTTGCTAACCTTCAATAAATTTACCACCTCTACTTCTTATATGTGAAGTCATTACTCCCCATGGGATAAGCATATAAAACATATATAATTTCAGATTTATGATATTCAAATCATTCAACTATTTACTCATAGGATATAAGTGAAGCACACGAGTAAATGACAAACCACTCCAAAAAGATAAAAGTGAAGATCAATGAGTAGTTGAATAATTATTTAGCTATGTGAAGATTCTCCCATTTAATAATTTCAGATCTTGATATTCAAACAGCAAGCAAAATAAAATGACATTCTAAGAATAGCAAACATCACGTGAAGAAGCAAAAACTTAGGGTCGACCGATACTAACCGATAGTTGTTGGGTGGGATACCAACCGGGGCATCCCCAAGTTTGGATGCTTGAGACTTATTGAAATATTAATTAGGGATGACTTGGGCATCCCCAAGCTTGAGCTTTTGTGTCTCCTTAATTCCTCTCGTATCACGGTCTCCCTAAATCTCAAAAGCTTCATCCACACAAAACTCAACAAGGACTCATGAGATAAGTTAGTATAAACCGATGCAAAAACCTTATCATACTCTACTGTAGCAAATCACTAAAATTATTATTCAACATTGCATATTAAATTCCTATGCATATTTAATAGTCCTATCCTCAAATAGAATCATTAAAGAAGCAAACATATGCAAACAATGCAAACATAACAGCAATCTGCCTAAACAGGACAGTCTGTAAAGAATGCAGCAAGATCCATACTTCCCTACCAAAAATTATGAAAGAAAATTGCCACTGTAGTAAATTTATCAGAGCTTATTATACAAAAGGTTTCAACATTTTATCACATTCTGACTTCTCTAGGGAATTTTTGCAACAGCGGTAAACTTTATGTTTTCAAACAGCAACATGAAGACTTGTAAAATAGGAATGGTAAAGGCTATCCTTGACACTTTTATTGAAATAAAAGATGCAAAACATTGCTCTAAATAACAGTAAGCAAATCCTAACAAAATAAATTGACGCTCCAAGCAAAACACATATCATGTGGTGAATAAAAATATAGCTCCAAGTAAAGTTACCGATGAACAAAGACGAAAGAGGGGATGCCTTCCGGGGCATCCCCAAGCTTAGGCTCTTGGTAATCCTTTAATATTGCCTTGGGGTGCCTTGGGAATCCCCAAGCTTAGGCTCTTGCCACTCCTTATTCCATAGTCCATCGAGTCTTTATCCAAAACTTGAAAACTTCACAACACAAAACTCAACAGAAAACTCGTAAGCTCCGTTAGTATAAGAAAATAAAACCACCACTTAGGTACTGTTGTGAACTCATTCTAAATTCATATTGGTGTTATATCTACTGTATTCCAACTTCTCTATGGTTCATACCCTCCGATACTACTCATAGATTCATCAAAATAAGCAAACAACACAATGAAAACAGAATCTGTCTAAAACAGAACAGTCTGTAGTAATCTGTATCAAACGTATATTTCTGGAACTCCAAATATTCTAAAATAAATTGGTGTACCTGAGGAATTTGTCTATTGATCATCTTCAAAAAGAATCAACCTAAAAGCACTCTCCAGTAAAAAAAATGGCAGCACATCTCGTGAGCGCTAAAGTTTCTGTTTTTTTACAGCATGATCATAAAGACTTCACCCAAGTCTTCCCAAAGGTTCTACTTGGCACACACACTAATTAAAACATAAAAAAACATCTAACCAGAGGCTAGATGAATTATTTATTCCTAAACAGGGGCAAAAAGCAAAGAACTAAAATAAAATTGGGTTGCTTCCCAACAAGCGCTAACGTTTCACGCCCCTAGCTAGGCATGATGATTTCAATGATGCTCACATAAACGATAAGAATTGAAACATAAAGAGAGCGTCATGAAGCATATGACTAGCACATTTAAGTCTAACCCACTTCCTATGCATAGGGATTTTGTGAGCAAACAACTTATGGGAACAACAATCAACTAGCATAGGAAGGCAAAACAAGCATAACTTCGAAACTTTAAGCACATAGAGAGGAAACTTGATATTATTGCAATTCCTACAAGCATATATTCCTCCCTCATAATAATTTTCAGTAGCATCATGAATGAATTCAACAATATAACCAGCACCTAAAGCATTATTTTCATGATCTACAAGCATAGAAATTTTATTACTCTCCACATAAGCAAAATTCTTCTCATTCGGAATAGTGGGAGTATCATAAGAAACTCGAATACTATAAATTGTTTCCACATTAAAGGAGTAATGTTCAGAAAAAGGTTAATCATAATCATGACAAGTTTTATAAATATAATCGTCACTACTTTTTATAGCATAAGTGTCATCACAATAATCATCATAAGTAGCAACTTTGTTCTCATCATAATCAATTGAAACCTCTTCCAAGATAGTGGAATCATTACTAAATAAAGTCATGACCTCTCCAAATCCACCTTCATAATTATCACAATAAGATTCAACATCCTCCAAAATAGTGGGATCATTACTTCCTAAAGTTGACACTCTTCCAAACCCACTTTTATCAATATAATCATCATAAGTAGGAGGCATGCTATCATCATAACAAATTTGCTCATCAAAACTTGGGAGGCTAAAAATATCATCTTCATTAAACATAGCATCCCCAAGCTTGGGACAAACATTAATTGCAGAAAATATATTCTCAAACATGTCATTCTCATCAAACATAGCATCCCCAAGCTTGGGCCTTTTCATATCATAAGCATAATCACTCTCATCATTAATTGTATGGATAGCACCAATAGTATAGCAATTATCATCATCACAATGAGTAATAGGAGCAACATCATTTTGGAGGGATACCTTTCTACCTTTGCTCCTCCGTCTTTTATTTTTCTTCTTCACATCATGTGTGGGTTTAACCCTCTTTTTTTAGCTCCTTATTAATGAGATTGGTTGAATAGAAGGCTCCTCCTCGTTACCTGGTTCATCATAAGAAATAATAGGAGGATATTGGGAAATCTCTTCCCTTTCATTAGTATTCTCTTCATCTTCTATTCGCTTTCTTTTCTTTATGTAATTGGCAATATAAGAATTTTCAATGCAATTCACCGCACAATACATAAAAATTTCTTCTAGATCAAAATCAAGAAATCTATCAAGATTAAACTTTGGAATACCCTCAGTTATACGTTTCATTTCTTCATACCCCAAAAGAAGACTAAGCTCTTTATGATGCTCAAGGGTAATCAAGTTACAATTTTTGGACACGATTTGATCATGAAACAAATAGAATTGGAGCTTTAAATGACCATGTTCATTGCAAAGTTCACAAGGATGGCGATAAATATTGAATCTTTCAGCACAATCATCTAGCCTTTCTTGCAACCATTTAGTTTCTAAATATTTATGCCTCTTGCAAAATCTATCTTCCCTATTTAGTGTGTACTTGCAAACTCTATGCACTCCACAAAAGTTGACATGCTTATAAGAGACATTTTCATCATGACTAGTGCAATCATCATTAGTACTATGGATATTCAAAGAATTCATACTAACAACATTGCAATCATGCTCATCATTCAAAGATTTAGTGCCAAACATTCTAATGCATTCTTCCTCTAGCAATTGAGCACAATTATCGGAATCCTTATTTTCATGAAAGATATTAAAAAGATGAAGCATATGAGGCACCCTCAATTCCATTTTTTTGTAGTTTTCTTTTATAGACTAAACTAGTGATAAAACAAGAAACAAAAAGATTCGATTGCTAGATCTAAAGATATACCTTCAAGCACTCACCTCCCCAGCAACGGCGCCAGAAACTGCTTGATGTCTACTACACAACCTTCTTCTTGTAGACGTTGTTGGGCCTCCAAGTGCAGAGGTTTGTAGGACAGTAGCAAATTTCCCTCAAGTGGATGACCTAAGGTTTATCAATCCGTGGGAGGCGAGGGATGAAGATGATCTCTGAAACAACCCTGCAACCAAATAACAAAGAGTCTCTTATGTCCCCAACACACCCAATACAATGGTAAATTGTATAGGTGCACTAGTTCGGCGAAGAGATGGTGATACAAGTGCAATATGGATGATAGATATAGGTTTTTGTAATCTGAAAATATAAAAACAGCAAGGTAACTAATAATAAAGGTGAGCACGAACGGTATTGCAATGCGTTGAAACAAGGCCTAGGGTTCATACTTTCACTAGTGCAAGTTCTCTCAACAATAATAACATAATTGGATCATACAATTATCCCTCAACATGCAACAAAGAGTCACTCCAAAGTCACTAATAGCGGAGAACAAACGAAGAGATTATTGTAGGGTACGAAACCACCTCAAAGTTATTCTTTCAGATCGATCTGTCATAGAGTTCGTACTAGAATAACACCCCATTCAGTGACTTTGGCACTGGACGTTCCAAAAACGGGTACTATCGGATCGGATGAATTAGAGAATAGACAGAGGTCCGTTGGCATTTCAGCCTTTCTTCTCCTTTCAGGGCCTATCCGAAAGAGAATCCAGTACCTCTTGGTCACGAATATCAGAATAGGACGAACGAACCGGCCTCCACGGATATCTTTGCTTCGGCACCTTACGACACAAAACAACCAAAACCCTAATGTCACCTAGATACTCCAATGTCACCTCAAGTATCCGTGGGTATGATTATACGATATGCATCAAACAATCTCAGATTCATCTATTCAACCAACACATAGAACTTCAAAGAGTGCCCAAAGTTTCTACCGGAGAGTCAAGACGAAAACGTGTGCCAACCCCTATGCATAAGTTCACGAGGTCACGGAACCCGCAAGTTGATCACCAAAACATACATCAAGTAGATCACGTGATATCCCATTGTCACCACAGATAAGCACATGCAAGACATACATCAAGTGTTCTCAAATCCTTAAGGACTCAATCCGATAAGATAACTTCAAAGGGAAAACTCAATCCATTACAAGAGAGTAGATGGGGAGAAACATCATAAGATCCAACTATAATAGCAAATCTCGCGATACATCAAGATCGTATCACCTCAAGAACACGAGAGAGAGAGAGAGAGAGAGAGAGAGAGAGAGATCAAACACATAGCTACTGGTACATACCCTCAGCCCCGAGGGTTAACTACTCCCTCCTCGTCATGGAGAGCGCCGGGATGATGAAGATGGCCACGGTGAGGGATCCCCCTCCGTGAGGTGCGGAACAGGGCCCAGTTGGTTTTGGTGGCTACAGAGGCTTGCGTGGCGGAACTCCCGGTCTATTCTGCTCCCGATGTTTTTAGGGTATATATATATATATATATATATATATATATATATATATATATATATATATATATATATATATTGGCGAAAGAAGTCGGTCAGGGGAGCCACGACGGGTCCACGAGGGTGGGGGCGCGCCCAGGGGGTAGGGCGCACCTCCTTGCCTCGTGGCCACCTCGAAGCTTCCCTGATGTCTACTCCAAGTCTCCTGGATTGCTTCAGTTCCAAAAATAACTCTCCCGAAGGTTTCATTCCGTTTGGACTCCGTGTGATATTCCTTTTCTTCGAAACACTGAAATAGGCAAGAAAACAACAATTTGGGCTGGGCCTCCGGTTAATAGGTTAGTCCCGAAAATAATATAAAAGTATTTAGTAAAGCCCATAAATATCCAAAACAGATAATATAATAGCATGAATAATTCATAAATTATAGATACGTTGGAGACGTATCATAATGCCCCAGCCAAACCGATTGGTTCATGTGGTTGTTTACTATTAAGATAGGATGCCACATACATCCCCACTCACAGCAGTCAACGTCTTTGTTGGCCTAACAAGAACGTTCTCTCTTGACACACGTCTATGCGTCTAGTCTGATACATTTTCTCATGTCGTGTGCCATGATGGGCCACACGCGCCATGCGCCACATGCCTGTGCACCCTCGTGTAACCGCAAGGGTTGACTCTGATACCAATTATAATGCCCCCACCAGGTTCACCCAACGGTTTGTAGTTGTTGTGCCTGATTGCCACCATCTAGACTGGTGCCACAGACCAAGGGTAGCCTTTCCTGCGCACTTTGTCCTCATTGGTGCGCACCCAGATCAACTTCCCGGGTTGACACCCATCCTCAAATTTCTCCAAGCCAGGCACCTTGTTGTACCAATAGCCTACCATTCCTATTAAGCCGAAATGTCACACAGCTCCTCTACGCATCCACGGTTGGGCCACCTACCGACATTTACCTCTAACTCGAAGCCCGACGTCATAGGGACGAGGCTCCACCGCAAGGATTGTGCCGCCAGCCCGGGGCCATCCACCATGGTCACGCGCCTCGAGCTACCGGCGTGGGCGGGTCTAAACGCCACTTGCACAGACGCAATGAATTCCAGCTGGATCGACTCGGTCTGTGGTTGGACGGATTCCTCCTAGGAGCGATGGAGGGCAGGCGGACGGCCATTTCCTTCTCGTTCCTGCATGAGATGATGTCCCAGTCGATAGAGTTGGATTTGCTACCATGCAGGAGGAGACTAGAGCTCGCGGGAAAGGAGCCGGAGGCGGAGTGACGTGAACTCAAAGTGGAGTGGAGAGGCAATGGTTATGTCCGGATATGAATAGGGTGGAGATATTTATGCGGTCAGGGTGGGCCGGCATGGGTCGAATCCGACGTGGCAGACGTGTACGGGCGCATCCGGGCCTCCCTATATCCATCCGAGATATATAGACCCACTATGAGGGGTATGAGTGGGTCACAATTTCTTGACCGATCATTGACCGGACCATCTGCCGAACGTATATAGGCAATATAAGGGTCCGGCTATAGATGCTCTAAGATGCCTCAGATTCCGTGCAGCAAGTTGGAGTTGTGAGTTAACATTGGTGTATTTCTTTTTTTTTCTTTTTTTCTTTTTTTGAGGCAGGGAACATGGGTGTATGTATGTCAGCGTAAGAATTTCATCAGTATCGTCACGCGATGCTTTTGAAAGTGGCATGTGCAGCCCATCAGTAACTAATACTCCATTTGTCCCGAATTAACCGTATTTAGCTACACGTTTTAGTGTTAGGTCCATCCATATCTAGACAAATCTTTTTTTTTCTTTTTGAGTCTATATATAAGACAATTAAGATAATTAATTTGAGACAGATGTATTCCGTTTCAGCCTAATCTTTTTTTTTTTTTTTGCATGGTAAAAAAAAAGCACATATGGTTCCCGAAACGGAAGGGCGTTAAGTATCCGACTCGTGCTCTACGGCGATGGGCAGCGGCCAAATAATAGAGCCTCGCGCGCACGTACGAGTTTACACACGCACGTAGGAGGTTGTTGTATTTGTCTCGAGAAAACAGAGATAAGCCGCCTATATATAGAGAAACACACCAAGAAATCATGAACTCGTGCCTGATGAGCTTGCGCTCCCTCCTCATTGAAGCCTTCCGTCTCCTGCAACCCTTCTGTCAACCTATGTCTATGGCATTGCGTGTTCCTCAGGACTATTGCACTTCCCTCTGGAGGTCGGTGACCAGTCACTTGGCTCTTCGCGGGTACTCCCACATGCTGCGGAGGGCCATGACAGCAATTGTGCCGCCCCGAATTTTTCGCAAAGGCGCAAGGAAGATCATCAACCGTGAATATGTTGTCGAGACTGTGCCTTACACCAACCGCACTCACAAGGTCATCTTCTCTCCCAAGGGAGCGAGCTTGAGTGCAGAGATCTCCTTTGCCGATTTCAAGAAGGAGCATGCCTCCAAGATCGTAGACCCGCACCACTACCAGAGTGTTCGTGTCCACGCCATTGGCTCAAAGATCATTCGCGCCATCCGCCGTGGCTTGTCCATCAAGAGCAAGATAGAACAGCGAGGACAGGAAAGACCACACATGGTGACGTGTCTGGATTGGATCGAGGAGTTCAATTGGGAGGTGATAGTTCTCGAACACAACATCAAAAAAGGAGGATGCTTTGGCGGTGGTAAGATTATAGTCTACACAGGATTACTTGATCATTTCAGCACGGATGCTGAGATTGCCACCGTCATCGCGCATGAGGTACATACATATGTTTGTTTGTTCGTTCGTTCGTTTTGGATTACTGAGGTTGTTAATTTTCAATGCCGATAGTATTGTTTATTGATTTCTATATATATATATGTAGGTTGGACATGTTATTGCGATGCACTCGTCTGAGATGATCCAAATATTCAGGTTGTGGTTCCCAACCCACCTCCTCATGGCACCATTGTTACGCAGGTATATCAATTTCATCACTTCTTTTAACACCACATTGTTCATACGTGCATCTTAACAATGTGTTTGTGTATGTTTTTGTCCCTAGTTGCTTCCAGCTACTCAGGATTATCCTAGTTATTGGAAACTCTTAATGTTGCCCCTCTTCCTTTGGTGTCCCTACCAAATGAAAGAGGGGCAAAACTTAGGGTTTTCAAAAACTATGGACAATCCAGAGTAGCTGAAACCAACTAGAAACAAACATATAAAAAAACCTACAAAAACATTAAGTTAACCCAGTATGTTTATGCATGCAAGTATTTACTTCGTGTTAATTAGAAGATGTTGTTTTGTAAGAGTACGAATGTATGATGTTAATTACATTACATGTACTACTCCGTATTGTAGGAATGAGCTAGAGGCGGACTACATTGGAATGATGCTACTGGCTGCTGCTGGTTTCGATCCCTTCGTTCTTTGACAAGGCAGGAAGGATGAACGGGGAGTCGGCGTTGGCAGAATTGCTCTCTTTATTCTTATTCAGAACTCATCCATCAATGAGGAGAAGAGCATGGCTTTTATCACAACCCAAGGTCATGGAGGAGGCAATGGCATTATACAGAGAAGCAACAGGTGATGGGCCCACAATCAAGGATTTGGTTTTTCTTAATTAACCTATTACTAGAAGATGTTGTTTTTAACAGTATATGATGTTAATTACTTGCCGGCAGATTACATTGGAATGTTACTAAACGCTTGTTATGTACTCGATCATGCAGGCGGATTACACCTACAAGAAGTCTATGTCGCAGCGCTTCTGCCGGACCTCCGGCAGCAGCTGCCCGTCGGGGCCCACGGCCACGTCGCAGTCCACGTGGAGCGGGTGCCAGTGGAACCCCCAGACGGCCACCTTGGCCCGGATCCTCGACCGGACCTTCACCGTGAACTCCACCGCGCCGCCTCCCGCCTCCGCGGCCGCCCTGGCCATGTCGGCCGTGGCGGGGCCCGCCGGCACGGCGACGCCCTCGAACGCGAGGGGCGTCGTGGTCTTGGGCGGCTGGTACATGGGCGCCCCGCCGGCCAGGTCGTGGTCCTTGACGACGGCGCCGTACTGGCGGTACAGCACGGACATGTAGAGCCGGTCGTAGAAGAAGGCCACGTCCTGGTTGGGGTTGCGGATGGAGAGCTGCCCGGAGAGGAGGACCGCGCCGCCGGCGGCCTGCTGGATGCCGGCGGCGGAGAAGGCGGTGACGTGGAAGCGCGGCCGGTGCGGGCGCACGGCGAGGTAGGCGACGAAGAGGAGCACGCCGGCGACGAGGAGCAGGGTGAGGAACGCCGAGCAGACGATCTTGGTGCAGCGGGTCAGGTGCGGCCGCTCTCTCGGGAGCGGGCGGTGGAGCCAGCCGGCGGCCCGGGCGGTCGGCGCCGGCTGCATGGCGGCGGCGCGCGCGCGTGCCCCCTTGCTCGGTCTCTGGTCACCCTACGCGTGCATTGGCGTGCATGTACAGGTTTGATTACGACGTTGTTTCGGGTGTTATACTGGCCCGTGGTGATTCTTTGAAGAAAGAGCAAGGAACAGAAAGCGATGGAGATGCCAAAGGCTAGCTAGCTAGCTAACCCAGCTAGGTTTCTTCGGGCTTCGGTGTACGGTATATTCCGGTTCGCCTTTCGGTTGGGAACTTTGGATGATATCATTGGACGAGCAAAGAAAAGTGGTGTATACAAAAAAGATTTCGAGCAAAAAAAAAAAGCTGATTGTTTGTTGTCCGAAATTATCGTAAACCTGGTCTCGTAAAATTATTATATTAATTGTCTTCTTTTTACTCACACGCAACTGGCCTTAACAAATTTACTGAATAATAATGACCAAAGGGCTGGAAAGGAAGTGTACAAGGAGTGCGAGACAAGCTCGAATAGTTGACGAGTGGATGGCGTGGTCCACGTCCATCCATGTGGAGCTAGCTTAATTCGCTGTTATGCTTAGTCCATTAGCTAGCTGGCTACGGCCTACGGAAATAGAATATCCAGAGCACCAAGTAAACTCTTCTGCCAGAAAGCACATCCCAGCCTCAAGTTTCCTGTACCGATGCACGTGCACGCAGACAAGAATAATCCGAAAATACAACTCCAGTTTTCACTGAATCAATCAAGCAAACATTTTATTTGAATTTGAATCCATCGTACAAACAAACAAACAATGCAAATGAAGAAAGACAATGATGCAAACAATGTACACGCGTAATACACATCAATTATACAATACCCACAGTCTTCCGATAATTTACGGGCTGATGACCACGGACCACCGGCGGCCTACATGCCCATCTGGTTCACGGCGCCGCAGCGCCGCCTGACCTCGCCCTGCGCGCCGGTGAGCACCTGAATGTTCCCCATCTTCACCATGGACGCCACGAAGTCCGCGAAGAACTCCGCTGGGTAGCCGCCGGCGGCGGCCACGGACGCCTGGCGCAGGACGTAGTCCCGGGTGAAGGGGTCCAGCATGAGCGTCTCGTCCGAAGTGAAGAGCGCCCTCCCCCTGGCGACGTGACGGTAGTAGCTCGCGTCAAACGTCCGGAAGCTCCCCGGGTCCATCTCCACCAGCGTCGTCGTGTCCCCCGGCCTGCACTTGCTCTTCAGCCGCAGCGCGTACCGCCTGTCCAGCGCCGGGTCCGGCATCTGCGTGCCGCTGAAGTTGTACAGACGGTCCGAGAAGGACGAGCAGTGGGAAGTCCCAAGGGTGTGCCCCCCTGTCAAAATGCATGAACAAGTTAGAATGTGTCGGTTTCCATGGTTTCCTACAGAGCTTGAACTGCAATATTAGCAACAATCAGAAATAAAGTGGCAACGCATTGCTAGTTTATAGTGAACTACAGAGGTTTTCTACCCCATCTCTTATGCGCGTGCAACAGCAAATAATGTAGTACTCCCTCCGTCCCAAAATGTAAGGCGTTTTAGTGTAAAAAGACGCCTTACTGATAGTGTCAAAAAAACGTCTTACATTTTGGGATGGAGGGAGTGCTAGTTTTCGAATAAGGAGTTATACTTTGCTTTTCTACCAGAACAAAGTGACTCTTGGTTTTGCATCATGCAGTTTAACTACAAGAACCGACAAAGCTTAGTTTTCCCCGTCTCTGTTGACTTGGCACGTGCATACGGCATACGGCCTTGCTTGATTAACCCATTGCTTAGTTGTGCATGCAAACGAGCACCTTTATTGGGGAATGCTACTAGAGATTTGTTGGGACCAGAAAAGTTCAAGTAAATTAAAACAGAGAAGAATCAGAAGAGCATAGGCTACACAAAACTAGGAGAGAAGATGCACTAGTTTATTAGATCATGCATTGAGTTTAGTTCCTGAAGAATAGTATATACCTAGCAGAACCACCTGATCCTTCACATCAAGACCCTTCGGGACGAAGAACTGGTTCAGATTACGAGTGGCATCAAAAAAAGGTGGAGGTAGGTTGTTCAAAGCTTCATCCTTCACCGACCTCAACCCATCTCGCCGCCCAGTTGGGACATTCCAGTAAGGCCCATGGGTCTGTTGCATAGTGAAAACGAGAGTTGGCTTAGCAAGAGAGCAGGTACTTTCCAGAAATAAATACATAAAAGATGATCAAACTTAGTGAAGGCAGTCAAAAATGTGTGGGTTTTGCCACCACTGCTGGTCTGAATCATCCTATACTCACCATTTTCTGAACTATGTCAACTTATCTTACTTGAAGAATAAACCAAAATTAATGAACAGAACTGCTAGTTCTTACCAGTAGTACAACATCCCTTGCCACAAGAGCTAGGATATCAGCACAGGAGACCACTCCAGGGCAGGCTTGCTCCAGCTTAGCCTTGACAAGGTCAATTGTGCCAAAGCCTCGCAGGCTAAGGTTCGGTTCTGATTCCTTTTCGGATGGTAATCCTGGTATGCTATCAAGTAGAATGGAACCATCGCAGCCCTGCACGTCACAAACAATTCAGTACATCTCTAAATACAACTGAAGCAGTTGATAAGAGACAAAGGTGTGTGCACACATTCACAAAACAGTCGTGGAAGTGCATGCGAAGCAGAGGAGCAGCGAGGCTTGGGACGTGGGAGATGATCCTGGCCATCTCATCACGAACAATGACCTCTGCATACGGGCATGTGTATTGGTAAAAGCCAACCTTCAACTCTGGTGGGCTGCATAACACTAAGGAGGGTTGTAGGACAAGAGGAAGGAGAAATCCAAAGAGGAGTCTGTAAACCATGCTGTGCATGTCCAATGCACAACCCCTAGCTACAGCGGTGGAGTTGCTTCCTTGATGATTTTTGAGGTGAACTAGAACTCACAGCCTGCTTTATAGTTCAGTTGCTTAGGTTGCACATAAGTGATAGTAAGCCAGCCTTTTGCTCAGTATTAGTATAGTGGCTCTAGAAACCTACACGCCCTAACAGCTGTACTACTTTCTCATATCACGCAGCCAGTAGATGGCCTAAGACTTTGGCACATGATTGAATATCAGTATTTCAGGAATCCTGTGGTTAGCCCGGATGTACAAGAATTGAAGAATAGTCTCGGATGAGGCATCTAGGGAGTATTGACGGGATGGCAAGTGTTCCAGAAGTTAAGGGCCTGTAATCTACCAGTTACGAGCTATTTTAGCCAACAGATATTGGATGAATGATGACCATCCATCATGGCCCGTGCGATTGTGTAACCCACACCCTTAAGATGTGACTACAGCATCTTCCTAAAAGTGCCAAATCAAAGACTTGAACTGTAAGTTGCTAGCTGTTATCATCCCTTATTTTAATATTATTTAGGGAACTGATTCTGGTAATAATTATCCTCAGATGCCAATTGAAAGCAAATAATGTGAAAGAAGAATAACCGTATTATGCTAGTTCATAGAGCAGCAACCACTCGTCAAATGCATGCAAGCTAAAAAAAGAAGACGTTTCAGTTCTATGATTCGCCATGATCGAGCTGACGAGCAAGCTTGATGTATCAGTCAGGACTATACTACAATATGATACAGTACTGAAAAAAATGTATGCCATTTTCAACAAATATAAGATCTTCTACAATGGTACATAAAAAATATTTTGGCAGTTCAGATAAAAAGTAGTGATTAACATATTTTACTAGGTAAACCAACTCAACAAACAAAACTTAAGTCAACAGCACATGGGTTCGATAACATATTCAATTATTCACTGAGTAGCTGAAACGTGGTGGCTTTTGGTTTCTCGAGACTTAAAAGTTTAAGATCTGCTTCACTCGACACCGACACAGGGTATGCAATAGATCAAGGCCTGATATTGGCACTGTCAGATTCAACTATATGAAAAAATACTCAACATTTGTACCCATATCAAAAGAGAAATAGATAGCATAGAGTGGAAAAACAGGGTATCACCCTATAACCATGTACAGAAGGGAATAACAAACTGGTTTATCCACTGCATGTTCTTACAGGATTCTTATAGGTATCAGATAGAGACAACTTTGAAGTAACAAAAAAGATTAAGACCATAAACCTGTGACTGTACAATCAATACAGCGGACATAATTGAGAATACTGACAAGACATTATGAGTCAAACATGCATCCGCAAATCTTCTACAGTTAATAAAAGTTGCAAGATATGCATTCACAGGGAATGTAACCCAACACATTATCCAAATGAACAAACTATACAAAAGTTTATGTTTCTAATATTAAGCACAATGAGCACTTACCCTGAACGAACATGATGGCTGCTGATAAGTCATTAGATTCTCACTGCTTAATCAAACGGGCAAGATTATGAAGTCGGTTAGAGTTTACAAAGATCTGGAGGCTCTACATGTTGGATTGGTCAGGTTCATTGTGGACAAAGGTCTGAGGGTAATCCAGATGCATTTGGTGCATCTATCAGGGCAAATGACCATTATCTGAATATCTTGGAAAGCAGAACTTTATTAGTAATCTTCAGAGAACACTACAACCAGCTTCCTTGCCACCAGATGTTTCAGCCATTAATTTCCTTGTACTTTGAGCATCCTCCCATAAATTAGATTCTGCATACATGTTTGCAAGCACGGTATAGTGTACAGAACTCTCAGCACCTTTACTGATAAGATTCTTGGCTGCAGTTTCTCCGAGAGGCATGTTTCCATGCGTTTTACAAGCTCCAAGCATAGCGCCCAATATTGACGAGTTGGGTTTAGTATCCACATTCTCCACTAGCTTCCACGCATCCTCTAACTGACCCCCACGGCCAAGAAGGTCGATAGCAGAACTGAAATGCTCAGCTCTTGGATCAATACCATACTTGCTCATCATGGAAGTGAAATACTCCATCCCTTTGCTCATCAGACCAGAATGACCACAAGCAGACAGAAGAGAAAGGAATGTCACGTCGTTTGGCTTCACACCATCCTCCACCATCCTCTCAAAAAGGCTCACAGCATCTCCTCCAAAACCATTTTTCCCACAGGCAGTAATGAGTGAAGTCCATGAAACGACATTTCGGCAGGGCATTTCATCAAAAGCACGCCTGGCATCTAAAAATTCGCCTGCCTTTGCATACATATCAACTAGAGCGTTGCCTAATGCCACGTCTCCCATTGGCTGCTTTTTGCACATGTAAGCATGAATTTGTATCCCAAATCTGAGACATGACACATTAGCACAAATGCCAAGCAAGGAGCTTAACAGAACACCATCAATCCTCAAACCCCTACGATAAATCTTGCAGAAGTGCTCCATTGCATCCTCAGTATGGTTTTTATCCATGGAGTACCCACTGATCAGTGCAGTAGACGACACAAGATCTGGTTCACATATGGAGTCATATATCACTCGTGCACTTCTCATGCTCCGACATTTTGCATAAGCATCAATAAGTGATCCAATAACAACCTTTTCACCCCAGTAGCCCAACTTTATTATGCAAGTGTGAATCAGCTCCGTGTTAGTGAGCACACTGACTGCTCCACAAGCTTTTAGAGCACTTCCAAACGTGAAATGGTCCGGCAGCATTTCTGTCAAGTTTTTTTTATGTCACTGGTTAACAATCAAGGAAAAATGCACTTTGAACATTCAAGCGACAGTATGACAGAAATTTAAACTAACAAGGCTAAAAGACAAACAGAAATTGAACAGTGGATTTTTTTTTCATTTAAAGTGCTAATTCTATGTCAATGTTACCGCAGAGATGAGTAACAATTTTAGTTACCCTGTCTGGTACATTTCTATGAGAAAAATTATACATTCAGAGAGTCCCAAATTTTGCATAGCATATTATTGTTTTAACTAAAATCAAATACGGCATGCATGACACATTACAATTACAATGAAGAGCATGGATTTGAGGTGTTCGGAGCAGTATGTGAGCGGGACTGCACATTTTCAAGGCAGTGCAATGAGTAGCAGATTTGGTTGCCAGCACATACCTTCTCTCAGCATTGAGGATAACAACCCAAGCGCGTCACTGCAATGCCCACGCTCGACATAACCCCTGAGCAAGGCATTCCAAGAAACCACATCCTTCCTCTCCATCTCCACAAACATCCGCCTCGCGTCAGCCACAGACCCGCACCTCAGGTACATGTCCATGAGGGCGCTCTGCACGAACATGTCCCCCACGAACCTCCCCTTGGCCGCGCACGCGTGCACCTGCTCCCCGCTCCTCGCGCACCCAGCCGCCGCGCACGCACAGGCCACACTCCCGTACGTGAACTGGTTCGGCCTGGCGTCGCCAGACACGTGCATGAGGGCGAACAGCGCCAGCGCCTCCCGGGGGCGGCCGTTCCTGGAGTAGCCCGAGACCATGGCCGTCCAGGACACGACGCTCCGGTGCGGCATTCCGTCGAACACCCTGCGGGCGGCGGCCACGTCGCCGTGCTTGGCGTAGAAGAGGACGAGCTTGGTGCTGAGGTGCAGGTCCGGGGGAGAGGCGGACGCGACGAGCCTGTGATGGACGGACCTGCCCTGCCGGAAGCAGCCCATGCAGCTCTGGAGGAGGGAGTAGTAGTCGGCGGCCCTGGCCATTGTCGCGCGCGGTTCTTCCCCTCCGAGATGTGGGATAGAGAAGCTTTGCCTCCGGACTAGGAGGAGCTCAGTCTACCAGAGCATGTATATCTCCTCGTGGGAGCTCCGGCCGCCTGGGTTGGTCAGTGACGATGGCGCAGGGACGGCGGCGTTGCTGCCGAGGCTCCGATCCCATGCCCATGGCATGCCCAAGCTCTCAGGTTGCGGTGTTGGTGTTGATGATGGCTAGCATTAAGGGGATGGCCGGCCGGGCTAATCGAGATTCCGGCCTCCTAGGCGGCGGCGGCGGCGGTGCGGCGGCGGCAGTAGCCAGGACGAGGAGTGAGGGGCGCTGCTAGCGAGGGGAGCTTTTTTTTTTAGAAGAGCGAGAGGAGCTCCTATATGACGCTTATTGCGTCCAGGGGCAGCACGGCCGGTCCGCCGGCCCATTAGCGCTGTATCAAACAATCACTGACTGTAACGATGTCCAGTGCAGCGAGAGCACTGTACCAATTATTGTTGTCCCGGTGTAACTGTATGATTACTATAGCTTCGCAACATACGTATTTTTCAAGACTATGAACATTTTTGGAAATTTTTGGAGAAAATGAAATTTAGAACATTTTTCGCAAAAAAAAACGAACTGATTCTTCAAATTTGAACACTTTTTTAGAAGTGTGAACAAATTTTGAAATTCTAGCATTTTTTGAAAAAAATGAAGAATACCTGAAAATATTGAACAAGTTTTTTTAATCCAAACACTTTTTAATTCAGAAAAAACAAAAAATGAACAGCTTTTGAAAAAATAGGCACCATTTTTTTAATTCCAAGCATTTTTTTAAATGGAATCAATTTTTAAAATTCCAAACAATTTTCAAATTTCAAAAGAGTTTTGAAAAAATTTGAAATTTGTGAATTTTGAAGAAAAGATGAACGGCAGAATAAAAACCAAAAAGGAAACATAAAACCCTAATAGAGAACTAACAGAAAATCACTTGTTAGGAACAAAGGTTCCCAAAACCGATAAAACCGGACAAGAAAACTTGCTTAAACTGGCCGGCCCAATATATCATCGACCGCTCATTCGTACATGTGTGGAGGATCGACTATTTGCTGTAACATGCGTCAAATAGAAAATTTCACTAGAGCGGGAAGCACGCGATCGGCCGTGCGGCGCTTAAATGGGTCATGGTCGGTGCGGCCTATTTTCGAATTAAAATGTTAGGTTGGCTTAGTATATTTAGAGATGCTAAGTATGAGTTAGAGCAACTCTAGCCATACGGCTCTCGATCATCATAATTTTTGGCTCAACCATAGCAGAGTCATCGCTCGATCGTCCTAATAACCATCGATTTGACAATTGTGGCAAAAGAAGGCCTCTTTAGCAAAACCACGATACGGCCCTCGATCGCATAATCTTTGGAGCCCACTCCAAATCAAGCCTACAAGAGTCCATATTTGGAGATTGGGCAAGGCGATTTGGTGCAGCCTCTTCATCCATCCAAATATTGGCGTCATAGACATTTCACGATGCACACTCCCTTCTCTTGTGGCCCACATTCCTACGCCCCCTTCGTTTGGTGCCACCACCACCGCTCAGCCCGCCATGATTTGGTCCCACATCACATTCACTAAAACTGTTTCAGGATCTCCCATGCTTTGTCGCAACTCTGCGCCTTCCTCCCGTCGTCCAGCCATGACACCACTTCCATCGTGTGACCTCAAGGTACATTTCTCCTTCCTTTTCTTCTAGATCTAGTTTAGTGACTCATAGATTCGTGTAGATGACATATGATTCACAATATGTGTAGATGGATCCTATGCTGGAGTTAATGTTTTTTATGATTCAACATCAAATTTGAGCTCCGAGTTCAAGAGTGAGCTGATGGACGTCGAATGAGACAAGGTAATATTGATGGTTGTTGAATGAATAAGAGTGAGCTAATAGCGCCGGTGGACAGTGGTTTAGTCCCACCTTGGCCAGCCACGCACAATGAGGTAGATAGCGAGTCTATATAGAGCGGAGGTGGAAAGCTACCTAGACACACAACTAATCCGTGGACACATTTGGTTAATACTACGGTACAAACCGATTACCAAACCGAAATGCTCGGTTAACCGAATTTCCGGCTTCCCATTTTGGGATGTCAATCTCGGTTTTCATCTTTGCTAACCGAATTGACAAAATAATCGAACGGTAGAAACCAAAATTTCGGTTTATACCGAATGCCCAGGCCTAGCTGAGGCGTCACAGACTACGGGGTGCGCGACAGTTAAAAAAGCCTTTTAATCTAAGCCCTTAATATATTTTTCCTTCACAAGTTGGTTCAATGTTGGGGGGCCCCCCCCCCCCCCCCCCCCCCAGCAACCAACGTAGCTCCGCCATTGCGTGCGGCAGACAGAGGAGGAAAATATGAGGAATGAAAAGTTCTTTTTTGAAAAATTAATTATTTACTTCTTTTTTCGCGGGAAGATGGGTGTTAATTCCCCAACCAAATTTCTTTTGCCCCATATAAAACTTTTGCGGACGGGCTAGCTAGAGAAGCCCTTAGGAGAGACTAACTATAAACTTCCTCGAAAAACTACAGTAATTAACCTAGCTCCACTAGCTTTTTCAACCAATTTGCACAAAATAAGTTGCAACATGTCCACCATAATCATGGAGCTGGTCACCTGCTACTTATTATTAGTACTAATAAAATCTGCGTGCAGGTGCAGCTATGCGTTTCAATCGTGTGCAATGCTAGAATGATTGGTGGAGTCAGCGGCGAGGAAAGAAGAAGGCATATTGTGGCTGGTCGCTAGCGACAGAGAGCGCGGCATCCGAACAACCAAGGAGGAGGAGCCTTCGATTCCCTTGTTCTGGCGGTATAATGCAGACAAAGGATCGATCAAACCACGCGGCGGTTTGACTCGCCCAACCCTGCATGACTGTTCAATCAGCCGCCGGTGTATATAACCCCGCCCCAGTCTCAGCCGCCGGTGTATATAACCTCTGGCCTTGCTCGCTCACTCCTCTCTACCTGGTGCGCGCAGTCTCAAGCCATGATGAAGCTCTCACTTGCTCTCACGCTTGTGGTCATCTTCTTCCTGAACATCTCACCGTTTGAGGCCAGACCGATCGGACTTGGTAGAGCAGCAGAGGAGGCCGGAGAGGCGGCTCTGGTGAGCTACGGACCAGGACGGAGGAGCGGTGACGACGGCGAGGAGGGACTCGCCCCAGGAACGCCGTCGCCTCAGGAGCGCAACCCGACGCATTATCGTCAGCCGGCTGGGAGCTGGGGTCCCGCGCCCGGGGTTGGTGGGTCGCGCAAGCCGTCGCGCCCCCCGGCGCCCGGTGTGCCGAAGCCGCCGCACTGGCGCCGTTCAGGTGGTGATCGGTCCGGCCCGAGGCCGAGGCCGTTCGATGGGTTCCACGTGCTTCGTGTGTTGAGTAGGATGTTTGTTTAAGAACTATCGCGTTTTGCTGCGTGTGTATGGTTAGATGTTTTTATTAAGTTTTATTTTAAATGAATGAGTTGTGTGTAAGATTTGTATTGTTTAAGCATAGAGTTGCAAAGTTCAACCGAAATGCATAGACAAAATGAAATGTCGGATTTTCGGTTGATTTTTATGGAAGTTGGAAATTGAATTTTGCAATTTTGTAATTTGTAGTGTTTAATCATAGAGTTGCAAAGTTCAATTGAATTATGCCCAAGCTCTCAGGTTGCGGTGTTGATGACCGCTAGCATTGAGGCGACGGCCGGCAGGGCTAATAGAGATTGCGGGCTCTGAGGCGGCGGGGGCAGCAGTCACCAGCACGAGGGGCGAGGGGAGCTGCTATAGCAAGCGGGAAGCACGTGGACGCCCGTGCGGCGCTTAAACGGGCTGCAGTCAGGGTGGCCCATTCATTTTTTTATTGAGGGTGGCGGCCCATTCATGAATTGAAAAGAAAGGGAGAGATTGTCGGCTAAAAGGGTGGACTTCTTACGCCCATTTTGGTTCTACAAGAATATGCGGGTGGCCTACTCAAAAAAAAGTGAAAATTCACTCGCTAAATGGCAATCTGTACATCATGCAATTCTCTTGCCTAGGTGATTGGGAGAGGGTGATGGAAGAAGGGTCCTATATCTTCCATAGCAATGACGGTTTCATGACCCCTTAAAAAATGACGGCTTCATGAAACCCTCATTAGAAATTTGGATTCAAATCCATGACCTAATCGACGGGTTTGTGTCGTTGCTAAAATCTCTGTGAGGGAAGGTTGGTGAGTTTGTGCAAGCTGATCCTAAGTCGCGTGATTTTAGAGGATTTTTTTTCTAAGTCCAAATTAAGATCAATGCCAAAACCCCTTTCAAGGACGTGATCTCGCTCATTTTTAATGAGAGTTGCCTCTCCTATAGAAAAATGGGCTAGAAGGAAAATATGCAGAATGAAAAGCTATTTTTTGAAGAAGTAAAGAAGATGTGGATGGGCTAGAGATGCCTTTGGAGAGACTAGAAGATGTAGTAATCACTTTTCCTTCAGAGTTTTGCTTTATTAGCCCCCGCCTTACGCCCTTAAAAGTTTACACGAATCTTAAAGTTACTTATAAAATGTATTCTCGCACATTCACAATCAACTAATTCTAATCTTTTGCAGGGGTTCTCAATGCATTAAACAAGAGATCAGAATTAGCTAATATTTTTTATTGAAGGGATAACTTCTAATCTACACATCTAATCTGCATCTAAATATGTGAACATTTCTTGAGGGGTGTACCAAAGAAAAAGTCTTTCCCTAAAATAAACTACAGTAGTTAACTGATAATTCTAAACGCATGAACCTTTATCTTTACCGGGTTTTACGGAGATCCCCTTCTAACTAACCTCTCTCCCCTCTGAATTTCAGCTGGAATGGGCCCCCTCCCTGCCCCTATGTTCAATCCTAAACATCCATGTTGGCTAGTCCGTTGAACATGTAAAAAAATCCTCCATTGCTCTAGCATTACTTGTAGTTAACCGCTACTTCGGGACGCGGTACCTCGCTAGTTTCACTAGAAAATGGGGAATGGGCTAGAGACGCAGTACTTCATTAGTTCTTCATCCAATTTTTAAAAAATTGTAATATTTCCACCATAATCTCGGTGAAGGTCACCGAACATGAACCTTTGGTCTATGGGTGTATATAAATCCTATATGAAATGAAAAAAAATAGTAATTCAATAGAAAGTCAAAAAATTCTGAAAATACTTTTTGAAATAAACTGGACCTTCCATTGTACTTGTAAAAGAATCCACAAAAAGTGAAACCCCCATTGACTTCTTTTCGAAAAACAAATTTTCTGCCAAAATAGTGTGAATGGTGACTTATAATAGCAAATAAATTTTCTCTTTTTCCCTGAAGTCAACGCTGGCTTTTTATTCATGAAAATTTATATACTAGTGCAAAATAAAGTCAAGTTTATTCTTAAAAACTTCTAACTTTTTTGACTTTTTATAAATTCATTTTTTTAAATCCCATATCAGGTGTGTATACCCCCAGAATCCAAAGGGTATTTCCCATAGGTCAACGGACGTGGAGTACTTCCACCCAAGTTCAAATGCTCCTGGTGAGCAGTAAAATCGGGAAAAAATAGTTTAAAAAATCCCATATCCGGCGTTTCAATCGTGTGCAATACTAAAATGACTGTGGAGTCAGTCAACAGTGAGGAAAGAAGGCATATTGTGGCTGGTTGCTAGCGACAGAGAGCGCGGCGTCTGAACAACTAAAGGAGCTCTCGGTTCCTTTGTCTGGTAGTGGTACAGTATATAATGCAAACGAAAGATGGATCAAACTACGCGGCAGTTTGACTTGACCACGAACGAGGCAGGACGAACCGTTCAATTCTCACATGGTCATAAGACCGGCCTTTCTCAGTTTCTCTAACCCCAGCCCAGTGTCAACCGCCGGTAAGGGATTATATATGAGTATGTAGCTCTGGCCTTGCTCGGCCATTCCTCTCTACTTGGTGCACGCAGTCTCGACTCTCAAGCCATGAAGCTCTCACTTGCTCTCATGCTTGTACTCATCTTCTTCTTTCTCAACACTCCACCATTCGAGGCCAGACCGCTTGGGCTTGGTGCGCATCCCTCTCGCCATTACCATCTCAGTGCGCTTGTGCAAGAACTCCTAGACACAGTAGTGGACCATCTGCGCCTCTCTCCGCTGCCTCGCCCAGGAGCAGCAGAGGAGGCCGGAGAGGCGGCTCTGGTGAGCTACGAACCGGGACGGAGGAGCGTTGACGGCGACGAGGAAGTCGCCCCAGGAACGCCGGGCGATGAGTTGCGCCGGTCAGCAGCGCGCCCACCGCCGCCGCAGTATCGTTGGCCGGCTGGGCGGTGGGGTCCCGTCCCCGGGGTTGGTGGGTCGCGCACGCCGTTTCGCCCCCCGGCGCCTAGTGGGAAGAAGCCGCCGCACTGGCGCCGTTCAGGTGGTGAGCGGTCCAGACCGAGGCCGGGGCCGTTCGATGTGTTCCGCGTGCTTCGTGCGTTGATTGAGTAGGATGTTCGTTTAAGAACAACCGCGTTATGTATGATTAGATGTTTTTATTAAGTCTTTTCCTCCTAATAATAAAGAGCCTAATGCTTCTGGTGGAGTACGTCATACAAATTGCCCCAGAGTTATCAATATTTACCCACTACGCCACTGGTAAATGCAAAAAAAAGAGATTAGTTTTCCCTTCATAAATCACTGTCGAATTTTGGTTATTTATAAAAGCAAGGTCTTTTTAGACCACAAACATGCCAGTAGCGTAAGGGAAACGTTTACGCGTGGTGCACCGGCGGAACGCTCGGGCCGGTCACTTCGCCACGCTGGCGCTAGCCACCAGGAAGGAAACACGTGTACCTTATCCTCTCCCCAACGCCCGCATCCACTCCTTCCTCGCGGCCGTGACCTCGCTTCCCCCATTGCTTTCGGCCTTGCCTCCTTCGCCATAGCACCAGGCAGCTCCGAGCACTCCTCCTTTCGCACCTCACACTGCACTCCTCCATGGGGGTGCTGCTCCCATGTGCCATGGCCTGCGATCTCAAGGTCAGGGCGGCCATGGCTTATGAGCTCGGGGCGGACTGCGATGGGGGCTCCTACGAGCTGCTATGGGCGCCATGGCTTATGAGCTCCCGGGCAGACGACGACGCGGGAGACTGCGAGCTGCTATGGGCGACGCCGTTGAGCATTTGCTACTAGGAGAATCTCATCTGAGCTGCGAGCATTAAGCGACACCTCCCATGTTACAACTGGTGTTCAAGTAAGCTACCATAGGCGCGGCAAAAAGCTTCAACCGGTGACGCCAAATGCTGGGACCGCTCGGTGCCATCGCAAAAAGCTACAACCGCGTCGCAAAAAGCTTCGACCGGCATCACAAAAAGCTTCAACCATGACGACATATGTCAGGGCTGGCTACTGTCGATGCCAAAAAAGTTACAACCGTTGTCGCTTTTTGCTACTACCGGCGTCGTTGTTTGCTACATACTTCACGGCTTAGCTGCGACGTGCGATGACGGCGGCGATCAACAAGCTGCATGTTTTTGCTAGAAGGAAGACTATGTGTGCTACAACCGGCCATGGCAGAGCTACCACCGGTGAACTTTTTTGCTACAACCATGTACAGATTAGTTGTGACCTTGGCCGGGAGCTGCAACGGTTGATGTTTTTGCTACTACTTGCATCGTTGTTTGCTACATGCTTCACGACTTAGCTATGACGTTCGACGATGGCGGCGACATTTTTTTGCTACAACCGCTGCTGGTTTTTGCTTCATCCATTCATGGATTAGCTGCAACCCGCTACGGCCGCAGAACGGCGGTTCGCGTAACTCGTGCTTTGATTTTGCTACCATCGGTGAAGATTTTTGCTACATCCATGCATTTGCTACGACGATTGCTTCAAACACGGTGATGAGCGGTAGCGAGATCTTTGGTGGGGGTTGTGGAAGCGAAGGCGGTGGCGGGACGAGATGTGTGCGGGAGAGACGGGTGCGAGCTTGGGGAGAAGGTGCGTGACCCGCAGGAGCCGGATTCGCGAGGGGAAGAGATGGCATCCTGTTGCGAAGAAGATGACGACAGAGGTCAAAAACGCCAGATCGACGACTACTGATGCGGCGAGCAGCAACGGCAAGCCGGCACGCGGAGCTGCAAGCAGGAGGCCGGGGGAAGGTGAGGCGATTGGTGGCTACAGAAAATTCCGTCAGGCAAGTGGGGGAAGGAAGAAGACGAGTGGGGGAAGGAAGAAGAGAACACAGGCCCAATCGGATGGCTGCGCGCGGCTGAATCGGATGGCCAGGGGCTGACCGGCCGAACGGTTCGGCCGGTGCACCGGCGCAGATTAGCGCCCGTAGCGTAATGGCTTGAGCGTCCCACCTCTCCCCCTTTTTGCTGTTGTATTTCCTTACCAATTTCTGTTGGCGTAGGATAAAATTGCCTCGGCCAAGCGTGGCTTAGCTCATGGTTGCAATGTTGCAATTTCGACATAGATACTCTATTTTAAACTTTCTTTTATTTTAACAGATTCAAATGCTTTAAAAAAATGTTGTAGATTTCAAATATGATATTTTCTTTCAAACCATGACTTTTCAAACAATAACTTCAAATAAACATGCTATATATGGAGATCCCTCAAAAAAATGTGTAGATTTCAAATATGCTATTGTCTTGCATGTTAATTATTTATAAAATTATGTTTAAGATGCACACTTGAATAATACTTTTCTTTATATGGTGTATTTTGAAAATGCCTATTATATCTATACCTACTTTAACTATTAAAGTAAAAAGTGCTTCTACCCGTGATTTTTTTAAATCGATGTATTAAACATGTTAATGAAATTGTATAAAAAATCCAATTTAAAAAATGTTCATCTATGGAAAAATATCCAAAAACTTCAAAAACTGTTCATGACTTATAAAATAGTTTACTCGTGAATGTTGGCTGATTCAAAAAATGTTGATGCATTTCAGAAAATGTTCATTAAATCGAAAAAATGTTCCACCAATTTTCAAAACAATGTTTGTCCATTCTAATAATGTTCGCCGAGAAAAAAATTTAAAAAATGTTCCCAATTTAAAAAAATGTTTGCAAATAGTATAAATGTTCATGAATTCAAAAAAAATTCTTGATTTTAGAAAATGTTCGAAAATTTATAAAAGTGTTCATTAATTTGAAAAATATTCATGATTTTAAATATGTTCTCATAAAAAAATATTCATAATTTCATGAAATTGAGAGTGATAGCGTATCTCGGTGATGTAGCAATATGTGATCATGGTCATTGGAGATTATGAGAAAAAAATCTCCCGTTGCAACACACGGGCCCTTTTACTAGTTTATTTTAAATGGACGAGTTGTGTGTAAAATTTGTACTCCCTCCATTCCTAGACATAGGATGTATAGTTTTTTTTGTAAAAAAATGAGATTATAAGGTGTATTTTTTTAGTTGACACTTTTACCCCTACACAAACTACAACCCACGCATGACCTCCCTAGGGAGTATTGTTTAAGCATAGTGCATAGTTCAATTGAAAGAGCAGTGCTAGGCGGACAATAAAAACCTGAACGATTTCCCACGACGATGACATCCAGCCGGGGAATCTTGTCCACGGCCGAGCAACGTTCATTGGATTGGTGATCGTGCACACATCGCTCGCATTTTGTCGTGTGTAGAGCAATTCCGCAATTGAAATGCATAGACAAATTGAAATGTCGGATTTTCGTACATTAGTTTACCGGCATTGGTAATGTAATCTCAATAGTTGATTTTTATGGAAGTTAGAAATTGAATTTTACAAGTTGTTAACCAAAAAATTATTATGCTTCTTTTCACTCTTTTTGATGTCTTTTCATGGACTTACTCCCACCAAGGAGTGTGTCTTTCTATGACGAGACATTTTTTATCAAAAAATGTGTCCTTTCATGATCAACATTTTTTTCCCTAAAAACATGGACTTCAACAAAGAGGCGTCCTTTCACCAGAAGGTGTGTCTTTTAACAAAGATATGAGATTGTACCCAACAACTAAGATCTTTAACATGGATGTTGCATTAAGAGTCGGTTTTGTTGTATTAGGAGTAGGTTTTAGAATAGAGGAATTTG
Source organism: Aegilops bicornis (assembly GCA_021605145.1). Taxonomy (NCBI): domain Eukaryota; kingdom Viridiplantae; phylum Streptophyta; class Magnoliopsida; order Poales; family Poaceae; genus Aegilops; species Aegilops bicornis. The sequence continues at coordinate 772,416,376 of CM038670.1, read as the reverse complement.
TTTTTTATTCTAAATAAAAAATTAAATTTGTTTGTATCATGAAGGTAGGAAGGCAAACAGCTACGTGTTCCTTAGAGCAAGTCTGGCAGAGCCATCGTATTGGGTAGACCGACATAAGCGATTTTGGACAAAAAAGTCACTCTATCAAAGTCACCGTGTGCTCCTTGACCTACATAATTTATTGAGTGTGCTACATATTTAGCCCGCGAGCCTTCATATTCGAAAGTTGGGGGCATTAATATGAAGCGGCCTCAATCCGTAACCACTAGCGAGGGAGGGAAGTTTCAGCCGACCCTCTTCCTCCCCCCCCGCACGCAACCCGATCAATGGGTTGACACTTGTACGACTGCCACTTCCAACTCTGTCAATGCCATATCCGCTATTCCACCAAGAAGAGCGCCAATTAACTGTCGCCATTGCGTTTCCCATCTGCACTCGGCAAGTCAGCCACAGGTACATAAACCACATCCCCTCACCTCACTCACCCTTCCCCGCATCCCCATTCGCCGGTGCACTCACCCCTATATCCCCTCACCTCACTCACCCTTCCCCGCATCCCCATTCGCCGGTGCACTCACCCCTATAGGCTTCCTTCATCGGCCGCCTCCTCCATTTCACCGTCACCGACACTTATTTAGTACTGCCCCACTGTTGGTTTATTGGTCCCCTTTGTAATATGTGGCAAAGTTTGACCAAAGATTGAACTAATAAAATGTTAATGCATGTTAATAAAATTATATTGTTGGATTCGTATTTTAACATAGTTTCAATGATATAATTTTTTGTGACATGCATGAACATTTCGTTAGTTCAATTTATGGCCAAAATTTGACACAAAGTACAATGGGGACTAATAAACCAGGACGGAGGTATAGTACAACTTCAATACTAAGTCAGCGACAAGGGTATAAAGTTGGTCCAACATGGAAAAGTTAAATTTAAAAACAGTGTTCCAGTTTTCCTGGGGAAGACAATCACAACATCGACCACAAGCGCGCAATGGTCAAGCGAAACTTGACAGACAAGTAGCTTACAACACTCGTGAGATTGAACGTGCACGCCCTTTATACTTTTCCAACTAGAAACACAAAATAAAATAGTACAGTAGTTGAATCTGATCAAAACGATTAGGGGCATGCAGGATACAAGGATATTAATGTCACATAGAGGCTGACTATCAACAAATTCATCTCTAACACTTGGTTGCCTCACTTGTAGAAGTCAAAGTCTGTATCAGGCTTCTTCACATTGGTTCGGTAACCCTTCTCGAAGTCCTTGGGGAGAATAACATACCGATTTTTCCGAACAGCATGCATGCCAGCTTCCTGACAAATTGCGGTTATCTGAAAAAGAACGACATGATGAATATCAAACAGGATTCCAGCAATTACATAATAACATGTATAATAAGGCGTTACTACTGCTATTATAGCTGTCGGATATGAATCGAATCTAAGGCGGGCTCAAGGCACATTTACTATGATAAACTTGAAGGGTAAAGGATTTAAATGATTGTTGTCATGACCTAATTAATCAGAGGCAATGAAATTTCTTATGATGCACTAGACCAAGTGAAGACCTAAAGACTCTTCAACATAATGAAAAGGTACTCACATCTGCAGCGCTGATTTTATCTGGTCTGGAGACATAATCTTCCAAATCAACCTCGTCACTCAAATTCATTTTAGAAGTACAAACCTGAAAGGAAGGAAGGAGGCCATCATAATTACCAAATGCACAGGCAAACATATAATCATAGAAAAGACCAAGAAATTAAGATTTTCAATAGGTAACTATTGTTTGTAAAATGCAAGCTCGTAACTAATTAGTTAATAGTCAGAGCTCTAGGTCAATTTATCCAAAATAACTATGGTACAGAAAATCACCAGTGCAACCAAAAGATGTGCCTTGCTAAGCAACATTTTTTAAAGATAAATGTTTGAGAACCATTTAAAGCTCTAAAGATAATGACTGCAAGTGCAACTATGAAATACAAGACCATCAATACAAACTACTACATTCAAATTATTATGTAATATAGAGAAGATTTTCCAAACAAGAAGTATCAGCAACATCTTTGAAAAGCATACCAAATAAGCATTTACAAAGAAACTTACTTGGAAAACAAGCCTCTTCTGCCTCCGGTCTGGCAGAGGGAACTCAATTTTCCTGTCCAGTCTTCCTGGACGCAGCAGAGCAGGATCTAGAGTATCTGCCCGATTGGTCGCCATTATAACCTTCACATTCACTGTCTGATCAAATCCGTCCATCTGCATTGCATACAAAATTGACAATGAGATACTACACCTCAAGGCATGAGAAAGTTGCATGTAATAGTCTTAACAATAGCCTTTTCAGGAAGTTACTTCCTATCCTTAAAAACTGACAGATATTAATTCCAAGAGCATGTATAGATTTTATAAAATTGTCGGAATTGAACAACTGAGCTTTGCAATGTAAGTCAGTGTCTTTTTCTTCTTTTACATCTATATGCATGTTCCAAATGCATTTTTTTCAAGGATTAGAAGTGGCAATAACTTGAGTTCCGGTAAATTTATTATAGCTAGCAACTTTACCTGATTGAGCAGCTCCATCAAAATACGCTGAACTTCTCGGTCAGCTCCAGTCTGAGCATCGAATCGGGCAGTTGCTATAGCGTCAACCTCATCAATGAATATTATAGCCGGGGCATTCTCTTTAGCTAAGCGGAATACATCCCGAACCATCCTTGGGCCCTAAGATGAGATAAATGATGCAATGCATCAACAAAAGAACTGATAAGTAGAAAACAGAAGAAAAGCTTCACACACCAAATTCTTGTGTAAACCCTAATAAGGATGTATGAACAACTTGATACCAGAAACATTCAGAAGCATACTAATATCACTGACAGCATGGATTGTAGGCTATATTCACATTAGTTTACTTGCCTTGGTAATGCATAGAGTAATAATATAATTTGCATGCAAGATATATACAGAATACAAACAAAAAGGAGGTTGTATCAGATGTTCACAGGCACTGCTTAGGTAGTTTTATTCTTACCTCCTTGTGTTAACAGATCTCCCACAATAAAACTTCAGTTAAAAACAAGTGCAATTTTTTTTGCAAACTGGGAATCTTGAGCGTATAAACAAGAAAACCTAACAACCTAGGCATCTATTACATTGTCAGAGCTTAACACGAGCAATAATTTTTGTAACAATGAAAGGGCAACTAAATGGAGAAACAAGGTTAATAAATAAATGTTACAACTATCCGCATCTTACCTCACCCAAGTACTTCTGCACAAACTCTGAACCAACCACTCTGATAAAAGCAGCAGTAGTGTGATGTGCCACAGCTTTAGCAAGCATGGTCTTGCCAGTGCCTGGAGGACCATAGAGAAGCACCCCTCTTGGAGGATCAATACCAATCTGCTTGTACAACTCATGGTGTGTCAATGGTAGCTCAACTGCCTCCCGAATTTCTTGTTTCTGAATATCACATCCTCCAATGTCCTGGACATAATCACAACATAATAAATTGTTAATGAATTTCTTTTATTTGCTTTATGATATAATATAACTGCAGTAAGTAACAAAGATACAAACTACATAATAAAATGAAAAGTTCAGGTCATGTTATGCACACAATTCTCAGCAAACATTTTAATAGAGGGCAGGCCTGGTGCAGTGGTGAAGTCCTTCCCACTTGTGCCAAGAGGTCCTGGGTTCAAACCAGCCTCTCTGCATTGCAGTTTGCAGGGGTAAGACTAGGTTCCTATAATCCCTCCCCAGACCCCACATTGTGTGGGAGCTTCTATGCACTGGGTCTGTCCTTTGTTCAATCTTGGTTAACATTAAGGATAGGAAAATAAGACATATGATCAAATCACTGCACGGACATACAGATGCTTAAGTAAGAAAACCTCAAGACTGACTGGCTGAGCTTCTACTGAAGATGAAGTTTGTATGCTTCTGACGTTTCTTTGCTTTTACTAATTTTATGATGTATTAAGCAATACAATCATAGAATGTGCTAACACCTACTCGGCTCTACTGTGTAACATGGTCCACAATATAGCACAGCCCCTTCCAGATAATCTGACATGTGTATCCCAGGCTGGCTTTGCGTGTTCTCCCTCTGCCACTCACTACTGTTAACGCTCTTCCTCTCTCTGGATTGCTGGTTGTGTGATGTGTGAGGTGAACTGAGAACTGAAAATACTAAGTAAATTCCCATGACACCGTGCGGAGAAAATAAAATGTTCATCATAACAACAATATACACTGATTTCAAATACCACGACGGAACAACAATAGCTATGGGGGACTAATAGATCCCTAAAATCTGGAATTAAAAAATTATCCTCCACGGGGAATTTGACAGACAAGGTAAACAAAATTCCTTGGGGGTACATACGGATCTGAGAAATCCATGAGAAACTCACCGAATATAGGACGTTGGGCTTCTCCGATGAAGCGAGCAGCGAGATGCTGGAGTCGGCCTCGGGCGGCAGCACGTCGACGAGCGCGTTGGAGTGGCGGTGCAGGGCGACCGACGCCGACGGCTTGAGCAGCTCGCGGTTGATGGTGCTGAGGATCCGCACGTAGTAGTTGCTGCCGGTGGTGGATCCGACGATGCCGTTGTTGCCGTCGACCATCTCCATGAACTGGCCGATGACGAGGGGCACGGACTGGATCCGCTTGACCTCCTCCTGCGCGCGCAGCAGCTCGCGCTTCAGGTTCTTCTGCTCGTCCTTGACGTACTCCTCCTGGATCTCGACGAACTCCATGTGGCGCTGGAGCGATTTGAGGCGGCCGTAGAGGTCGTCATCGTCCTCGGCCGCGGCGGAGGAGGAGGAGGCGCAGTGGGCGGCGGTGGCGGGGTAGGAGGGCGGGGGCGCCGACGGCGTGGGCGCGGGAGGGTTTGCTACGGTCGCCATGGCTAGGGTTTGGTGTCCGCTGGAGGCAGGGTCGGGCTTTTTTTAACACGAGACTGCGAGAGAGGCAGGGCAGGGCCGGGCTCGGAGGCGGAGAGGCGAGGGCGATGCCGATGCGGATCAGGAGGACTCCGGGTGCCAAACGGGCCGGCCCGGCCCGGCACGGCCGGCCCATCCTAATCGTGCCTGGCACGACCCGGCCCGCCAAGGCACGATTATTATACGGACCGTGCCGTGCCGGCCCGCGTGCTGCAGCCTGCAGCCCAGGCACGGCCCATATGCTAATTGGGCCGGCCCACCGGCACGCTAGGCCCACTAATCTGCTTCCTATTTTGCGCACTGGGTGTTTTTAGCGTTTTTTTACCTGTTGGGCCACATCAGGATACATAAAAAATTAAAAAAAGATAATCGGGTCGTGTTGTGCCGCCCGCGTGCTCGGCCTTCAGGCCCGTGGCGTGTCGCGTGCCGGGCCTGACCCGTTTAGCACGTGCCGTGCCGTGTCGGCCGTGCCAGGCCCGTGCCGTGCCGGCCGTGCTATCGGGCCCAGCTATCCCGGCCCGTTTGGCCACCTATAGGCGCGATCATGCGATCCAGGCACCAGGACCGTTGGATCGTGAACGCATGGTACAGATCAAGCACTGGTTAGAATTGACGGAACATCTTGCACTTTGAACCCTAAAAAAAGAGCAACTCCAGCACATGTGGTTTACCGGAATTTTATAGGAGTTCTATGGTCTCCTTTGATTTAGGTTTTTTAGGAATTTAAAAAATACTGTAGAAGTTTTGTAAGAAACTTTTTATTTGGAGCCCTTTGGTTTGTAGTAATGGACTTTTATACCAATGGTTCTTTTTCGATCTAGCCAGCGAGCGCTGCCAGGAAGTTCCTCCGTCGCCGTTCTCCGGCGGCTCCTCTCTGCCGACGACCTTAGTCGTGAGAGGGGTCGCCGAATCCATGTGGGTGGATAGTTTTAGGCCAAAGTAGTTTAGTTTTTTAGGTTGTTCATCGTTTTGGCTTCGGCGACAACGATGGCGGTGATGAATAAAATTTCTTCCACTCCGGCGAGGCAATCGGTCCTATGGTTGGGGATGAATTTGGAATCCAGTCTGTTCAAGCAAGAATGATTTGGCGATGGCTTCCTCGTGGTGGACCTGTGTCCTCGGGCGCCGCCGTTGCGACAACGTTTGCTCTGGCGTCGATGCAGAGCTTGCGAGGTACTCCAGGAGCGGATGCAGATTGTGGTCTGCATCAGTGACATCTGGAAGATGGTGGATCGTGTGTTGGGTTCGTGATACGTGTGGCGGGCATGGTTTCCTCCTCCGACGTTTTAGTCATGTAAGGGTGCAAGATCTGGAGTTCGATGGTGTGTCCGGGGTGTTGTCCCGGTCTGATTCATTCAACGGTAATGGTTTCGCCTTTGGCGAGCCACCTTGGAGGTCCGCAAAGTTGTATATCAGCGTTGGAACCGCGTCTAGCTTGGGTGTGAAGGTGAACCATCATTTTTTTCTTTGGTAGCTGTTGTGGTTGTGCCAGAGACAGGTGATGAGTGTTGGTGTCAATCTCAAAGGTTTCTTCGGTCTTATTTGTAATTTTACTTCTTGGTTCTTGTTCCTTTGTGTAAAGACTAGCGTTCCGCTATTTGATCAGTATTGTCAAGTCGATATATACATGGCTTGTACTATGATCCTTATGATATGAATGAGACACGTATTACCATACAAAAAAAGTAATTGATTCGTATTCATGTGTAGGATAGGAATAAATTCTTTACATTTACCTTTTTTTGAGGTAAATTATTCACATTTCATCACATTTCAATTAAAGGAAAAAAAGGTTAGTCCAGACTTAATGAAAAAATTCTTATCATATGCATCAAATGATATCTTTTTCTCCATGGGAATCGAGATACACGTGATAGTGTTGATATTATAACCAGAATACTATATCTAACAAAGTTTACGCTCCCAAGTTTCACCACTTGGTTGATTGGAACTGGTGAGCCTACAAAATGTGGACACGTGTATTTGTTTGGGCTGCTGTGGTGTAGAAATCACGTGTGGCTGTAGGTCTTCGGTGAAAATTTTCTTAACGTGTTATTTACCTTCGCGTGTGGGCCTAGCAATTTGGATTCTGATTTGGGGACATTCTTTTTGTTCCGCATGGCCTTGTGTTTGTTTTCGTTGTGCAGTTTTGTCCCCTAGCTATTTGGAAGGATTTGCACTGCGGCCGCTGCATGTGGGCTGCATGGTTATGATTTTCCTGCGTAGATTTGTTGCGTTGTATGATGGTTGATTTCTTGCCGTTCTGTGGACGCGTGGGTTGTCGATCCTTCCTGAATTGACGTTGTATGCACGCGTGTTCTGCGGGCCCTTCCGATCTACATGGGATTGACAACATGTGACTACATGTTTGCATGCAGATTATCCCCGAGCTTTCGCGATGCTGCTTGATCTGATTTTTCTGGAGTGATTGCCTACATATAAATACGTTGAGCATCCACGTCCCTCGCTGCACTCGTGTAACCGCTGCTGCACCACGTCCTCGACATCTATATACCTTAGCCGCCCCGGCCATCTTCATGCCACTGCCACCGTTCTCATTTGCGTGGCAGCTACACGAGCGGTGCCTATAGGAGCTACCTCGCCGTCGACCCCCTGCCACTCTAAGACCGAGTCTGTCTATAGCTGCCTCCGGGAGATGGAGGGCACCATCGGGCTTCACGCTACTCTTCCCGACGAGCTGCGTGACCCAGAGGGCCGCGTCGGCGCCTCGGGCGGCCTGAGCTGCCTGGACTCCAAGAAGCACTTGGAGGTTCCGTGTCGATGTCGACGCTGAGGCATCCATGTTCTTGGGCTCGAGCTTGCCAAAAACCTGCCGGCGCCTGGAGCCCATCCAACCCAGCTGTAGCTCGCGTGCGGCCTCATGCACGCCAGGCCGCCGGTGCCCCGTCGAAGACGAGGCGAAGAGGCGCTCCAGTTTCCTGTCGCTCCATGAAAAAAATAAATTAAAGTTGTCGTCGTCGTCACTCGGGTCAGGAGTCGGGAGGGTGCCAGATGCTACGTTATCGCCGCTCACAGCACCGGGCTGTTCAAGCCGCCGACGTTTGAGAGGATCACCCTCAAGCGCCTATCATCAAAGTCGAAGAATCTGACATCCTTGACCAACGTCGCCGCGATGGGTCCCCTGTCAGTGTCTCGCAGGTGGTGCTCGGCCTGTGAGACTAGGTCACGCAACTCGCTCCAGCGGCAGCATGACTGCTACAGGATGAGCATAGCCGTGCAAGGACCGCAGTTCCTCCCACCGCTGCTCGATGACCTACCAGGCACTAGCCATAACCGCTTTTCTTCTATCTCGTGCTCGCCGCCCACAACAGGCGTCCACCATCAGCCGTTCTCTTCTATATGCCGGTGCTCTTCTGTCAAGCCTCTTGCCCGCCACTCCACTGATATATAGTCCGCCCTGCCGTGACCCAGGAACTGATGGTGTCAACGCACCGGTTGCTGACCTTGCCAGTTCACTACCACATAGCTCCTTGAAGCCTTCTCATGTCATGGTCATCCTGGCCACGTTCCTCTGCGTTGTCGGCCTCGCCGTCGTGAACGGATCCGCACGCTCTTGGTGCAGTGTCGGTGGCACCAACTACATCTCCTCCCGTTCTGACGACAGCGGAGAACAGGGGCTCAAGAAGAAGGCGTTCATGGTGATGTCGAAGCTGACATACGAGGACACCGGGGCGACGACCGTCGCGCCCCGCGGCAGCTCGGCATCCGCGGAGGCCACGGAGGAGAAGAAGAACTTGACGGAGTGCGGCATCTGCTTGTCGAGTTTGGGAAGGAGGAGGATATTCACCTCCTGCCGCAGTAAGGCCATGGCTTCTACGTCGCATGCGTTGACACCTGGCTCCTGCATACAGTTTACGTGTATTGTATTGCCTGCTGCTATTACCATTGCTTGATATGGCTGATGCGTGGAAAAGCAGACTTTTAGTTAGTTTTATTCCCTCATGAAGGGCTGGCGGGGACAACGGTGTGACGCCCGGATAATTAAGCTGCAGTAACCATCTTCTAATGATGCCACGTCAGCACGATTACTATTGCTAAATTCCACTTGGATTCAAACCACGTTCAAATTCAAATTTAAAATGAAGTCAAAATAATATTTCTTTAAATAGTGAAACAAAATGTGTACATTATGTTACAAAATCTGCAAATGATTTTCTAGAAGAAACCAACATCACATAAATTCTAAAAATGCCCCTAGAGATCTTTAAAGAGGACCAACAACAATTAAATTAGCTTTTTTTAAAAATGAACAAATGATTGTACCTTTCCAAATGGCTTGAGACCTTGTGGGCCTCTCCATATTGATGCATAGAATTTATCTACCAATTTTTATAAATAAGAAAATTCATTTAATATAAAAAAATGCAAAACAATAATAATGATAATAATAAAAGAACAAACCCCCTCCCCACGGGCTCTGGCAGTGAGCCACCGCCCCTTTTGGGCCTCAACCGGCCCACCGACGCCAGCCCACCCCCACTCCCTTATCCACTCTCCCCCAGAAACCCTAGATCGAACCCCACCCCACTCGCTGCCACTTCTCCCCCCGATCCCCACTCTCCCCTCACGCCCGCTCCTCTCTCGCCACGATCCAGATCGGGCGCCACCGCGCCGATCGACGCCGACCCCGTCGCCTCTCGGACCCCCCCTCGTCGGGCTATCTTCGCGCCAAGTGCCGCCCCTCCCGGCCTCCTCGCAGCTCCTCCCTCTTCGACCCGGCGCCTACTAACACCGACGCCACGCCACCTCCTACACGTCGACGCCGTCGCCCGTCGCAGGAGCTCCCTCTCCGGCCTGCTTCCTCTTCCTCGTCGGCCTGCTTCCTCCGCCCGTCGTCCTCGTCCTCCTCCCGAGCTCAGCGTATGCACATCTGCAGGGCAGGTGAGCCGCAATCCTCCTCCTTTTCCTCTCCGCCCGGCTTTGTTCACCATGGCGACACACTCGTGCCACTGCTCATGACCTCGCATACAGCCGGGGCCTCGTCTTGCCCGGACGGCGTCGCCCGCCTTGGGCTGTCGCCTGCCTTGCCTCGCCGTGCTCGGTGCCCGTCCATGGTCGCCACGCCCTACCTCCCGAATCACAAGGCCAGCGCCCGGCCTCATGGCCTCACCTGTTGTAGCCACCACGGCCATCGCTACGCTTGTCCTCCTCGCTCACGCTGGCTGGGCCTCCTGCGCCTGGCGGCAGCTTGTGGTGGCGGTGGCGCCCTACACTCGGCGCCCCCTCGGGTGCCTGTTGGGGTAACCACGCCAGACGCCGGCGCGCCCGTTCGCCCGCCCGTTAAGGCCCCTAGGCGATAGCGACAAGCCCGAGCCCCCTGAACGTTTAAAAAAATGATAAAAAATGTAATTAAATTAATTAATTAATTAATTAACTTAATTAATCCTGTTTAATTAAACTAAATAAACTTAATTAACCTAAATATCTAATTAAACTAACTAATCTGTTAGTTAGGGCAATGTGTCAATGACAGATGGGACCCACACGTCAGCTTGACCTAGTCAACACCTCTGTTGACTGATGACGTCATGCTGACGTCATGCTGATGCAGAATGCCATTTTTGAATTAAATTAATAATAATAATTTATAAATTGATTTAAAATCTTTAAAAATGAATATAAAATAAACCGTAACTCGGATCAAATTATTTTCAACATGAAAGTTGCTCAGAACGACGAGACGAATCCGAAAACGCAGCCTGCGTTAAATCGCCACGCATCCCTAACCTATCGAACCCGCAACTTTCCCCTCGGCTCCTCTCGAAAACACGAAACACCGGGAATACTTTCCGGATGTTTTCCCCTACACCGTATCACCTCATACCACGTTAGAACACGTCTAGCTCTGCCTGTTATCCTGTTATGCACTTGCTTGCTATGTATTTACTGTTTCTCCCCCCTCTTCTCTTCGGTAGACCCCGTGACGATGCTGATGCCCATGTGGTCGACTACGTCCCCGACGACCCCTCCTTCTTGTCTGAGCAACCAGGCAAGCCCCCCGATCACCGGATATCGCCTATTCTTCTCTATACCGCTTGCATTAGAGTAGTGTAGCATGTTATCGCTTTCCGTTATTCCTATCCCGATGCATAGCTTTGTCCTTGCTACTCATTATTACCTTTACACGCAATCCTACATGCCTAGTATAGGATGCTAGTTTTCCATCAGTTGCCCTACATTCTTGTCCGTCTGCTGTGCTATACTATCGGGTCGTGATCACTCGGGAGGTGATCACGGGTATATACTATATACTTTATACATGATACATGTGGTGCTTAAAGTCGGGTCGGCTCGAGGAGTACCATGAGTGATTCATGGATTGGGGGCTGAAAGGACCTTTGTCTGACGGCCCTGGATGGATCTTTATGGCGGAGCGGCAGGCGAGTTGAGACTACTGGGTGAGAGGTGGGCATGGCCTGTCGGCGTTCATGTAACTTCAAATAACACGCTTAATGAGATCTTGGTATTTGATCCGAGTCCGCTCTTGGCCTATACGCACTAACCAACTACGTGGGAAAGATATGGGCACTCGGCGTCGTGGTATCAGCCGAAGCCTTCGTGACGTCAGCGACTGAGCGGCGCGCGCCAGATTAGACTGCGTAACGTGACTTCCTTTGTAATGGAGGTTGCTAGGTCTACTTCCGGCCGCGTTCGCAATGTGCAGGTGTGCTAAGGGCGATGGGCCCAGACCCCTGGGCGCTTAGGTTTAGACCGGTGCTGACCGCTCTGTTGGCCTAGGTCGGGCTGCGACGTGTTGATCTTCCGCGGCCGAGCATGACCCAGAAAAGTGTGTCCGGCCAAATGAGATCAAGCGTGTTGGGTTATGTGGTGCACCCCCGCAGGGAAGTTAATCTATTCGAATAGCCGTGATCTTGATAGCAGGATGACTTGGAGTTGTACCTTGACCTTATGACAACTAGAACCGGATACTTAATAAAACACACCCTTCCAAGTGCCGATATAACCCGGTGGTCGCTCTCTAATGTGGCTACGAGGAGAGGATCGCGGTAGGATTATGCTATGCGATGCTACTTGGAGGACTTGATCTACTCTCTTCTACATCTTTGCAAGGCGGAGGCTGCGAGCGTAGTCTTCGATAGGATTAGCTATCCCCTCTTATTACGGCATTCTGCGATTCGGTCCACCGATATGGCCCTTTACACATATATCCATGCATATGTAGTGTAGCTCCTTGCTTGCGTGTACTTTGGATGAGTACTCACGGTTGCCTTGTTCCCCTTTTCCCCTTTCTTTACCCGATTGCTGCAACAGACGATGGAGCCGGGGAGCCGACGCCTCCATCAACGCATTTACGACACCTACTACCCGGAGGTGCCTACTACTATGTGCAGCTCACCGACGATTTACTGTGAGTAGTTAGGAGGATCGAGGCAGAGGCTGCGCCTCTTCGATCTGTATCCCAGTTTGTGCTAGCCTTCTTAAGGCAAACTTGTTTAACTTATGTACGTACTCAGATATTGTTGCTTCCACGACTCGTCTATGATCGAAAGCACTTGTATTCGAGCCCTCGAGGCCCTCGGCTTGTATTATGATGCTTGTATGACTTATTTATGTTTTAGAGTTGTGTTGTGATATCTTCCGTGAGTCCACGATCTTGATCGTACATGTTTGCGTGCATGATTAGTGTACGATTGAATCGGGGCGTCCTGAAGTTGGTATCGAGCCGATCGCTGTAGGAATCCTTCCACACTCCTTGGCCGAAGTCGAGTCTAGACATTGCAAAAACTTTTACTAACATGGCTGTGTGTCCTACGGGCCCACGTCGCCATCGGGTGGTACTAGGATCTTTTACTCCTTGACCTTTACTCTGGGACTCTGATCTCTCTCCTATTCGGGTTTAATGAATTTACTAAAATCTAACTTTAGGATCTCGTTACTACTTCCTCCCGGAGAAGCCCTCACTACAGGTGATTGCTCCGTGAAACCAGAAGAATTTGAAGATACTCTCCGATATTCTCTCGAGACCTTGTGCCTGTCACTTTTGCAATTCCCTACCGAAACATCCCTATGGATAAATACTTACGCTGTCGTTCTTACTTTTATTCCGGTTAATCTTGTTATTACAAGATACCCCGAAATTCTCTCTAATGTTCCGAGAATACTTTGTGCCTATTGCCTTGCAGTTCTTTGCTACATGAATACCCCTACGGATAATTTCTCGCACTTACCGAATATCCGCTCATCCCCAGTTGATTCATGTATGTCACCAATCCTCGAAATACCATTCGATCTTCCGAAAATCCTGAGCATCCTATTGCTCTTGAAATTCTTGATTACTTGCATTATGGTTAATCCCATAAGTCTAGTAATCTTGTTGACATCCATTGTCATTATCATTTTGAGTCCATTGATTCGATTTGTTGCGAATGCTCGCAATCCTCAAACAGATTCTAGAATTCATCCTTCCAGCTCAGACGTCATTTTAAACATGAGCTGGTTATCGACCAATCAAATTGTCGTCGATTGTACCCCTAATTCTATTCAGCTTATACATCCTTGATCGAGCATTTGCTCCTCGATCCCTTGATTTGAAAATCATAATTACTTTGCTATTTAAACGTTGAATTATTCAGATGTTCTATAAACCGATGCATTTGCAATCTTTCTTCCTCGATTGGGTATCGATACTCATATCAGCCCCATTGTGGATCGCCGTATCCTTTGTTGGATTATTATCCGACAGTTGTCCTTCATAATTAATCACTTTGTGAGTTCTTTCTCCGATACATAATGCCTTTGGTAAATTGTATCCTCTGCTTGCTCAAGCATGCTCTACTATCGATCTTGTGTTATTTACTCCACGAAGTTCATGGTATATGTTCTAAGAAGCCCCGTTGGGTTGAACCTATGCCTTCCTTAATCTGGGTGAACCCGAAAGTTTTCACAGGTCATACTCCTCTGGTAATTCACCAGGTAGGTTTTGACACTGAAATCATTTTTATTTTGAGGAGTGGATGAAAGGTTATGCATTGGAGAAGTGGGAGTCGGCCTTGAACTTTGTGTTCATGCCCATGGACCCGATGTAGATCCTATCATGAAAGCTTCTTGTAATAATAACTATTTCCTTGATATAATATCCTTTGGTATCGGTGAAGTTGACCCTTTGCAATCGTGGTTCCGACCATATGTTCTTCTTTGATCCCATTTCTCGGGCAAGTTTAAGCACTTGTCTTCTGTGGATCAATACACCAGTCCAACCTTTACATTGATCTTTCGTCAAGTATTACACCCTGGTATCTCGAGTTATCACGGAACTACATAACTTCTTATGAGTTCTTCGTCAACTATTATTCTCGTCGATTTTCCAATTTTCCCCCGGGTCCTGAGTTATTAGTCACTCGAAAACACCGATAAGTGAATCGATTCCACACTTCGATTCAATAACTCTTAAGTAATTTTCGTTGCTTATGAGTTTAATAATCATTCAAGTCATTCCTAGCCTGACCGGCTATATCCTTATCGTGCAACTTTTTGACTGTGCGACCTCGTCCTTCTCCGGTGCACGAATTGTTCAGTGTGTGAGCACGACTTACGTCGAGCTTTCAACATCATGTTGCTTGTCGTGAAAGGCAACCTTGGTTCCGAGCTTGCATCTTATATATTGATCCTATAACTTGCCACTTCGTCATTCCCTTGCTTGTTGCCGTTGTTGTTTGATTGCATCCTCTCGAAACCTCCCGCAAATGTGTTGGATCACCTTCAACACTTTGACTTCTTCCGAGATGTCAACTATGTTCATGATGAGAAATACCATCCTTGCCCTTGATGATCTGTGTTATCATCGACCATTTTATTGCCTTCCCACCAACACAAGCTTGTTCGTGTTTGGTGTTATACCTTAAGTTCCTTGCTATCCAAAGAATTGTTCTTCCTTACCTTGGAACATTAACATCTCTTATGCCCTCAATGTTGTGAGAATTTCACCTCCTCCGGAGAATTCTTGATACAAGTGATACTTATCACCATCACCATTCTTTTCCTGGTCACCGTGTTATTTCTAACCACCGACAATTGGACTGTGATGTGTAATTCCAAAACTTCTAGCAACCCTATTGCTTTGAAGTTAATGGCCGGTCGTTCATTCTTAGACTATTAATTATTGAATCACCATTTCGATGTTGGTTGTGCAACCCAGCCCATATGTCGGGTGCACCTTGCACCAATGTTTAAATTGTGTATGTTTTCCTCAAGCATACATCATTATATCATTTGATCTGACAAATGATGTCTCCTTGTTCACCTAATTGTGGGGATCCATCTTTTGGAAATCTCAATGAATTGTCGCTAAGCCCATCAGTCACCTCCTCATCCTCTCCTTGGTTTAATGATGAACTATTGTTTCAGGAACCCGCTCCCATAGTTCATTTCCCGAGAATCTTGCAATGTCATTTCGTCGATATGTGTCGCAGCTTTTCTTCTCGGACATCCTGAGTATGAGGTACCATGACACCAATCGGATCTGAATCTCGGTCAGATATAATGGTTGGGCACTTGCTCTCCTACCCTGTATGCCATGTTCTGCTTGTACTTGGGAGGGATATACCCCGGAATTATGTGTTTAAACACATTTTCCTTTCCATTGTTTTGTTTAAACCTTCTTGTGATCTATATAAGCGGTAATAATTCCCTGCTTATGTAAACACCTCGGTGTACCATCTTGTCTGGTGTAACCCTGTTACTATTGTTGATGACATTCCGGTAGCCACCGATGGACGAGAACTTTGCCTATTGGTCCGCCTCGTTCAACGAGCAGGAAAATAGTTCTCTTCGTCTCTCGCCCTTGGTATCGACGTTGTTGCCGACATAATCGACGGGCTACCCCCCTGACATGCCTTGCTTGCATGATCACGCAAGACGTCTCCGCCCTCCTACTTTAACCACATGGTGGGCCCATAACCTGAGTTCCACGGGATCGAAAACGACTCTCACCTTTGTTCCCAAGGTTGTTCCTCGCGTGTGGCCTTGTATGTAATTCACGAGCCATCTCCCGAGGGATCATCAAATCTGTTGCCGGACGCAATACTTATTCCCGATTGCTTTGAGCCCCTTTCACGCCCTGTTTCAGGCATCGAACGGTTGCCTGCTCGCTCGAAACTTCCCATGCAACCTCATTACTTTGCTCTCGATATTTTCTTAAGTTTCAAATCGAGAGTTACTTTCTCCCACCTTCCCCGATGATATTGACCAGATAGTCAACCTTGTAGAGGTTCGTTCTCCGAATACCCCTTATTCTTTCGTGAAATGCGATGGAACCCCGAAGAAAGGATACGAATTTATCTTGATGACTTGAAGCGAGAAAAATGAAGACATCAATATAATGGATCGACCACTTGAGAAGAGCAATCAAGACCGAGAAGATTCGTTAGAATTTCGTAACCAGACCTTTCCCCCGTTTTCCACCTCTTAAATCTCGGGACGAGATTTCTTGTAGTGGAGGAGAATTGTGTCGCCCGGATAATTAAGCTACAGTAACCATCTTCTAATGATGCCACGTCAGCATGATTACGATTGCTAAATTCCACTTGGATTCAAACCACGTTCAAATTCAAATTTAAAACAAAGTCAAAATAATATTTCTTTAAATAGTGAGACAAAATGTGTACATTATGTTACAAAATCTGCAAATGATTTTCTAGAAGAAACCAACATCATATAAATTCTAAAAATGCCCCTAGAGATCTTTAAAGAGGACCAACAACAATTAAATTAGCTTTTTAAAAAAATGAACAAATGATTGTACCTTTCCAAATGGCTTGAGACCTTGTGGGCCTCTCCATATTGATGCATAGAATTTATCTACCAATTTTTATAAATAAGAAAATTCATTTAATATAAAAAAAATGCAAAACAATAATAATAATAATAATAATAATAAAAGAACAAACCCCCTCCCCCCACCGGGCTACGGCCCAGCAGGCCACCGCGCCCCCCCTTTTTGGGCCTCAACCGGCCCACCGACGCCAGCCCACCCCCACTCCCTTATCCACTCTCCCCCAGAAACCCTAGATCGAACCCCACCTCACTCGCTGCCACTTCTCCCCCCGATCCCCATTCTCCCCTCACGCCCGCTCCTCTCTCGCCACGATCCAGATCGGGCGCCACCACGCCGATCGACGCCGACCCCGTCGCCTCTCAGACCCCCCCCCCCCTCGCCGGGCTATCTCCGCGCCAAGTGCCGCCCCTCCCGGCCTCCTCGCAGCTCCTCCCTCGTCGACCCGGCGCCTACTAACACCGACGCCTCGCCACCTCCTACACGTCGACGCCGTCGCCCGTCGCAGGAGCTCCCTCGCCGGCCTGCTTCCTCTTCCTCGTCGGCCTGCTTCCCCTCCGCCCCGTCGTCCTCGTCCTCCTCCCCGAGCCCGCGTACGCACATCTGCAGGGCCCGGTGAGCCGCCGTCCCTCCTCCTTTTCCTCTCCGCCCCGGCCTGTTCACCGCGCGCGCGACACACTCGTGCCCCTGCTTACCGCGGCCTCGCCCTGACCGGCGTGCCTCCGCCCGCGCCGGCCTCGTCTTGCCCCGGACGGCGTCGCCCTCGCTGTCGCCTGCCTTGTCTCGCCGTGCTCCCGTGCCCGTCATGGTCGCCACGCCCTACCTCCCGAATGGCATGCCACGCCCTCGGCCTCGCCATTGCCGCCACCCACGGCCGTCGCGCCTTGTCCTCCTCATTGCCGCCGTCACAGGCCTCCTGCGCCTGACGCTTGTGCGGTGGCGGTGGCGCTTTACGCCCGGCGCCCGTGGGCGCCTGTTAGCCGGTAACCACGCCGGCGCCCGCGCCCGTTTCGCCCGCCCCGTTAAGGCCCCCTAGGCCAATGACAGGCAGGCCCCAGCCCCCTGAACGTTTAAAAAATGATAAAAAATGTAATTAAATTAATTAATTAATTAATTAACTTAATTAATCCCGTTTAATTAAACTAATTAAAACTTAATTAACCTAAATATCTAATTAAACTAACTAATCTGTTAGTTAGGGCAATGTGTCAATGACAGATGGGACCCACACGTCAGCTTGACCTAGTCAACACCTCTGTTGACTGATGACGTCATGCTAATGCAGAATGCCATTTTTGAATTAAATTAATAATAATAATTTATAAATTGATTTAAAATCTTTAAAAATGAATATAAAATAAACCATAACTCGGATTAAATTATTTTCAACATGAAAGTTGCTCAGAACGACGAGACGAATCCGGAAACGCAGCCCGTTCATCTGCCACGCATCCCTAACCTATCGAACCCGCAACTTTCCCCCTCCGGCTCTTCGCCGAAAACACGAAACACCGGGAGTACTTTCCGGATGTTTTCCCCTTCACCGGTATCACCTCATACCACGTTAGAACACGTCTAGCTACTTTTGTTATCCTGTTATGCACTTGCTTGCTATGTATTTACTGCTTTCTCCCCCTCTTCTCTTGGTAGACCACGTGGCGATCTTTGATGCCCATGTGGTGAATACGTCCCCGACGACCCCTCCTTCTTGTCGAGCAACCAGCAAGCCCCCCTTGATCACCAGATATCGCCTATTCTACTCTATACTGCTTGCATTAGAGTAGTGTAGCATGTTACTGCTTTCCGTTAATCCTATCCTGATGCATAGCCTATCCTTGCTACTACTGTTGTTACCTTTACCTGCAATCCTACATGCCTAGTATAGGATGCTAGTTTTCCATCAGTGGCCCTACATTCTTGTCCGTCTGCTGTGCTATACTATCGGGCCGTGATCACTCGGGAGGTGATCACGGGTATATAATTTCAAAAGTTGAATCTTAAAAGCAAAGCTATGCTTTTTGAGTTTTTCTTGCAAAAGATAAAGAAACACTAATACACCAGAGTTAAAGAAAAATTAAAACACATAACAATGCTTCCATATAACTGATCAACCCTATTACACATCAACAAATTTCGTGCATCCGTGCAAAGAAATGGTGTCCAAACTAGCAACCAATCAAACAAACAAAGAAATAATACATGAGTCTTTTTTTTACCATGTACTATATAATTTCGACACAAAGTATCAACTTAGCTCTATATCATCTTATCACCGGCACAATCCAGCAGGCGGTCAAACAAGGACATTGTGTATTACCAAAGGATCAAAAATTGCCATGCAATATCAATATGTATTTCATTTACACACAATGTACAGTCTCTTTTTATTTAATAGAATTTTTCTTTCTGAAAGATTCAAACATCCGTACCAACATGATTTTTGTACATATACGTCAGAATAAAATAAAAAATAAAGTGAACAAGCAAGAACTGAATAATTACAAAAATAGTTAAAAGAAAAAATTTAATATCACCGTACATAAAATTTCTCACATGACGTATCAATAGGCGCGGCGTGCCGCCGCGTGGGCTTGGCTAGTGTTCTTGCCATCGAGGTATGCGTAGGAGTTGTGTGTGTACTTGTATATCTCTTTCCCCATCACGAAGTAGATCCTGCGCTCCTAACACACAAACAAGATTCCCTCTTTGGCACTTCCCTCTCGTTCATAGCACCAATCCATCTAAGAATGTTAGTTTACTACTTGCTCATTAGGGAAGGACATGCCGGCTGGCTGGGGCTGGTAGGCAAGGGGAGTTCAGTGCTCTGGATCGAGGATCTCGATGTTCCTCTTGTCTTCATCGCCCTCCTTCTTGCCCAAGGCGAGATGATTGCGGACGGAGCAGAGCCAGCTGTTGCAACGCCATGCTCATGGTGATGCAATCCTTCTTTCAGACCCAACATAGAGGCCTTGACGACGCAGTCCACAAAGGGTAGAAGCCATGTGCTTGTTCTTTTTAAGCTCTTCGTGGAGTTGAACATGAGGAGGAGAGGTGTTGGACGAAAGAGACGAATACAGGCACTACCCATTGACAAGTGGGTTATTTTAGATTATATTTTTCATTTGTTGAGCTATCTACCACGTCAAACAACATGATGACAAAACTACCCTGAAAACCACCATCCATAGGTCCCAAGGGTTAGAGCAACTCCAATGGGGCGACCCATTTCGTCCGCCGCCGTCCGTTTGGGTCGGCGCGAACAGAAAAGGCGGCCCAAACGGACGCGTGTTCGCTTGGCGTCCGCATGGCGACTCATTCCCGGCACAATTTTAAGTCGGATTTGCGTCGGCGCGGACACGAGACGGACGCGCGCGCGCCTACTCCTCTCCCCGAGCCCGCCTGTCGGTGGCAACCACCACCATTTTCCCCCATTTTTCCTAAAAAAACACTCCCGCGCGCGCTCCCGCCCCCAACCAGCCATGGACGACGCCATCGACCTCGACGCCGCCGCCGGCCTCGCCTCCCTCGCCTCGTCCGCCGCCGCCGCCCCCTCTGGGAAATGCAAGCCTCGTGCCCCGCGCAAGACCGCCGCCACGACCAAGCCAAAGAAGGCGCTAATGCCCGAACATCGGGCAAGGGAGTCAGCCAAAAGGAAGGGCCGGAGGCATGCCGCGGACGTGAGGGATGAGGCCGTCGCGCAGGCTGCCGTCGTCGCCGCCGCGCAGCAGGAGGTCACCAACGACCGCGTCGTGGCGGCAACGAGGGAGGCGCTCTACATGCTAGGATTAAACCCTAGCCAGCACGGCCTCATCCAAGCCATCATCGCCGCGGCCAGCACCGGCTCGTCGGCGTTTCCTCGGATGGTGCTGCCCGACTCGCCCCGCGCGTCGGCTTGCAACCCGATCCCCGGCTTCCACGTCTACCCGCAGGCCTCCCGCCTATCCAAGGAGTGCTCGCCCGACATGAGCGTGGCCACGCCTTCCATGCCCGCGCCCACGCCCATTGACTTCAACGCCATCCCGGTGGCCGGTGGCTCGTCATCTGGCGGCGCGAGGAAATGCGCGCGGCAGACGCCGACCGGCGTGCTCCCGGACGCCCGCAACCTGTTCAAGGAAATATCATCCGCCGTCGACGAGGACTACATGCAGAACCTCATCATCGAGGGCGGTGCGCCGGCCGCTGGCTACGATCCTGACGAGACACAAAGCCAGGACGACCGCGGGGCGTTCACGCGGCCGTTGGCTATGATCCCGATCAGGCGGCCTTCATGCGTGATCAGGTCGGCATCGACCTGGACGGCTTCCCCCTCGACCACGAGTTCCCGGACGACTACGGGCAAGAGGAAGAGGACGAGTGCGACATCGAAGTGGAGCCTTTGTTCAAGGACGAGCTCGCTAACCAAGCCGTCGGTCCTAAGCTGAAGCGCAAGAGCAAGCGCACGAAGTGGAGCCTTCCTCGCCATGTGATTTAACATCAATAGTTCACATCACCATGTGATTAACACCCATAGTGAGAGAGAGGAAGAGGCGGCCTAGGAGGGGGCGCGCCCCCCAAGCCCAATCCGAATTGGGAAGGGGGCCGGGCCCCCTTTCCTTCCTCCCTCTCTCCTCCTTCCTCCCTCTCTCCTCCTTCCTTCCTCTCCTACTCCTACTTGGAAGGGGGGAATCCTACTCCAGGTGGGAGTAGGACTCCCCTAGGGCGCGCCATAGAGAGTGACGGCCCTTCCCCTCCTCCACTCCTTTATATATGGGGGAGGGGGCACCCCGTGGACACACAAGTTGATCATTGTCTTAGCCGTGTGCGGTGCCCCCCTCCACCATAATCCACCTCGGTCATATCGTCGTAGTGCTTAGGCGAAGCCCTGCGCCGGTAGCTTCATCATCACCGTCATCACGCCGTCGTGCTGACGAAGCTCTCCCTCGACACTCAGCTGGATCGAGAGTTCATGGGACGTCACCGAGCTGAACGTGTGCAGATCGCAGAGATGCCGTACTTTCGGTACTAGGATCGGTCGGATCGTGAAGATGTACGACTACATCAACCGCGTTTTCATAACGCTTCCGCTTACGGTCTACGAGGGTACGTGGACTACACTCTCCTCTCTCGTTGATATGTGCTACCTCTTGAGCACTGCGTTGGTTTTCCCTTGAAGAGGAAAGGGTGATGCAGTAAAGCAGCGTAAGTATTTCCCTCAGTTTTTGAGAACCAAGGTATCAATCCAGTAGGAGGCCGCGCACGAGTCCCTCGCACCTACACAAACAAATAAAATCCTCGCAACCAATGCAATAAAGGGGTTGTCAATCCTTCACGGTCACTTACGAAAGTGAGATCTGATAGATATGATAAGATAATATTTTGGGTATTTTTATGATAAAGATGCAAAGTAAAATAAAGGGCAATAAAAATAGCTAAGTGTTGGAAGATTAATATGACGGAAAATAGACCCGGGGACCATAGGTTTCACTAGTGGCTTCTCTCGAGAGCATAAGTATTACGGTGGGTAAACAAATTACTGTTGAGCAATTGACAGAATTGAGCATAGTTATGAGAATATCTAGGTATGATCATGTATATAGGCATCACGTCCGCGACAAGTAGACCGACTCCTGCCTGCATCTACTACTATTACTCCACACATCAACCGCTATTCAGCATGCATCTAGAGTATTAAGTTCAAAAGAACAGAGTAACGCTTTAAGCAAGATGACATGATGTAGAGGGATAAACTCATGCAATATGATATAAACCCCATCTTGTTATCCTCGATGGCAACAATACAATACGTGCCTTGCTTCACCTACTGTCACTGGGAAAGGACACCGCAAGATTGAACCCAAAGCTAAGCACTTCTCCCAGTGCAAGAAAGATCAATCTAGTAGGCCAAACCAAACCGATAATTCGAAGAGACTTGCAAAGATAACCAATCATACATAAAATAATTCATAGAAGATTCAAATATTGTTCATAGATAAACTTGATTATAAACCCACAATTCATCGATCTCAACAAACACACCGCAGAAGAAGATTACATCGAATAGATCTCCACAAGAGAGGGGGAGAACATTGTATTGAGATCCAAAGAGAGAGAAGAAGGCATCTAGCCAATAACTATGGCCCCGAAGGTCTGAGGTAAACTACTCACACATCATCGGAGAGGCTATGGTGTTGAGAAGCCCTCCGTGATCGATGCCCCCTCCGGCAGAGCTCCGGAAAAGGCCCCAAGATGGGATCTCATGGGTACAGAAGGTTGCGGCGGTGGAATTAGGTTTTTGGCCGTGTCTGGTAGTTTGGGGGTACGTAGGTATATATAGGAGGAAGAAGTACGTCGGTGGAGCAACATGGGCCCCACGAGGATGGAGGGTGCGCCTGGGGGGTAGGCGCGCCCCCTACCTCGTGCCTTCCTAGTAGCTTTCTTGACGTAGGGTCCAAGTCCTCTAGATCACGTTCGTTCCAAAAATCACGTCCCCGAAGGTTTTATTCCGTTTGGACTCCGTTTGATATTCTTTTTCTGCGAAACTCTGAAATAGGCAAAAAACAACAATTCTGGGTTGGGCCTTCGTGAAAGCACAAGTGCTCCCTAGGTGGTTTTGGTAATTAATGTCAACATATCTCTTGTTGGACTAACACTTTTATCTAGTATGTTTCAGATAAGTTCAACAATGGAGTGGCATGGACTAAAGGGTGTGGGAACTCCTTCAAGATGCTAAGGACAAAGGATTGGCTCAAGCTTCGAGCTCAAGACTCTTCATTTTATATTTTGGTGATCCAAGATCACATTGAGTGTATAGGAAAAGCCAATACTATCAAGAAGGGATGAGGTGTTGCTTAATGAGCCTCTTGCTTCATGTGCTTAGTGATATGCTCCAAAACCCTCCACTACTTTCCCACTTCCACATATGACCTAAACCTAAAGTCAAACTCGGCCCTACCGATTCTTTCTATCCGGCGCCACCGAGTTCAGATGTCATAGCCACTGCCACAAACCCTAGGCAAATCGGTTTCACCGATAGGGATCTCGATCTCACCGAGATGGGATTGCAATCTCTCTGTGTATGTCCATTACCAAAATCGGTCTCACCGAGTTTGTGTAATTGGTACTACCGAGGTTACAATGCAAACTCTCTGGTTAACTTATTACCAAAATCGGTCCCACCGAGTTTGAGTAATCGGTCCCACCGAGTTTACCTGACCAACTCTCTGGTTAGCTAATTACCAAAATCGGTCTCACCGAGTTTGTGTAATCGGTCTCACCGAGATTACGTTATGCCCTAACCCTAACCATATCGGTCCTACCGAGTTGCTTGTCGGTCCCACCGAAAACCCTAACGGTCACTAGGTTTACTAAATCGGTCCGACCGAGTTTGATGATTCGGTCCCACCGAGTTTGGTAAATTGTGTGTAACGGTTAGATTTTGTGTGGAGGCTATATATACCCCTCCACCTCCTCTTCATTCGTGGAGAGAGCCATCGAACAAACCTACACTTCCAACTTACCAGTTCTGAGAGAGAACTACCTACTCATGTGTTGAGGCCAAGATATTCCATTCCAACCACAAGAATCTTGATCTCTAGCCTTCCCCAAGTTGCTTTCCACTCAATTCTTCTTTCCACCATATCCAAATCCTATGATGAGAGAGTTGAGTGTTGGGGAGACTATCATTTGAAGCACAAGAGCAAGGAGTTCATCATCAACACACCATTTGTTACTTCTTGGAGAGTGGTGTCTCCTAGATTGGCTAGGTGTCACTTGGGAGCCTCCGACAAGATTGTGGAGTTGAACCAAGGAGTTTGTAAGGGCAAGGAGATCGCCTACTTCGTGAAGATCTACAGCTAGTGAGGCAAGTCCTTCGTGGGCGACGGCCTGTTGGAAATATGCCCTAGAGGCAATAATAAAAGGATTATTATTATATTTCCTTGTTCATGATAATTGTCTTTTATTCATGCTATAATTGTATTATCCGGAAATCGTAATACACGTGTGAATACATAGACCACAATATGTCCCTAGGGAGCCTCTAGTTGACTAGCTCGTTGATCAATGGATAGTCATGGTTTCCTGACTATGGACATTGGATGTCGTTGATAACGGGATCACTTCATTAGGAGAATGATGTGATGGACAAGACCCAATCCTAAGCATAGCACAAGATCGTGTAGTTCGTTTTGCTAGAGCTTTTCCAATGTCAAGTATCTCTTCCTTAGACCATGAGATCGTGTAACTCCGGATACCGTAGGAGTGCTTTGGGTGTACCAAAGCGTCACAACGTAATCGGGTGACTATAAAGGTGCACTACATGTATCTCCGAAAGTGTCAGTTGGGTTGACACGGATCGAGACTGGGATTTGTCACTCCGTGTTACGGAGAGGTATCACTGGGCCCACTCGGATCATGGGATCATGCATTACGGTACGAGTAAAGTGACTTGCCGGTAACGAGACTGAAAGAGGTATTGGGATACCGACGATCGAGTCTCGGGCAAGTAACATACTTTTTGACAAAGGGAATAGTATACGGGGTTGCTTGAATCCTCGACATCGTGTTTCATCCGATGAGATCATCGAGGAGTATGTGGGAGCCAACATGGGTATCCAGATCCCGCTGTTGGTTATTGACCAGAGAGCCGTCTCGGTCATGTCTACATGTCTCCCGAACCCATAGGGTCTACACACTTAAGGTTCGGTGACGCTAGGGTTATTAGGAAGACTTGTATGTGATTACCAAATGTTGTTCGGAGTCCCGGATGAGATCCCGGACGTCACGAGGAGTTCCGGAATAGTCCGGAGGTAAAGATTTATATATGGGAAGTCATCATACGGTCACCGGAAAGGTTCGGGGGCATATCGGTATTGTACCGGGGCCACCGGAGGGGTTCCGGGGGTCCACCGGGAGGGGCCACCTCTCCCGGAGGGCCTTATGGGCTGTATGAGGAAGGGATCCAGCCCAAAGTGGGCTGGGGCGCCACTTCCCCTAGGGCCCATGCGCCTATGGTTGGGAAACCACTGAACAAGCCCCTCCCTTGGCGCGCCCCTCTAGATCCCATCTAGAGGGGCCCCTTCTCCCTTCCCCTATAAATAGAGGGGCGAGGGGAAGGCTGCAACACACTTCAAGGCGCAGCCCCTCCCCTCCCCAACACCTCTCCTCCTCCGCGTGTGCTTGGCGAAGCCCTGCCGGAGAACTGCCTCTCCACCATCATCACGCCGTCGTGCTGCTGCTGGAGCCATCTTCCTCAACCTCTCCTTCCCCCTTGCTGGATCAAGAAGGAGGAGACGTCATCCGCTCCGTACGTGTGTTGAACGCGGAGGTGCCGTCCGTTGGGCGCTAGGATCTCCGGTGATAGGATCACGACGAGAACGACTACTTCAACCCGATTCTTTTGAACGCTTCCGCTCGCGATCTACAAAGTGGTATGTAGATGCAATCTCTCTCCCATGACTCGTTGCTTAGATGAACTCATAGATGGATCTTGGTGAAACCGTAGGAAAAAAATTTATTTTACGCAGCGTTCCCCAACGGTGGCATCATGAGCTAGGTCTATGCGTAGTTCTCTATTGCGGGGAGTAGAACATAATTTTGTTGTGGGCGTAGATCTTGTCAACTTGCTTGCCGCTACTAGTCTTATCTTGCTTCAGCGGTATTGTGGGATGAAGCGGCCGGACCAACCTTACACGTGACGCTTACGTGAGACCGGTTCCACCAATCGACATGCACTAGTTGCATAAGGTGGTGGCGGGTGTCTATCTCTCCCACTTTAGTTGGAGCGGATTCGATGAAAAGGGTCCTTATGAAGGGTAAATAGAAGTTGACAAAATCACGTTGTGGTTATTCGTAGGCAAGAAAAGCGTTCTTGCTAGAACCCAATTGCAGCCACGTAAAAGATGCAACAACAATTAGAGGACGTCTAACTTGTTTTTGCAGCAATTGTCATGTGATGTGATATGGCCGAAGTTGTGATGAATGATGATTGATATATTGTGATTTTTGAGATCATGTTCTTGTAATAGGAATCACGTCTTGCATGTCTATGAGTATGACAACCGGCAGGTGCCATAGGAGTTGTCTTTATTTTTGTATGACCTGCGTGTCATTTAAGAACGCCATGTAAAATTACTTTACTTTATTGCTAAACGAGTTAGCCATAGAAGTAGAAGTAGTCGTTGGCGTGACAACTTCATGAAGACACGATGATGGAGATCATGATGATGGAGATCATGGTGTCATCTTTGGTGACGAAGATGATCATGGAGCCCGAAGATGGAGATCGAAGGAGCTATATGATATTGGCCATATCATGTCACTACTATATATAATTGCATGTGATGTTTATTATGTTTATGCATCTTGTTTACTTAGAACGACGGTAGTAAATAAGATGACCCCTTATAATAATTTCAAGAAAGTGTTCCCCCTAACTATGCACCATTGCTAAAGTTCGTCGTTTCGAAGCACCACGTGATGATCGGGTGTGATAGATCCTTACGTTCACATACAACGGGTGTAAGATAGATTTACACATGCAGAACACTTAGGGTTAACTTGACGAGCCTAGCATGTACAGACATGGCCTCGGAACACAAGAGACCGAAAGGTCGAACACGAGTCATATGGAAGATACGATCAACATGGAGATGTTCACCGACGATGACTAGTCTGTCTCACGTGATGATCGGACACGGCCTAGTCGACTCGGATCGTGTAACACTTAGATGACTAGAGGGATGTCAGATCTGAGTGGGAGTTCATTAAATAATTTGATTAGATGAACTTAATTATCATGAACTTAGTCTAAAACTTTTGCAAAATATGTCTTGTAGATCAAATGGCCAACGCTCATGTCAACATGAACTTCAACGCGTTCCTAGAAAACCAAGCTGAAAGATGATGGCAGCAACTATTCGGACTGGGTCCTAACACGAGGACCATCCTCATAGCAGCCAAGAAACAATATGTCCTAGAAGCACCGCTAGGTGATGCACCCATCCTGCAGAACCAAGACATTATGAATGCTTGGCGGTCTCGTCTTGATGATTACTCCCTCGTTCGGTGCGGCATGCTTCTGACTTAGAACCGGTGCTCCAAAAGCGTTTTGAGCAACACGGAGCATATGAGATGTTCGAGGAGCTGAAAATGGTTTTCCGAGCTCATGCCCGGGTCGAGAGATATGAATTCTGTGACAAATTCTATAGTTGTAAGATGGAGGAAAACAGTTTTGTCAGTGAGCACATACTCAAAATACGGGTTGCACAACTTTGTCCCGGTGGACATAAACCTCCGGACGAGGCGGTCATTAACAGAATCCTCCAGTCGCTCCCACCAAGCTACAAGAGCTTTGTGATGAACTACAATATGCAGGGTATGGTGAAGACCATTCCTAAGTATTCTCAATCTGAAGTCAGCAGAGGTTGAAATCAAGAAAGAACATCAAGTGTTGATGGTCAATAAAACCACTAAGTTCAAAAAGGGCAAGGGTAAGAAGAACTTCAAGAAGGACGGCAAGGATGTTGCGGCGCCCGTAAGCAAGTTGCCGGAAGAAGTCAAAGAATGGACCCAAGCACGAGACAGTGCTTTTATTGCAAAGGGAAGGGCCACCGAAGCGGAACAGCCCCAAATACTTAGCGGACAAGAAGGCCGGCAACACTAAAGGTATATTTGATATACATGTAATTGATGTGTACCTTACCGATTACTCGTAGTAACTCCTGGATATTTGATACCGGTGCCGTTGCTCATATTTGTAACTCACAGGAGAGCTGCGGAATAAACGGAGGCTGCAAAGGGCGAGGTGACGATGCGCGTCGGGAATGGTTCCAAGGTCGATGTGATCGCCGTCGCACGCTACCTCTACATTTACCTACGGGATTAGTTTTAAACCTCAATAATTGTTATTTAGTGCCAAGTTTGAGCATGAACATTGTATCAGGATCTCGTTTAATGCGAGATGGCTACTCATTTAAATCCGAGAATAATGGTTGTTCTATTTATATGAGAGATATGTTTTATGGTCATGCTCCGATGGTCAATGGTTTATTCTTAATGAATCTTGAGCATAATATTACACATATTCATAGTGTGAATACCAAAAGATGTAAAGTTGATAACGATAGTCCCACATACTTGTGGTAATCGCCGCCTTGGTCACATTGGTGTCAAGCGCATGAAGAAGCTCCATTACGATGGACTTTTAGAGTCTCTCGATTATGAATCATTTGACACATGCGAACCATGCCTCATGGGCAAAATGACCAAGACTCCGTTCCCCGGAACAATGGAGCGAGCAACCAACTTATTGGAAATCATACATACCGATGTGTGCGGTCCAATGAGCACTGAGGCTCGCGGAGGATATCGTTATGTTCTCACTCTCACAGATGACTTAAGTAGATATGGGTATGTCTACTTGATGAAACACAAGTCTGAGACCTTTGAAAAGTTCAAGGAATTTCAGAATGAGGTAGAGAATCAACGTGACCAAAAAATAAAGTTCTTACGATCAGATCGTGGAGGAGAATATTTAAGTCACGAATTTGGTACACACTTAAGGAAATGTGGAATCGTTTCACAACTCACGCCGCTGGAACACCTCAACGTAACGGTGTGTCCGAACGTCAGAATGTCGCACTCTATTGGATATGGTGCGATCTATGATGTCTCTTCTTGGTTTACCGCTATCATTTTGGGGATACGCACTAGAGACGACTACATTCACTTTAAATAGGGCACCGTCTAAATCCGTTGAGACGACACCGTATGAATTATGGTTTGGGAAGAAACCTAAGCTGTTGTTTCTAAAAGTTTGGGGATGCGATGCCTATGTCAAGAAACTTCAACTTTGAAAAGCTCGAACCCAAGTCGGAAAAATGCGTCTTCATAGGATACCCTAAGGAAACCATTGGGTATACCTTCTACCTTAGATCCGAAGGCAAGATCTTTGTTGCCAAGAACAGATCCTTTCTTGAAAAAGAGTTTCTCTCGAAAGGAGTAAGTGGGAGGAAAGTAGGACTCGATGAAGTACTACCTCTTGAACCGGAAAGTAGTGCAGCTCGGGAAAATGTTCTGTGGTGCCTACACCAACCGGAGAGGAAATTAATGATGATGATCAAGGTACTTCGGATCAAGTTGCTCTTGAACTTCAGGTCCACTAGGACACGTTCCGCACTGCAGTGGTACGGCAACCTGTCCCGGAAATCATGTTGTTAGACAACGGTGAACCTTCGAACTATGAAGAAGCGATGGCGGGCCCAGATTCCAACAAATGGCTTGAAGCCATGCAATCCGAGATAGGATCCATGTATGAAAACAAAGTATGGACTTGACAGACTTGCCGATGATCGGAGAGCGATAGAAAACAAATGGATCTTTAAGAAGAAGACGGACGCGGATGGTAATGTCACCATCTATAAAGCTCGACTTGTCGCTAAGGGTTATCGGCAAGTTCAAGGGATTGACTACGATGAGACTTTCTCTCCGTAGCGAAGCTTAAGTCTGTCGAATCATGTTAGCAATTGCCGCATACTATGATTATGAGATATTGCAGATGGATCGTCAAAACAGCGTTCCTTAATGGTTTTCTTAAGGAAGAGCTGTATATGATCTTGACGGAAGGTTTTGTCGACCCTAAGAATGCTAACAAGGTATGCAAGCTCCAGTGATCCATTTATGGGCTGGTGCAAGCATCTCGGAGTTGGAACATTCGCTTTGATGAGATGATCAAAGCGTTTGGGTTTCATCTTGAGACTTATGGAGAAGCCTGCGTTTACAAGAAAGTGAGTGGGAGCTCAGTAGAATTTCTCATATTATATGTAGATGACATACTTGATGGGAAATGATATAGAACTCTTGGACAACATTAAGGCCTACTTGAATAAAAGTTTTTCAATGAAGGACCTTGGAGAAGCTGCTTATATATTAGGCATCAAGATCTATAGAGATAGATCGAGACGCGCATAGGTCTTTCACAAAGCACATACCTTGATAAGATTTTGAAGAAGTTCAAAATGGATCAGTCCAAGAAAGGGTTCTTGCCTGTCTGCAAGGTGTGAGATTGAGCTCGGCTCAATGTCCCACCACGGCAAAAGATAAAGAAGAGATGAGCGTCATCCCCTATGCCTCGGCCATAGGATCTATTATGTATGCCATGCTGTGTACCGGACCTGATGTAAACCTTGCCGTATGTTTGGTAGGAAGGTACCAAAGTAATCCCGGCAAGGAACACCTGACAGCGGTCAAGAATATCTTGAAGTACTGAAAAGGACAAAGGACATGTTTCGTTTATGGAGGTGACGAAGAGCTCGTCAGAAGGGTTACGTCGACGCTAGCTTCGACACAGATCTGGATGACTCTAAGTCACAAACCGAATACGTGTATATGTTGAATGGTGTAGCGATGGTAGTGCGGTACCAAGCGAGCATCGTATGGCGGGATCTACATGTGAAGCGGAGTACATGGCAGCCTCGGAGGCAGCACATGAAGCAATATGGGTGAAGGAGTTCATCACCGACCTAGGAGTCATACCCAATGCGTCGGGGCCGATCAAACTCTTACGTGACAACACTGGAGCTATTGCACTTGCCAAGGAGCCCAGGTTTCACAAGAAGACCAAGCACATCAAGCGTCTCTTCAACTCCATCCGTGAAAATGTTCAAGATGGAGACATAGAAATTTGCAAAGTGCATACGGATCTGAATGTCGCAGATCCGTTGACTAAACCTCTTCCGCGAGCAAAACATGATCAACACCAGAACTCTATGGGTGTTAGGTTCATCACAATGTAACTAGATTATTGACTCTAGTGTAAGTGGGAGACTGTTGGAAATATGCCCTAGAGGCAATAATAAAAGGATTATTATTATATTTCCTTGTTCATGATAATTGTCTTTTATTCATGCTATAATTGTATTATCCGGAAATCGTAATACACGTGTGAATACATAGACCACAATATGTCCCTAGTGAGCCTCTAGTTGACTAGCTCGTTGAGCAATAGATAGTCATGGTTTCCTGACTATGGACATTGGATGTCGTTGATAACGGGATCACATCATTAGGAGAATGATGTGATGGACAAGACCCAATCCTAAGCATAGCACAAGATCGTGTAGTTCGCTTTTGCTAGAGCTTTTCCAATGTCAAGTATCTCTTCCTTAGACCATGAGATCGTGTAACTCCCGGATACCGTAGGAGTGCTTTGGGTGTACCAAACGCCACAACGTAATCGGGTGACTATAAAGGTGCACTACAAGTATCTCCGAAAGTGTCTGTTGGGTTGACACGGATCGAGATCGGATTTGTCACTCCGTGTTACGGAGAGGTATCACTTGGGCCCACTCGGTAGTGCATCATCATAATGAGCTCAAAGTGACCAAGTGTCCGGTCACGGGATCATGCATTACTGATGCAGTAAAGTGACTTGCCGTAACGAGACTGAACGAGGTATTGGGATACCGACGATCGAAGTCTCGGGCAAGTAACATACCGCTTGACAAAGGGAATAGTATCACGGGGTTGCTTGAATCCTCGACATCGTGGGTTCATCCGATGAGATCATCGAGGAGTATGTGGGAGCCAACATGGGTATCCAGATCCTTTGTTGGTTATTGACCGAGAGCCGTCTCGGTCATGTCTACATGTCTCGAACCCGTAGGGTCTACACATAAGGTTCGGTGACGCTAGGGTTATTAGGAAGACTTGTATGTGATTACCGAATGTTGTTGAGTCCGGATGAGATCCGGACGTCACGAGGAGTTCGAATAGTCCGTAGGTAAAGATTTATATATGGGAAGTCATCATATGGTCACCGGAAAGGTTCGGGGCATATCGGTATTATGCACGGGCCACCGGAGGGGTTCCGGGGTCCACCGGGAGGCCACCTCTCCGGGAGGGCCTTATGGGCTGTATGAGGAAGGGATCCAGCCCAAAGTGGGCTGGGCGCCACTCCCCTAGGGCCCATGCGCCTAGGGTTGGGGGAACCCCGAGGGGCGCCCTTGCTTGGGGGCAAGCCCTCCCCTTGGCCGCCCCCTCTAGATCCCATCTAGAGGGGCCGCCCCCTTCTCCCTTCCCCTATAAATAGAGGGGCGAGGGGAGGGCTGCAACACACTTCAAGGCGCAGCCCCTCCCCTCCCCAACACCTCTCCTCCTCCGCGTGTGTTTGGCGAAGCCCTGCCGGAGAACTGCCTCTCCACCATCATCACGCCGTCGTGCTGCTGCTGGAGCCATCTTCCTCAACCTCTCCTTACCCCTTGCTGGATCAAGAAGGAGGAGACGCGTCATCCGCTCCGTCGTGTGTTGAATGCGGAGGTTCCGTCTGCTCGGGCGCTAGGATCTCCGGTGATAGGATCACGACGAGAACGACTACTTCAACCCGATTCTTTTGAACGCTTCCGCTCGCGATCTACAAAGTGGTATGTAGATGCAATCTCTCTCCCATGACTCGTTGCTTAGATGAACTCATAGATGGATCTTGGTGAAACCGTAGGAAAAAAATTTATTTTCTGCAACGTTCCCCAACACGGCCATGGTGGGATAGACAAGGTTGCTTCTTCATGGACCCTTCATGGGTGGAGCCCTCCGTGGACTCGCGCAACCGTTACCCTTCGTGGGTTGAAGTCTCCATCAACGTGGATGTACGATAGCACCACCTATCGGAACCACGACAAAAAACATCCGTGTCTCCAATTGCGCTTTGAATTCTCCAAACCCTTCTCTTTACATTCTTGCAAGTTGCATGGTTTACTTTCCGCTGCTCATATACTCTTTGCATGCTTGCTTGTTATGTATTGTGAATGTTAAACTTGTGCCTAAACTCCACTTAAACCTAAAGAAGTTAAAAACTGCAACTTTGGTACTTAGTGTCTAATCACCCCCTCTAGACACCTCTTCTCAAGATCCTACAAGTGGTATCAGAGCCTTGGTCTCCATTGCCTTGGTTTAATCACCTTTGGAGGAAGATGGATGAGTCTACTTTGGGGAGTCTTAGACATAGAGGGCCTATTCTTGATGGAGAGTATTTTCATGAGTGGAAAAATGAGATGCTTGTGATTTTCAATCAATATCATTTGAACAAGTACATTGCTAGCCCTTGTGTACCTCATGTTGATCCTATGCATCCTACCCTTGATGAATCTATTGACATGACTAGAAATCTTAGAACTGTTAATCTTATCACTAGAGGCTTGCCTAGAAACTTAATTAGAATCTTGCCTACTCTTGAGTGTGCCTACACTATATGGAAATTTCTTGAGGAACGCTTTCCAAATTATTCCTTGAAAAAATCTAGATGAAATTCTCTATAAGTCTATTGCCTTGAGTAAGATGAATACTAGTGATCCTATGTTTGGTGATCGTCTATTTGAACTTATCGACCTTATGCGTGCCAAAGGAGATGTTGGAATTATTGGTGATATTATTTCCGAAGCTATAAGAATTCATAAGCAAGATCATTGTCAAACTCACTCTAACGAATTACCCTCTCTAGGACTTGATCCACCACATGATGATGTTGAACATGGATACTATGATGAGGGTGATGATAGTGACTTTGATCTTGATGATGCAATGAGACATTTTGGTCTTATGGAAAATCTTCGGGGATATGTGTCAGGAGGAAAGGAATGGGTTCTTGACAGTGGATGTACCGATCACATGACCGGAGATAAAGACATGTTTCGTGAGCTTGCTGAAAATGATAGTCCTCGAAAGTATGTCACTTTCGGTGACAACTCAAAAGGTAAGGTGGTTGGCCTTGGTAAGGTGGCCATCTCACATGATAGCTCCATTCAGAATGTCATGCTCGTTGAATCTCTTGGCTACAACCTACTTTCAGTATCTAGACTTGCTGATTTCGGTTTCAATGTCCTATTTATCAAGTAGATTGCCAAGTGTTTCGTCGAGACAATCATAAAATGGTCTTTACCGCATAATGAGAGGTGATCTTTACATTGTTGATTTCTCTAAAAAGGCACAACCTAAAACTTGCTTCATTGATAAATCCTCAAAAGGTTGGTTATGGCATAGACGACTAGGTCACGTTGGCATGAGAAATCTTGACAAGCTTATTAAAGGAAATCATATCCTTGGAGTTAACGATGTCATATTTGATAAGGATAGACTTTGTAGTGCTTGTCGTGCAGTAAACAGGTTGGAGGAAGGCATCCCGTGAAGAACATCATGACCACAAGGAGGCCACTCGAGCTACTTCATATGGACCTTTTTGGTCCCAACGCTTCCAAAAGCCTCGGTGGAAATTCTTTTGGTCTAGTTGTAGTTGATGATTTTTCAAGATTTACGTGGGTGTTCTTTCTCGATGATAAATCGCAGGTCCAAAAGATCTTCAAAAACTTCGCTAGGAAGGCCCAAAATCAGTTTGAAGTGAAGATCAAGAAGGTTCACAGCGACAATGGAACGGAGTTCAAGAACGCAAATGTGGGCACCTTTCTTGACGAAGAAGGGATTTCACACGAGTTCTCGGGTTACGTACACACCTCAACAAAATGGAGTTGTTGAGAGGAAGAACCGGACGCTCATCGAAATGGCGAGAACGATGCTTGATGAGTACAAGACGCTGAAGCACTTTTGGGCAGAAGCGGTTGAGACAGCTTGTCATGCAACAAATCGCTTGTATCTTCACAAGCTGCTCGGCAAGACGGCATATGAGCTCCTCACCGGTAACAAACCCCAAGTTGGATACTTCCGAGTATTCGGCTCAAAGTGCTACATTCTTGATAAGCATCGTCGTTCAAAATTTGCTCCTAAGTCTCATGAAGGTTTCCTACTAGGTTATGGCTCAAACTCTCACACTTACCGTGTTCACAACAATTTCACCCGAAAGGTTGAAGAGACGGTAGATGTGAAGTTTGATGAATCTAATGGCTCGCAAGTAGAGCAATTTCCAATTGATGTAGGAGACAAAGACCCTTCGGAAGCAATCCAAGACTTGTCTATTGGCAAGGTCCGTCCAACGGAGGTGAAGGAGAGTACCTCGTCTGTCCAAGTGGAAGCTTCTACTTCACGACAAGGTGAACCAAGAGTTGATACGGAAGCATCCACAAGTGGAACACACCAAGATGAAGAAAACAAGGAAGAACATCACGAACGTCAACAACCTCCTTCTCCACCACGACAAGAGAACGACAACGCCAACAATGAAGAAGATCAAGAAGAAGAAGAAGAACAAGATGAAGAAGATGTTCAACCGAGACCCAAGCAAAAGCTTTCACGAGTTCAAGCAAGAATTTCTAAAGACCATCCCGTCGAGCAAATCTACAATGATATTCAAACCGGGAGAATCACTCTCTCTAAAACTCGTTTAGCTAACTTTTGTGAAAACTATTCTTTCATCTCTAGCATTGAACCTATGAAGGTCGAAGAAGCATTGGAAGATCCGGATTGGATAAATGCTATGCATGAAGAGCTACACAACTTTGAGAGAAACCAAGTTTGGACATTGGTTGAGAAGCCCGACAACAACCACAACATCATCGGTACCAAATGGGTGTTTCGCAACAAGCAAGATGAAGATGGACAAGTAGTTCGCAACAAAGCACGCCTCGTCGCCCAAGGCTACACACAAGTCGAAGGTATGGACTATGGTGAGACTTATGCTCCGTTGCTAGACTTGAGTCCATTCAGCATCTTACTTGCCTATGCTAATCACCATGATATCACCTTGTACCAAATGGACATTAAAAGTGCTTTTTAAATGGTGAAATAGAGGAGGAAGTTTATGTTAAACAACCTCCGGCTTTGTCAATCCTAAGAAACCAAATCATGTTTACAAACTTCACAAAGCCCTTTATGGTCTTAAACAAGCTCCTAGATCTTGGTATAAATGCTTGACCAAGTTTCTTCTTGAAAAGGGATTTGAAATTGGGAAAATTGATTCCACACTTTTTACTAAAAGGGTTAATGGAGAATTATTTGTATGCCAAAGTTATGTTGATGATATCATATTTGGATCAACTAACCCTCATTTTAGTGAGAAGTTTGGAAAGCTAATGTCGGAGAAGTTTGAGATGTCAATGATGAGTGAACTCAAATTCTTTCTTGGATTGCAAATCAAGCAAACTAAGGAAGGTACTTTTGTCTCTCAAACGAAGTACACTAAGGACTTATTCAATAAGTTCAATATGCAAGAGTGCAAAGGTATGTCTACACCCATGCCTACTAGTGGACATCTTGATTTGACCAAAGATGGTAAACCAGTTGACCAAAAGGTTTATCGCTCTATGATTGGATCATTGTTATACCTATGTGCTTCACGTCCCGATATTATGCTAAGTGTGTGCATGTGTGCAAGATATCAAGCTGCTCCTAAAGAATGTCATCTTAAGGCCGTAAAAAGGATAGTGAGATACTTAATTCATACACCAAATTTTGGCATTTGGTATCCTAAGAGGGCCTCTTCGATCTTGTTGGCTACTCCGACTTCGGACTATGCCGAGACAAGGTTGATAGAAAGTCCACTTGGTACTTGTCAATTTCTTGGTAGATCTCTTGTGTCTTGGTCCTCCAAGAAACAAAACTCGGTATCCTTATCTACCAAGCGGAGTACATTGCCGCTGGTTCATGTTGTGCTCAATTACTTTGGATGACCCAAACTCTTAAAGATTATGGGATATATGTGAAACATGTTCCATTGCTTTGTGACAATGAAAGTGCTATCAAAATTGGTCATAATCCCGTACAACATTCTCGAACTAAGCATATTGAAGTTCGTCATCATTTCATTTGAGATCATGTTGCTAAGGGTGACATTAATCTTAAGCATGTTTGCACCAAAAAGCAATTAGCGGATATACTAAACATCTTGATGAGAAAGTGTTTTGCAGGCTGAGAGGAGAATTGAACATCATTGATGCTTCAAACTTGGAGTAGAAACTCCATTGGATACATGCAAGACATGAGCTTATGACTAATCCATGATATCTCTCTTATAATGAAAATATTATATCTTGGATATATTTGCATCTTGCATGTTATCTAACCCATGTAGGTACTTGGTTGAAACAAATTCCATGAGATTGTAATCTACTCATATCTTGAGCAATCTCTACATCACCAAGTCTTTACACTATGGTGGTTGAAGACAAGGAAGCACGGAATCATTTAAACCCATGTAGGTAGAGGGACTCAAATTCCAAGTGGTTCTCCCAACTCTTGATGAGCTACATCAACCTTGAGCAACCCACACAAGTTCAACTACATGGTCAACACCACCAACCAAGGTATGTTATTCCATCTTAGAGAAGCTTTACTCCGAGTGATGAGCTAAAGCAACTCGACAAGATGTGAATACATCAAGATGCTTAAACGAAAAATGGTAACCCCATTTTGAGCTTAAACAATGAGTATGACCTATGATCAAGTGATCTCACTTGACTCCTAAGTCAATATACTCTAACATAGGTGACTTTGTCGCCGACCATCTCTAGATGAAGTTCTCTCGTGATCTTTTCTGAGTTTTTGCTTTTGTCTCATGCATATTTGTTTCCCCTTTCAAAAAAAAACTTCATCTAGATTTCTTTCTTTTCATTTCAGTTGCTTTGCATTTCCTGCATCCAATTCGTTGCATATCATTCAGTTAATTCCTTGCAAATCTTTGTGAGATCTTACTAGTCTAGTGAGCTGAGGTGACAAGTGTTTTCTCTGTGATGAACTCGGTTTCACCGATTTGTTGTTTTCGATCCAACCGAATCCTTTCGGTACAACCGAAGCATACCACTCGGCGCCACCGACTTCCCAACAGGAAAAAAAGTTTGGCACTTATTCTGTATTTCTTCTGATCCAGCTCCACTCAATGAATCTTGTCCTCTACAAGCATCACAATTTTATCCAGTGCTTTGTGTTGTGACTCAAGGACCAAACCCATTCACAACGAATTCCAGAAGACCCTTCTTGGAAATTGATGTCAAAGGGAGAGAGAGACATCACATCAAAGCTTATCACTTCCAAAAGGGAGAGAGTATTAAGGGGGAGAAAGAGATCTCCAGGGGGAGAGAATACTCAAGTAGAAAGTATTTCTCAAGGATCCCAGATTCTAGGTGTTCAAGATGAGAGATGCCACATGTCTTTTTTGGGGAAAGACATGTTCATGTATGCTTATTTGCATTAAGCTCTATTCATTTATATCTTTCAGCTCTGTTTTTCTGTTCCCTATCTTCTCCCAGTATCCCATGCTAGATTCAGAGGGAGCAAGACATCTAAGGGAAAGGAATCATTTAAATTCATTGCATATCTTTACTCTTGGGGACATGTCTAATCCAATGTGGTACTTAGTACTCACTCTCTACATGTCATCCCAGTCTTGGTATTCTTGTGGTCTCTTCTGTTTGCTCTGGCTAGTAGATGTATCTGTGTTATCTAAACTTGTTTGTGCAGGTTCATTCCACCCTAAGCCAACTCAAGACTACAAGGTAAGTATATGCATCACACTCATGTGTATGAGGAATTCTTGCTGATGTACATACTGTTTGCAAGGACTCATAAGCATGAAGGTATTTTCTTTAATATTCTTTGCTCTGATGCATATGGCCAAGATACATGTAACACATTGCCTACTCTATCATGGTTATGCTCTCACATGCTTCTATATTCCATATTCACATGATTGCATACATGTAGGGGGAGCCTATGCTTGTTACATGTCTTTTCGAAGCTTTACTTGCTATCCTTTATATCTTTATCTAAAGCTTTGATGTATGTTGCCATCAATTACCAAAAAGGGGGAGATTGAAAGCACAAGTGCTCCCTAGGTGGTTTTGGTAATTAATGTCAACATATCTCTTGTTGGACTAACACTTTTATCTAGTATGTTTTAGATAAGTTCAACAATGGAGTGGCATGGACTAAAGGATGTGGGAACTCCTTCAAGATGCTAAGGACAAAGGATTGGCTCAAGCTTCAAGCTCAAGACTCTTAATTTTATTATTTAGTGATCCAATATCACATTGAGTCTATAGGAAAAGCCAATACTATCAAGAAGGGATGAGGTGTTGCTTAATGAGCCTCTTGCTTCATGTGCTTAGTGATATGCTCCAAAACCCTCCACTACTTTCCCACTTCCACATATGACCTAAACCAAAAGTCAAACTCGGCCCTACCGATTCTTTCTACCCGGCGCCACTGAGTTCAGATGTCATAGCCACTGCCACAAACCCTAGGCAAATCGGTTTCACCGATAGGGATCTCAGTCTCACCGAGATGGGATTGCAATCTCTCTGTGTATATCCATTACCAAAATCGGTCTCACCGAGTTTGTGTAATCGGTACTACCGAGATTACAATGCAAACTCTCTGGTTAACTTATTACCAAAATCGGTCCCACCGAGTTTGAGTAATCGGTCCCATCGAGTTTGCCTGACCAACTCTCTGGTTAGCTAATTACCAAAATTGGTCTCACCGAGTTTGTGTAATCGGTCTCACCGAGATTACGTTATGCCCTAACACTAACCATATATGTCATACCGAGTTGCTTGTCAGTCCCACCGACACTACATGAATCAGCTACTTTGCCATCTGCCACAGCGGACGGCAAAGCCAGGGACGGCGGACGGCAAAGAGCTTTGCCGTCAGCGGCGGATGGCAAACAAAGGATGGCAAAAGACAGGGTCGGCAATGTGCCCTTTGCCATCTGCTTTTATGGCGACGACAAAGAGTGCTTTTCCTACAGCGGACGGCAAAGAGGAGTGACGGCAAAATGTCGGACGCCCGCCGTTAGTCCGTTAGGGCGGCTAACGGTGGCCTTTTGCCGTCCACCGGACGGCAAATTTGAGCACCTCTTTGCCGTCCGCCAGCTTGACGCCAAGAATGCGTTGCTGTGTTTTGCCGTCAGCCACGGCGGACGGCAAAGGCAAAGTCTTTGCCATCAGCTTAACTTTGCCGTCCGCCACGGTAGGAAAATTTGCCAAATGGCTCACCTCTGAGGAAGCACAGGTGGCCGCCACGTGTCCCCTTTGCCGTCTGCCACTGTCGGCAAAGGGGTCTTTGCCGTCTGCCGCGGACGGCAAAGAGCCTGTACTGCCTCTTTTTTATTCTGTTTTTCTTATATCCAACAATTATCGCAGCAAATATATCACATCACATATATATCCATCAAATAAATATCCAGCACATATATATCCAACATAATAAATATCCATCACATATATATCCATTCATACATACATAGTAGGTTGCACATAATCCCATCAATCCATACATATTACAATATGCAAAGTTTCATCATAGCAAGCGAGCAGAATACAAGAAGTGCATCAAAGGAAAAAACAAGCAATCCATCATAGGATGTCAAGCTTCCGTGAAGTGAATGAAACCCGCAAAATGACAAATAAGAAAGTTAGAAAAGAATAGAAGAAGAAGAAGAAGACTAGAAGAAGAAGTATATGCCATTTATTAGCTAACTTAGGTGAACTGGATCATTTATGAGCTAAATTAGTTGAAATGGATCGTTTATGAGCTAAGTTAGGTGAAATGGATCGTTTATGAGCTAAGTTAGGTGAAATGGACCGTTTATGAGCTAACCTAGGTGAAATGGGTCGTTTATGAGCTAACCTAGGTGAAATAGGTCGTTTATGAGCTAACCTAGGTGAAATGGGTCGTTTATGAGCTAACCTAGGTGAAATGGGTCGTTTATGAGCTAACCTAGGTGAAATGGGTCGTTTATGATCTAACCTAGGTGAAATGGGTCGTTTATGAGCTAACCTAGGTAAAATGGGTCGTTTATGAGCTAACCTAGGTGAAATGGGTCGTTTATGAGCTAACCTAGGTGAAATGGGTCGTTTATGAGCTAACCTAGGTCAAATGCATCAATTATGAGCTAACCTAGGTGAAATGGATCATTTTGGAGCTAACTTAGTTGAAATGGGTCGTTTATGAGCTAACTAAGGTGAAATGCCACGTTTTTGAGCTAACTAAGGTGAAATGGATCTTTTTAGCTAACTTAGGTGAAATGGGTCATTTTGGAGCTAACCTAGGTGAAATGGGTCATTTTGGAGCTAACCTAGGTGAAATGGGTCATTTTAAAGCTAACGTAGGTAAAATGGATCATTTAGGAGCTAATATACGTAAAATGGGTCATTTTGGAGCTAACTTGGATAAATTGGATCACTTGTAAGCTAACTAAGGTAAAATGAGCATTTTAGAGCTAACTTAGGTAAAATGGATCGTTTATGAGCTAACTAAGCTAATTATGCAATTTTTGACATAAGTAAGCTTATTAAGTCATTTTGAAGGAAAAGAAGCTAACTCTAGGTCATTATGGTAAGCATATTGGAGGAAATAAAGCTAAGTCTAAGTCTAGAGAAACTTACCGTGATCGGGGAGGTGTAGGAGCGGGCTGGCTCGTGCTTAGAATGGAGAAGGATCGATGCGATGTGTTTCGGAGTTAAGCTGCACCAAAGATCATTTCCAATGTCTCGTTAGCATTATGACACTCAAATGTTAAGACTAGCAAGTATTGTCCATTCAAATTAAACTCACCGTGCTCCCGGGAGCAATCACCCAAGCATCGGCGGGGCGGTCCGACCGGACTTCTCGCAGGCATCGCACATTTGGTTTTCACAATGAGTCATACTAGTTAGTAATGAGACTCAAATGTTAAGACTAGCAAGCAATCTGCAGAAGAAACTTACCACAAGGAGCTCGTACATGGCCCTTGCACGCATGTCATTCCGTGCCCTCTCCTCCTCCAACATCTTTGTCGTCCTCTCCTCCAACTCCCTGCCTCTCCGCCGCCTCGCCAGAAGTTTCTCCGTTCTATCTCTCTCACTCAGTATAGCAGCCTGCAACACCACTCACATGACCATTTGTAATCATTGATGGAAGCGCACACAATGTAATGGAGAAAGATAGCTGAGTACGATAACTAACCTTGAAGGCGAGTTGGGTGGCCATTCACGAGGCCTTATCTCGGGAGCGGAGCTCGATCGGCGCGCCTTGATCTCCTGGAGAGTGCTAGGACAACGGATAAGTCCATCTCCCATGGCTATGGAGCCATGGGACCTCCACTCACCAGATATCATCGGCAACTCAGTATCAATGGGACCACAGCTCGGGTTAAAGTCCTCCCTTTCCTCGCCTTCCCTCGATCTCTATATTGCACGAGCTTGTCGTGGGCGGAGATGTTGGTGAAGTTCTTTGGATCATCGAGGTCGACGCAGAGAATGTCTTGACTTTCTTGTAAGGGCAGTGTGGGCCATGGCATATGTGTCGTACACCTCACGGCACCTTATCCGCCTTATTGTAGCGTGCACGAAAGAGAGAAACAAAGTAAATTAGTAATTAAAGGGCTAAAGCTAGCATGATGAATGAATTGCATGAATCATGAAGGCACCACATACCCAGTTCCGCATGTACTGAAATAAGTTGGAGCTGCCTTGGTGGTGTGGCACACCTTCCATTTGGGCATGTTTGTCCTTGGCCTCGTTGTCGGTGGCCCGCCATTATTTTGAGCACCACGCATTGACCAACACCTCCCAACAATCCATCCGATCCGCACACCATCTCGGAGGGGCCTAAGTTAGCGAATAGAAACTTCAGCGCTACGACTATGAATTACTAAATGAAGGAAGTAAGTACAAGGCCTTAAGAATTACCTTCATGTACTGCTCCTTACTCAAGAACTTATCGCGGCACTCCTGCTTGGGCTTCTTGATACCACGCCCGGCGTAGTAGTCTCGAACAGCCTGCACCCGAGCCTCATGCCGTAAGTTACAAGTAGGCGCTTGAACTCCTTGTGGATAACATCCGCCTCCTCCTCGTATCCCTCCTCACACCTGTAGAATGTCTGCAATCAAATGAGACAATATTGATTAGTACAATTAATAACTAGCTAGTTGAAGATTTTTAATTGTGTAAAGGAGAAATTACCGAGAACTTTCGATCACCACGTCGCCTCGTCTTGCACAAGACACCGTCGATAATCTCACCCGGGCCGGGCAGCCAAGTAGTGCTCCCAACTCAATCCAACCTCTCGGAAGCCGACCCTCACCGTGCAACGCGTGACAAACCCCGGAAAGTTTTGCGAATCGAACTCCAAGGACGGAGTTGGGCTGGCGGACACTTTCATGGTGGTCCCAACCCCGCAAAGATGACAAGGCCAACGCATTAGTTATTTGAAGAAACGTGAATGCAGAAGGTACAAAAATATTAAATGCACTTACCTCTCCCCATCGGGAAAATCAACAACCTCTCGCTTTCATGGTCGCCGCACGGGACGGGAGCCGTGTAGCACCACGTTGGTAGACGTTGCCCCCCTCCTCCCCCTCCTCCTCAAAATCAGTCGGCTCCCCGCCATCATCAGCATGGCCACTCGGTCGGGAGATGCAAAATCAAATGCTGCATTAGATTAAAGAAGCCCGGTGGGAAGATCTTCTCTAACTTGCAGATCAACTCCGGCGCCAACTCTTCCATTTCTTCTAGCACGCCAGGCGATAATTCTTTCACACAAAGA
Organism: Aegilops bicornis; assembly: GCA_021605145.1. Taxonomy (NCBI): domain Eukaryota; kingdom Viridiplantae; phylum Streptophyta; class Magnoliopsida; order Poales; family Poaceae; genus Aegilops; species Aegilops bicornis. The sequence goes on along the minus strand of CM038670.1, from coordinate 772,372,159 downwards.
ACACGGAAGAAATAGCTGAGTTACGCCAAGATTACTAGCCATTCATCCTCGGGGATGAAGCCACGCATAACATCACCGCATTACCCGCTCAATCCATATGTGCCAATCATGACTCTTGAGACCAAATATCTTCAATTAATCAAGATTCACTACCCTCTTTAGATTCTCTCAATACCCATCGGGGAACATAAAAAGCTGTTGCACCCACAAGATAAATTCCCTCATAGCTGGCCTTCCAAGATTGAACCATGCCTTTGGCTTCGTCCAGTTCAGCTTTCCTTTCGGTTCTTTCATGTTTTGTAACGGCATATCACATAGCGCCTCCAGATCGACTCTAGCCTTAGTATTATCCTTTGACTTCCCATCTATGCCGAACAATGTACCAAAAAGTGCCTCGGCGATATTCTTCTCAGTGTGCATCACGTTGATGTTGTGTGGGCAAAGGAGGTCTTTGAAGTAAGGCAGATCCCATAAGCATGTTTTGTGAGTCCACGCGTGCTTAGTATTATACCCCTTGAAGTACCCTGGACGCCGTGGATCCGGCTCGAGAGCGTTTAAGCGATCCAAGGTGCATTGGCTGTCAATGTAGGTGGTGCAGAGTTTTTGACAAATCTACCCCTAATGAAGTTCTTCTTGTCTTTCCTGAACTTATGGCGAGGATCCAGGAACTGTCTATGCATGTCGAAGCAAGAAAACTTGCGACCGGCCTGAAGCCAACGAAACTCAAGAGCTCCCTTGCATGTGGGGCATGGGAACCTTCCATGCACACACCAGCCAACGAATAGCACATACGCCGGCAAGTCATGCGTCGAGTACATGTACCAGACACGCATTATGAAGTTCCGTTTGCTAAAGGCGTCGTATGTCTTGAACCCATTATCGGGCTTCTTGCAATTCGTCCTTAAGCGGCTGCATGTACACATTCACATTTATCCCTGGATAGTTGGGCCCTGGAATTATCAACGTCAGGAAAATGTTCTTTCTTTGCATAATCTGTCCGGGGGGGGGGGGGAGATTGAGTGGAAAGACAAATACGGGCCAACAACTGTATTGGGCTGCCGCCATACCAAAAACACTGAACCCAACCGTCTGATGTCGACTCGAGGATGCCTCGGATCCGCCGCTTTGTCGACATGTAATTCATCAAACTTCTTCCACGCAACACCGTCCGATGTGTGTACCATCATCAGATTCCCATCTGTATCTAGTTCGGTTCTTTTGCCTGTTTTGTGCCATGTCATCTGTCTGGCCGTCTCTTCAACCATGAAAAGACGTTGAAGTCTTGGTACGATTGGCATATACCGAAGAACACTAACGGGGATTTTGGTCTGTGTCTTATCACCCATACCGTTGTCTACCACAATATACCTGGAAGACTTGCAAATGGGACAATAGTTCAAGTCCGCATAGTCATGCCTAAATAAGGCACATCCTTTCTCACAGGCATGTATCTTCTCATAGGGCATCTTCAGTGCACGGAGGATTTTGTCCGACTGGTACAGGTTTGCAGGCATTACATGGCCTTTGGGTGGAAAGCGTCCAAATACTTGTCATAATTGCGTCATAGCATTCTCTCGCCCAAGTTGAACCGAGCCTTCGAGCCATTACTTGTGAGAAGGCATCCAACTGACAAAGCTCAGTGTGCTCGTGGAGCGGACGTTTTGAAGACTCCAACATTTCATTGAAGGCCTTTGCAGATTCCTCCATCTCCTCGTCCGAATCCCGAGCATCATCATAGTCTTGCACCATGTTTTCCATCCAGGTACCATGCTCGTCGGTGCCACGATGATCCACCTCAGCTCGGTCATGTTGGGCAGACTCACCATGAAATGTCCACACCGTATAATCGGGCGTAAAACCACTCTTCTACCGGTGTTTGCCCATTTCAGCCTCTGTCCTCTTTTCCCAATTGCCGCACCATAAACAGGGGCACCAGGTTTTCTTCTGGCCATTTGCAAATGCGGCTTGCACAAACCCCTTGGTTTTTGTGAACCATTCAGCGCTCCATTTGTTACGACCGGTGTGACCGTATACATCCACGCATACGATCACTCATCTTGACTTTCAGAGCTACAGGACACACAACAATTATATATGTAATTCACCATGTATATATTCATCAGTTGATCTACTTTGTCAATTTTATTACGTCCATGCAACCTACACTCTAATAGGTAATGATAGGTCCTAATCCCACCCGTGTATGTGTAGATTGGGTTCATTTTCCCATGCTATGCTCCGGTTCGACGTTAAAATTTCGGTAGCACCTCCCGCTGTTCTCCTCGATACACGCCTCTACGCAATAAGCAGAGAGGATGTGTGCAGGAGAACAACAGGGAAGTAATCGACGAAATTTATGCGGCCGGATCCGGAGCAAAGCATATGGGAAAATGAACCCAATCTACACATACTGGCTGTCCATGGATAGCGTTGGACAATTCGAAGAATCAAGGTTATAAATATGCAAATGCATGCATATTTATAACTATGACGCTTTCGAACGGGAGACACATATTGGTTACGACATCGATGATTCAAGACACATATATAGCTAGCTATCAAGTTTCATCGGAATAGATCAAATAATTAATGGGGGAGGAGGACATGTCATTTGTGCTCACCCACGAACGAAGGGGCAGAGCTCGTCAAACGCACAGCGAGGTCGTCGAACACCAAACCTCGCAGCGATGAAACAACTGCACATTTAAAACTACCCGATCAACACAATTATATATGATGTTTTTCATAACAAAATCAAAAAATATATGACCTAACTAATAATTCACAAATATATGACCCCATCGGCCTCTGGAAGGCCAAAGAACACCTTTTCGGGAGGTGTCGGGGGTCGGGGTGTCGTGTCGGTGTCGGGGTGCCGTGTCGGGGTCGGGGTCTCGGGGTCGGGGTGTCGGGTCGGGGTGCCGGGTCGGGGTCGGGGTGCCGTGTCGGTGTCGGGGTCGGGGTGTCGGGTCAGGCTCTGTCGGTGTACTAGAGTAGGGGTACCCTAGTATCCCGAACTCGTGCACGGGCAGTTGCAGCACCCCGCGGCAAGGCTTGCCTGGTCACCGCCAAGATCCTCCGTGGTTCCTTTGGAGCCATTCAAGAACAAAGTATTTAACCAAGAAGCAAGGCCCGGCAAGAGGAGCTTCCCGGGAAGGCCACTCAAGGCACGCAGAAGACAAGACCCCGGCAAGAGGAGCTTGCCGGGAAGGCTCGGAGACCGACAAGCCTCCGGACGCGACAAGGATTCAGCCGCGGCAAGGCACTTGCCGTGGCAGGCAACCTCTCTTCATCTCCGCTCCAGCTCATCCACTAACGTGTCACCATGGGACCATTCCATGCACGCGTGTCAAGAGGCTGTGCAGCCAGCGGGGAGCAGCGATAAGCGGCGCTGACAAGCTTGCCATCGTGGCGAACGGTGGCGCCCCCTGACGACGTCAGGGACGGGCATTTAATGCTTTTGTCCCTTGCCGTCTGGGTTAGGTATATTGCACTGTACACTGTTCAAGTAGGTGTACCAACTACGGTTTTTCCATTTGTACCCTCATCTACGTTGCCACCTGTCGGAGACCCCTTGAGCATATAAAAGGAGGCCCATGCGCAACGTAGAGGGGGTTCGGTTCAGTTCGATCCCAACGTAGCCAGAGAATACTCACGCTAGGCCTTGTAGCTCTCATCGCTCCCTAGCTAGAACACAATACAAACCAGACAAGCAGCAGTAGGAGTATTATCTCTCCGGAGAGCTCGGAAGCTGGGTAAACTTCTCGTGTGCTTCGCCTCGATCCGCTCTTCGCGCGATCTCCGCCCCCCTCCGAACCAAAAGGGGCCCGGTCCGCCGGCCCCATAGGTGTTCGTGGGTCCGATCAGCCTCCCCGACATCTTTGGCGCGCCAGGTAGGGGGCGTCGAGGCTGTGTGAACCTGATCCGGCGTTCACACGAGCGACATCTTCATCATCTTCAACGTCTTCATCAACATGCCACCGAAGAAGAAGGCTTCGGCGGCAGCGGAGCCGTCCGCGTCGAACCCACCATCACCGGAGCGAACGGGTGGTGGAGCAGACGCTGGCGGAAGAACGGGGCAGCGAAGGAGTTCGTGACGCTGCCAAGTCCAAGGACAAGGCCGCGCAGACCTCGGCGTCCGTACATGTACCGCGCCCGTCTCAGGAGGCGCGGGACCAACAGCGTCATGGCATTCACAATGCCATACGCTCGTTGGACCGAGAGCGAGCTGGAGGATCTCGGGACGTGCAAGACCAGCATGTGCGCCAACATGCTGGCACAAAGCGAACGCGATCGCCGGACGGGATATCGCTCCTTCTAACATAGATAGAAGTCCGAGCATATCCGCTCCTCGCGCCGCTCGCCATCGCCACCCACCACTCCGGCGAAGCTCTGGCGAGAGCTCAACTGCTCCTCGATTACCCTCCAACGGCCGACAAGGTCGACGAGTGGAGGGCCACCATACAGAGTCTCATCGGCTTTGCCAACGGCGACGCTCCGCGGCAACCGAGTGCGTCGCTGCCACGGCAAGAACGCCAAACGCGAGCCGGTGGCGACGAGACCGGTGGGGGTGCAACTACCATGCACTCTCCACCCCGAAGGCCAAGGTCGCCGACTCGCCGGATCCACCTCGACAGCGACTCCACTGCGTCATCGGATCCACGAGCTCGCCGCGAGCAGTGCCAAGTGCCGCATGATCGACAAAGAAGAAGACGCCGAACTTCGAATCGGCGCCCGAAGAAGCGCGACGTCAATCCGACAAAGCGCGCTGGGCCTCTGTTGACATGCGCGCCCGGAGGAACCAGCGACTTGCCAGACGCGGTAGGTTGCCTGTGTTCACTCGTGAGCTGCGGCAAGTGCAATGGCCCAAAGAAGAAGAACTTCAAGCCGACGTGCGAGAAAGAAATGCGATGGCGGGGCGCATCCATCGGAGTTCCTCGGCATCTACACCATCGCGGTGCAAGCTGCGGGGGACGAGACGACAAGATCCTCGCCAACTACTTCCGGCGGTACTCAAGCCCAATGTCAGTCTGGCTCATGCACTTGCCGGACAACTCCATATCTTCTTGGGCAGATTTATGCCATCGGTTTGTTGGCGCCTTCACAGCGCCACAAGCCTCATGGCCAAGAAAGTGACCTTCATCTCGCCGCCCGGAAGGAAGGAGAGTCCTTGCGCAAGTTCATCCAGAGATTCAGCCGTGTGCACTACAACATCCCAGATGTCCACCCTGCCGCGGTGATCAGCGCGTTTCATCAGAACGTGCGGAACCACAGGATGAGGGAGGAGATGGCGATGTGCAAAGTCAAGGACGTCAGTGAGCTGTATGCCTTGGCCGACAAGTGTGCACGTGCTGAGGAAGGGAGGAGACTCCCAGGAGAGAATGCAGAAGCAGGATCTCGACGGTGAGGAGACCGCCCGACAAGAAGAGTCAGCGGCGGGGCAACAGGAAGAAGAAAGGCAGAGAAGTGCTAGCTGTTGAGCAGTCCGGCAATGGAGGTGGCGACAAGAACGCCCAGACTGGTAGCTCCGGCAAGGAGGTTGCCGCTGGCACCAACCACCAGCCTGTGGCGGCCGCCGACAAGCAGCTAGCAAGATCCACCGCACCAAGGGCCATGACCTCCAGAGCTGCAAGAAGGTCGAGCAGCTTGTTGAGCAGCAGAAGGCTGAGTACGAGCGGCGCGACAAGGAGAATGCCCAGGAAGGTGCTGGAGGAGCCAACAAGAAACGTCCCGGCCGGGGAGGGCGCCGCGGCAAGGCCAAGCAGCGGCAAGGAGACAGGCCTCCCCGCGCCCGCGACAAGGACGAAGATGATGACGACGACGAAGATATGGAAGACGACGACGCCGATGAGCAGGAGTTTCAGAAAGCCACGGAGGTCCTCTGCGTTGACGGAGGTGCTTCCCTGCATACTTCCCACCGCCAACTCAAGCAGTGGATGCGGGAAGTTAATGCAGCTGAACCATCCGTAGAGTCACGCAAGCCTCTGAAGTGGTCCGGCACGCCTATCATCTTTGATATTGAGGACCACCCTGATCGCATAACTGCGGTCGGGTGCTTGCCGATGTTGGTTTCACCAACTATCCGCAACCTCAAGGTCACCAAGATGCTAGTTGACGGCGGGCCGGCTTGAATCTGATCTCCTCCGTGGTGCTCCGAAGCTTCAAATCCTCGACAAAGAAGCTCGAAGAGATCGGCACATTCCAAGGAATCAATCCTGGAAGGAGCAAGCGAAAGGGAAGATCACGTTGCGGTAACATTTGGCAGCGAGCTGAACTTTAATCTTGAGAGGGTCACATTCGACGTTGCTGATTTCCCATTGCCTTACAATGGGATACTTGGCCGTCCAGCGCTCGCCAAGTTCATGGCAGCCTCTCATTATGCATACAACCTACTCAAGATGCCAGGCCCGATAAGCATCATCTCTATCCATGGCGACAAGAAGGATGCTCATATCTATGCCGACAAGATCTACCGGGAAGCAGCAGCTGCAACAGAAAGCAAAACACTTGCCGCTGAAGCTCCCGGGGGGAAGAAGAAGACCAAGTCCGGCAAGAGCTCTGATGCCCACTCCGGCAAGCGCACCTCTTCAGAGTGCTGCGCTACCGTCGAGGACGCACCATCGAGCTCCACCGGCAAGTGCAAGAAGGCGATGGCAGCTCCGCCAAAGACCAAGAAGGTGTCCGCCAAGGAGGACGGCCCCGGTGGTACCTTCACCATCGGTGCCTCTCTCGACCCTAAATAGGAAGGCGCTCGTTGCTTTCCTCGGGCGAACGTCGGCGTGTTTGCGTGGCAACCGTCGACATCCCCGGTGTTCCTGAAAGTAATTGAGCACCGTCTTGCCGCTTTGTCCTCATGCGCGCCCGTCAAGCGAAAGTCGAGAAGCAAGCGGTGAGCGCCAAGAGTTCATCGCAGAGGAGATCAAGAAACTGGAAGCAGCAGACCTTGTCAGAGGAGTGCTCCATCCTACGTGGTTGGCCAATCCTGTAGTTGTGCACAAGGCTAACGGGAAATGGAGGCTTTGTATCGACTTTACGGATGTTAATAAAGCTTGTCCCAAAGATCCATTTCCCTTGCCGCGCATCGACCAGATTGTTGACTCCACGGCGGATGTGACTTGCTTTCATTTACGGATGCATATTCAGGATATCATCGGATCTTCATGGCGTAAGAAGATGAGGAGAAGACCGTGTTCATCACCCCATGTGGCACGATCTTGTTTTGTACGGATGCCCTTCGGGTTAAAGAATGCTGGTTCAACATTTGCAAGAGTAGTCCATGACGCTTTTGAGCCGCAAATGCACAGAAATGTAGAAGCCTACATGGATGACATAGTGGTCAAGAGCAAGGACAAAGCAACTCTGGTTCAAGATTTGGATGAGACCTTTGCAAATCTGCAAGATCAACCTCAAGCTCAATCCCGAGAAGTGCGTGTTTGGAGTCCCTTCCGCAAGCTTCTCGGGTTCTTCGTGTCTCTCGGGAATTGAAGCCAATCCCGACAAGATCAAGGCCATTGAGCAGATTGAAGCACCAAAGCGCGTCAAGGATGTACGAAGACTTGCCGGTTGCGTAGCTGCTCGCAGCAGGTTTATCTCTAGATCTGCTGAGCGCGCCTGCCATTTTTCAAGATTTTGAAAAAGGCAGGTCCAATGAAATGGACTCCCGAAGCGGAGGCTGCGCTGCAGGACTTAAAGAGATACCTGTCCTCCACTCCAATACTTGTCGCACCTAAGCCACAAGAGAAGTTGCTGCTATATATAGCGGCAACCAATCAAGTGGTTAGTGCTGCGTTAGTAGCGGAGAGGGAGGCGGATGATGAGCTAGCAACCACGGCAAACACATCCAGTGACAAGCAGGGGGCTTCGCCGACAAGCTCTGGTCCCGACAAGGACGGATCTGCGCAGACGCAAGAGCAGATGCAGAAAAGGATGGTGCAGCGCCCAGTTTACTTTGTCAGTTCCCTCCTGCAGGGGGCTAGGTCAAGGTACTCTGGTGTGCAGAAATTGCTTTTCGGCCTCCTCATGGCCTCGAGAAAGCTGCGCCATTACTTTTAGGCACATGAGATCACAGTTGTCACTCGCTTTCCGCTGAAGAGGATACTGCAATATCCAGAGGCGACAGGCAGGATTGTCGAGTGGGCACTGGAACTGTCTAGCTTTGGCCTCAAGTTTGAAAGCACTTCAACTATCCAAAGCAGAGCATTGGCAGAATTCATAGCAGAATGGACGCCAACACCAGATGAAGAAATTCCAGAGACGAGCATTCCCGTCAAGGAAGCGAGCAAAGAGTGGCTGATGTACTTTGATGGTGCCTTCTCGATGCAAGGCGCCGGTGCTGGCGTGCTGCTTATAGCACCCACCGGAGAGCACCTCAAGTACGTAGTCCAGATGCACTATTCCAAGGAGCAAGCAACAAACAGTACTGCAGAGTATGAAGGTTTGCTTGCCGGTCTCAGGATCGCGGTAGAACTTGGGATCAAGATGCTCATTGTCAGGGGTGACTCGCAACTTGTCGTCCGCCAAGTGAACAAAGATTATCAGAGTCCATTGATGGAAGCTTATGTTGATGAAGTGAGGAAGCTAGAAGAGCACTTTGACGGCCTGCAAATGGAACATGTTCCAAGAGCTCGAGAATGATATTGCCGATGGCTTTGTCAAAGTGCGCTGCACTTAAGTTGCCTGTGGAACCAAGGATTTTCGTGCTCAAGCTAACTCAACCAACCGTAACACCATCAACTGGACAGAGCAAGAAGAGGAAGTTGATCTCTGGTGACTACTTTCCGGCAGAGCTTCCCAAAGCCGCCGCCAAGAAGGTCCCCAAGATCGACACCAACAGAGCTGAGGGGCAGTCTGCTCCGACAAGCCCCAGGGTTTGTTTCGTTGAAGCAGACGCTCCCGACAAGTTTTGCTCCGGCAAGCTTGCCGGGGAACATCAAGCTCCGGCTGAGCCGCAGGTTCTTGCCATGGAAGCGGACGTTCCGGCAGCAGCAGATGTGCCTTTAGTCCTTGTTGTCGAGCCGCAAGCTCCAAAGATGGGCACAACAGATTGTCCATTTCCTTGAAAGGAGAGCTTCGAAGAGCAAGAAGAAGCGGAAAGAGTAGCCCGGCAGTCAAGTATGTACCAGTTTGTCGACAAAGACTGCATGTATCTGAAGGAGACTCAACGGGGTGAAATTGAAGTGTATTCACCGGGAAGATGGACAAAAGCTGTTGGCAGAGATACATGGAGGCATATGTGGTCACCACATTGGCGCCAGAGCACTTGCCGGCAAAGCGTTCCGGCAGGGTTTCTTTTGGCCGACATCCCTCCAGGATGCGACTGCACAAGTAACCAAGTGTGAAGCGTGCTAGTTCCATTCCAAGCAAATACACCAGCCAGCTCAAGCTCTCCAGACGATCCCTTTATCCTGGCCATTTTCGGTCTGGGGGCTCGACATCCTCGGCCCCTTCCCCGAAGTTGTCGGGGCTTTGAGTACTTATGCGTTGCCATCGACAAGTTCACAAAGTGGCCGGAAGTGGAAGCGATGAGGAAGGTGATAGCGGTCGTGATCAAGTTCTTGGTCGATTGTTTGCCGTTTGGAATCCCTAACAGGATCATCACCGACAACGGCACACAATTCTGAGTCGCACCTTCATGCAAGACATCCAAGATCTTGGCGCCAAGGTCTAATTTATACATTGCTCATCCGAGAAGCAACGGTCAAGCGAGAGGGCAAATCTGAAGTGCTTTGCGGGCTCAAGTCCAGAACTTTCGACAGGCTGCACAAGTGCGGAAGAAACTGGATTGAGGAGCTGCCGGTGGTTCTTTGGTCGATCAGGACGACGCCAAATCGAGCCACTGGCCAGACACCTTTCGCTCTAGTCTATGGAGCAGAGGCAGTTCTCCCCACAGAACTCGTATACGGATCGCCTCGAGTGCTCGCTTATGATGAGCTTGAGCAAGAGCAGCTGCGACAAGATGACGCGCTGCTCCTTGAGGAAGATCGTCTTTCAGCCAGACGAGCTGCTCGTTACCAGCAAGCTTTGCGTCGCTACCATAGTCTCAAAGTTAGTGCGAAGCCTCGAGGAAGGCGACCTTGTTCTTCGGCGCATTCAGTCCGCCAAGAATTCAAACAAGTTGGCCTTGAAGTGGGAAGGCCCTTATCGGGTGAAATGAGTCACTAGGCACGGCGCTGTCCGCCTTGAGACCAAAGATGGCATTCGGTGAGCAACTCACGGAACATTGAGCATCTTCGTAAGTTTTACCCATAGAGGCTGATTGCGGAACCTGTTAAGCAACCACCTTTTGTACAAGTCTTGCATTTGTTGCATGTAATCCTTTGTACAAAGCCGGGCGCAGACCCGATGCATCAAGAAAGCTCATGTGTTGCGCACAACTTGTCAAATTCATGCTTTCATCATTTTATTGCATGTTTTGGCTAACACTTTGTGCAGCACCCACACCCGGTAAGCAATATCGAGTCACTGGGCTCCATAACTTTATTTCTCTTCTTTCTCTTTTCTCAAAGAAAGGAAGGCTCCCTCGCGCACAAGTTAACCGGGGAAGGAGAAGATAATACTATGGACCAAGCGTGACTCGAGGAAGTTTCGCCTTATCGGGAAGCAAGCAACGAAAAGCTAAGTTGCCCAAGTTTGAGCAATCAGTTCTTAAATTTTTAAGTTATCTTCCTCGAACGATAGTACTTTGTATGGAAAACACATGCTTGAGAGGAACCAACTCATGGCTAGTCGGCACTTACTTTGTTTCGAGTCCGCTCAACAACTTAAGTGAGCTGCAGCTAGTCGCGACAAGGTTGCTTTGTCGGAGGCGGCACCGCCAAAGAGGCTGCCGACGTTCACTTTTCGGCGCTTTCATGGCAAAGGTGCTGCACCGACAAGTTCCCTAAAAGCATAGGGCAAAAACGTACAAAGGAAGGAATCAAGTAAAGGAAATAGCATTGCAATCATCGCCTAAGATAGAGTTATATTACAAAATAACTTGTCGCAGATCTAATAACTTGTTCTAAACATGATCGGCAGCGACAAGGGAAAGATAAAATTGGCGGCCTAGTCTACGCGGTCGCCATCAACCCGCTTGATCTTGTTCACCTTGTCCACAATGGGTGCGACAAGGGCTTTGAGCGCCTCCACGTCGGCATCTGGCGGCAAGGATCTGAGGACGCCGTTGAGGTTGAGGCCTGGATTGCGGAAGGCCACCTTCATCAACACCTTCTGGAGAGCTCCTGTGCAGATCTGGCGTGATTCCTCGGCCAGCTGTTTCGGGATCTCTTCCCGGAGTCGCTGGAGGCCCGCCACCGCCCTTGAAGAATAGGCTAAGCTTGGCGCTGGGTTGGAGATGCTCGTCGGAGGAGTATCCGAGATCCACCATCCCAGCTCCATCATTTCGTTGTGGATGGCGCCAAGAAGATATCCACAAGACCTTGGTCCAGTGCTCCACACTCTCCCTCAAGGCGCCTGGTGGCAACAGGCGTTCGCCAGCAGACTCCTCGTTGGCCTTGATCTGCTCCAACAGGCCCACCTCCCGCTCCTTGGCGCCCGGCCCATCTGCGTCCGTGAGTGGTCAGCTTCGGTGAAGATATGCCTTGGAATCCTTGGCGGCGTCGAACTCCTTGCTCCTATCGGCGAGACGGCCCTGCAGCTCGCCAAGAGTGTAGGCGTCCTTCTCGCGCTCGTGCTTAAGCGCAGCAAGCTCCTCGCCGCTCTTCTGGAGACTGGCCTCCAGCTGCGCCACCTTCATCTCCAACTCTTTCTTGGCGGCCTCGGCGGCTGCGGCAGCATCCTTTGCTTCCTTAAGAGCCCCGCCAAGTGACTCCTCGCGCGCGACAAGCTCTTCCTCGTGGCTGTCCAGGTTGACCTTCCGCTGCGCCAGCTCGCTTTCCTGCGCGGACAGCTTCTCGGCGGCCAGCCGCTCCTCCTCAGCTGCGGCCTTCTCGAGGATGAAGGCCGTGCGCTCTTCTGCAAGGCGCTCCCGCTCTTCTGCTACGTTCCGGAGAGTTTCTTGGTTGGCACCCCGGAGCTCTTCTGCGCGCTTCTCCATGTCTGCTCCCGCCCTCGCGACAAGTGCTTCCCGGGACTCCAACTTGGCTTGTCGGGCGCGGTAGAGCGACATCAGCTTCTTCAGCAGCTCCTCCTCGAACTTCGCCGATCTTTGTTGCTTGGCGCGTCCACAGCGTCAGCCCAGCGGAGGCGAGCAGCTCTCCGTCGAAGGTCTCCCCTTCGACCGGCGCCCTGGAGCTCGACATCCCATGGGAGTTTGATGAAGACGCCGTCGCCGGCCTTCAAGTAGGCGCCGGGCTGGGGCTCTTGAACTCGACGCTCCAGCGGCGGGGAGTCGGCGGTCGGTGTAGGCGCTTAGCGCTCATGCGGCCCAGGGCCGTCGGTCGCGATCGCCAGACCCTCGCCCGGCTTACGTGGCGGCAGCCTCGGTGGCCTCTTCGCCGGCAGGCTCGCCAGCACCGGTTTCTTCTTCCACGGCGGCGGCTTCGTCAGTGTTGCCGCGCGCGTCCTCCTCGCCGCCGACCTCGGTCTCCATCGGCTCTGTGGCGGACGGAGAAAGAAAGTCAAGCAAATGTTCAAAAAGAAAAACAGAAGAAAACAAGCCCAAGGGAATTTTTTTGCGCAAGAGGATTACCTGCAATGGGATCTGCAGCCATGGTCTCGACCACTGGAGGATCACTGGTGCTGTCCCTTGCCGGAGTAGTCTCCCTTGTCAGGGGGCGCTCCCTTGCCGGAGAATCCTCCCTTGGCGGCGTAGTCGAAGCAGATAGGATTTCGGGGGCGGCAATGCGCACCATCTCTTCGTCGGTGGTGTCGCGGGTGAGCCTCTTCTGCTCGTCGGAGCGGATCGGCACTTCTTCCAAGCTGTCGAAGAACTGCTGCATGATGTCGTCGGAAGGCTCTTCCCAGGTTGGAACGATCCCATGAGAATCGCACAACGGCATCATGGCGCGGATGCGGTCGAGCGCAGAGTTGTTGCACAATGGGACGACCCCCCTCGGCAACCTAAAACACTCGGGGTGATCGGGGTCATTCTTGAACAACTCTAGCAGCATCGCATCCAATTCCAAGACGGTGAAATTCCAGTTCAGACCCGGGCGCAGCCTCATGATGTCCGCTACGTTTTGGAACTCCCAAGCAGGCCTCCTCCTCTCCTGCAAGGGAGCGATGCGGCGGCGAAGGAAATCTGCGTCAACTGCGCCTACGGTGAGTTCGGCAAGCCTGAGGCGCAAAATCCGGTCACTGACAATCTTCAACCTAGCATCCTCCGGCGTAAGCTGCTCCAATCGTTGCCGCGCACTATTGGGGTTTGGCGCAGGCGTTGAAGGGCTGCGGTTCTCCTCTACGATCCAACACCAGTTGGCTCTCCACTCCTCCCACTTGCTACGGAACTCTCCTTCCAGATAGGCCTCCTTCTTGCCGACCCTGGAGACCCAAGCAATCCCTCCGGCAAGCGGCTCTCCTCTCTCAACACGGGGCATGAAGAAGTGGCGGAAGAGGGCCACGTTTGGGTGGATCCCGACAAAGTTTTCGCAAAGGTGTGCGAAAACTGCCATGGTCAAGACGGCGTTGGGGGTGAAATCAAGAAGGCGGAACCCGTAGGTGTTCATAATGTCGCAGAAGAATTCGGAAAAGGGCGGGCAGAGCCCGCAATAGAAGAAAAGAGCAAAGAAAGGATACCCAGTTGGGGCTAACTCCGAAGCGGTGGCGGGGAGTACCTTCGTGCGCGGATGCGCACGCGTCTCCGTCGACCAGAAGAGGTAGAAGCCCTCCCTCAGCTCCTTTGCGTCGAGCTGAGGGGAGAAGATGGCCCGCTCCTTTCGCAGCGCCGCGAGCCGCTGCGCCTCGGCCGATTTCACGCCCTTCCCCTTGTCGGCTTTCGGAGCCATGGCGGAGGCGGTGGAGGAGGTCGACGGCGTTGAGTGTGCTTGTGGCGAAAGGGGGCGGAGCGCTGCTCTCTTCGCACTAGAGAGAAAGGGGGGAGCGGCGGTGGTTTTTGGGACAAGACAGCAATGGCGAGGTGGGTGACCTGCCCCTGTTTCCCCTGTTTATAAGGAGGGAGAGGGGGCGGACGTTCCGCTTTTCCTAATAAAGAAACCCCCACGACCTCGCCCACGATCTCTCACACGACGCCACGTTCGGTGCGTGCCGTGAGTGAGGGACGTGGTGGGTCCGGGGTGAGTTACGGCGTGATCAAGGCGCGTGTGACCGTGCCTTGTTTTGGCCTGGCCCGACAGCGCTCGGCACCGTGTGCGGCCCAGGCCCGGGGGCTCCTGTCGGTGTACTAGAGTAGGGGTACCCTAGTATCCCGAACTTGTGCACGGGCGGTTGCAGCACCCCGCGGCAAGGCTTGCCTGGTCACCGCCAAGATCCTCCGTGGTTCCTTTGGAGCCATTCAAGAACAAAGTATTTAACCAAGAAGCCAAGGCCCCGGCAAGAGGAGCTTCCCGGGAAGGCCACTCAAGGCACGCAGAAGACAAGACCCCGGCAAGAGGAGCTTCTTTGGGAAGGCTCGGAGAGCGACAAGCCTCCGGACGCGACAAGGATTCAGCCGCGGCAAGGCACTTGCCGCGGCAGGCAACCTCTCTTCATCTCCGCTCCAGCTCATCCACTAACGTGTCGCCATGGGACCATTCCATGCGCGCGTGTCAAGAGGCTGTGCAGCCAGCGGGGAGCAGCGATAAGCGGCGCTGACAAGCTTGCCATCGTGGCGACCGGTGGCGCCTCGACGGTCCCTGTTGCCTTTGTTTAGGCGGCGGGGCGGGCATTTAATGCTTTTGTCCCTTGCCGTCGGGGTTAGGTATATTACCTTGTACACCTTTGTTCAAGTAGGTGTACCAACTACGGTTTTTCCATTTGTACCCTCATCTACGTTGCTACCTGTCGGAGACCCCTTGAGCATATAAAAGGAGGCCCATGCGCAACGTAGAGGGGGTTCGGTTCAGTTCGATCCCAACGTAGCCAGAGAATACTCACGCTAGGCCTTGTAGCTCTCATCGCTCCCTAGCTAGAACACAATACAAATCAGACAAGCAGCAGTAGGAGTATTATCTCTCCGGAGAGCTCCGAAGCTGGGTAAACTTCTCGTGTGCTTCGCCTTGATCCGCTCTTCGCGCGATCTCCGCCCCCCTCCGAACCAAAAGGGGCTCGGTCCGCCGGCCCCATAGGTGTTCGTGGGTCCGATCAGCCTCCCCAATAGGTTCGGGGTGTCGGTGTCGGGGTCGGGGTTGGGGTCGGGGTGTCGTGTCGGGGTGCCGGGTCGGGGTCGGGGTGCCGTGTTGGGTCGGGTTTTTTCCTCTTTTTTCCTTTTCTTCTTCTTCCTCTTCTTCCTCTTCTTCCTTTTAGTGTTGGCTCAAGTTGCTTCCCACTCAATTCTTCTTTCCACCATATCCAAATCCTATGAGAGAGAGTTGAGTGTTGGGGAGACTATCATTTGAAGCACAAGAGCAAGGAGTTCATCATCAACACACCATTTGTTACTTCTTGGAGAGTGGTGTCTCCTAAATTGGCTAGGTGTCACTTGGGAGCCTCAGACAAGATTGTGTAGTTGAACCAAGGAGTTTGTAAGGGCAAGGAGATCGCCTACTTCATGAAGATCTACCGCTAGTGAGGCAAGTCCTTCGTGGGCGACGGCCATGGTGGGATAGAAAATGTTGCTTCTTCGTGGACCCTTCATGGGTGGAGCCCTCCGTGGACTCGAGCAACCGTTACCCTTCGTGGGTTGAAGTTCCATCAACGTGGATGTACGATAGCACCACCTATCGGAACCACGACAAAAACATCCGTGTCTCCAATTGCGTTTGAATTCTCCAAACCCTTCTCTTTACATTCTTGCAAGTTGCATGCTTTACTTTCCGCTGCTCATATACTCTTTGCATGCTTGCTTGTTATGTATTGTGAATGTTAAACTTGTGCCTAAACTCCACTTAAACCTAAAGAAGTTAAAAACTGCAATTTTGGTACTTAGTGTCTAATCACCCCCCTCTAGACACCTCTTCTCAAGATCCTACACTTCGGTTAATAGGTTAGTCCCAAAAATAATATAGAGGTTTATAATAAAGCCCAATATTGTCTAAAACAGAATATAATATAGCATGGAACAATAAAAAATTATAGATACATTGGAGACGTATCAAGCATCCCCAAGCTTAATTCCTGCTCGTCCTCGAGTAGGTAAATGATAAAAACAGAATTTTTGATGTGGAATGCTACTTAGCATAATTGAAAGTGAACCTATCCCTAGGTGGTTTTGGTAATTACTAACTACATATATCTCATTGAGCTAACATTATTCCAAGATAAATATTTCAGGAAAAGCTCAATGAATGGCATGACATGGATGAGAAAAGTGGACCCCTCAAAATACTAAGGATAAAAGGATTGGCTCAAGCTCAAAGCTCAAGACTCTACATTTTATATTTTAGTGATCCAAGATCACATTGAGTCTATAGGAAAAGCCAATACTATCAAGAAGGGATGAGGTGTTGCTTAATGAGGTTCTTGCTTCAAAGTGCTTAGTGATATGCTCCAAAACCCTCAACTACTTTCTCACATCCACATATGACCTAAACCTAAAGTCAAACTCGGCCCCACCGATTCTTTCTATCCGGCGCCACCGAGTTCAGATGTCATAGCCACTGCCACAAACCCTAGGCAAATCGGTCTCACCGATGGGGATCTCGGTCTCACCGAGATGGGATTGTAATCTCTTTGTTTCCCTTCGTAACGTTTCGGTCCCACCGAGATGAGCGATCGGTCCCACCGAGATTGCAATGTAAACTCTCTGTTTCCTTTTCGTAACATTTCGGTCCCACGAAATGAGCGAACCGTCCCATCGAGTTTACCTGACCAACTCTCTGGTTAGCTTATTACCAAAATCGGTCCCACCGAGTTTGTGTAATCGGTCTCACCGAGATTACATTATGCCCTAACCCTAACCATATCGGTCCACCCACTCTTCATTCATGGAGAGAGCCATCAGAACGAACCTACACTTCCAATACACATTTTCTGAGATAGAACCACCCACCCTTGTGTTGAGACCAAGATATTCCATTCCTACCATATGAATCTTGATCTCTAGCCTTCCCCAAGTTGCTTTCCACTCAAATCTTCTTTCCACCAAATCCAAATCCTGTGAGAGAGAGTTGAGTGTTGGGGAGACTATCATTTGAAGCACAAGAGAAAGGAGTTCATCATCAACACACCATTTGTTACTTCTTGGAGAGTGGTGTCTCCTAGATTGGCTAGGTGTCACTTGGGAGCCTCCGACAAGATTGTGGAGTTGAACCAAGGAGTTTGTAAGGGCAAGGAGATCGCCTACTTTATGAAGATCTACCGCTGGTGAGGCAAGTCCTTCGTGGGCGACGGCCATGGTGGGATAGACAAGGTTGCTTCTTCATGGACCCTTCGTGAGTGGAGCCCTCCTTGGACTCGCATGGCTGTTACCCTTCGTGGGTTGAAGTCTCCATCAACGTGGATGTACGATAGCACCACCTATCGGAACCACGACAAAAACATCCATGTCTCCAATTGCGTTTGAATTCTCCAAACCCTTCCCTTTACATTCTTGCAAGTTGCATGCTTTACTTTCCGCTGCTCATACACGCTTTGCATGCTTTCTTGAATTGTGTTAAAATTGCTTGACTTGTGCTAAGATAGCTAAAATCTGCCAAAGACTAAAATTGGGAAAAGGATAAGTTTTTATTTGGTCAAGTAGTCTAATCACCCCCCCTCTAGACATACTTTCGATCCTAGAAGTGGTATCAGAACTTTGGTCTCCATTTGCTTTGATTTCCATAGCTTTTGGTAGTCACAGCCTTGGTTTCACAACCTAGGAGAGTATGGCGTCTAGCGAGGGAAATTATCATCGTAGAGGTCCTTACTTTGATGGTACTAATTTTTCTAGTTGGAAGCATAAGATGAAAATGCATATTCTTGGACATAACCCGCGTTTGGGCTATTGTGTGTATTGGCTTGCAAGGTGAATTCTTTGATGGGAGAGAACCGAACCGTGAAGCTACATGGAAGAGTTGAAGATGCTGCAATACAACGCTCAAGCTTGTGATATCCTCTTCAACGGATTGTGCCCCGAAGAATTCAACAAAATCAGCCGCCTTGAGAATGCAAAGGAAATTTGGGATACTTTGATTGATATGCATGAAGGTACCGACTCCGTCAAGGAATCCTAGTTGGATGTGCTTCAGAGTCAACTTGACAAGTTCAAAATGAAGGATGGTGAAGGTGTCGCTGAAATGTACTCTAGGCTTGCTCTTATCACAAATGAGATTGCCGGCTTAGGAAGTGAAGAGATGACCGACAGATTCATCATCAAGAAGATCCTAAGATCCTTGGATGGAAAATATGATATTGATCCAATGATGCCCAATTACAAAGATCTCAAGCCAACAGAAGTCACTGGAAGAACCGTTGCTCATGAGATGTCACTCAAGGATAAGGAGGAACCTCACAACAAATCAAGTGGTGCTTACAAAGTCTCATGTGAAGCCCCCACATCATCAAGTGAGAAACAAACCTTCAATGAAGAATTGAGCTTAATGGTGAAGAACTTCAACAAATTCTACAAGAGTAGAGGCAAAGAGAGAAGCTCCAAGTCAAGGTCCTACAATGACAAAAGATCTTCTAGTCGAGAGCGTAATTGCTACAATTGTAGAAGACCCGGACACTATTCCAATGAGTGTACGACACCCTACAAAAGAAGAGAGGATTCTTCAAAAAGAAGAAGTAGAAGATAAGAATCACCACCAAGAGAGAGAAGGAGTAGAGATGATCGTTATGAATGAAGACCCTCACAGAGAAGCAAGGATTCGGAAAGGAAGGACAAGTCATCAAGGAGCTACACAAAACGAAGACATCAAGCTCATGTTGGTGAATGGGTATCCGGCTCCGACTCCGAAAATCACTCCGAGAGAAGCTATCACTCCGACTCCGAATATACTCAAGATGAAAGGTGTTGCCGGTCTAGCACTTGTATCAACCAACTCCTATGACATATTTGATTCACCAAACGAAGGAATTGGAAGAGGCTTCATGGCCAAAGGTCCAAAGGTAACACACCCCGAGTATGTTGATTTCAATAGTGATGAAGATGACTTGTTAGGTGATGATGATTTACTTGTCGACAACTCTAGTGATGAATACTATGATGAAACGTCAATTAATCATGCTAATCAAGATAAAACGAATGAAAATGATAAGGAGAAGATTGAGCTTCTAACTAAAGAACTAAACACTCTTAAGTTAGCTCATGAAACTATCTTAGGAGATCATCGAGAACTTTATGAGAAGATACGCTTTGAAAAGCTCAACCTTGAGCAAGAGCATGAGTTCTTAAAGGCAATCAATGATGATCTTCACAAGAAAAGTTCTTCTTACATTGCCAAGCGTTTACTCTTATCTACTTACATGCCTCAAGTCAAGTCTAGTAACAAGAACAAGAAGGATTCTTCCTCTAGTAGTAACAATAATCATGCTAAATCCAATGTTGTTGCTTCTAGTAGTTCTCTTGATTCCACTAATGATTGTCTTAGCCAAGTTACACTTGAGCAAGAAAATAGCTTATTGAAGGGAATTATAGAGAAAGGTGTTTACAAGAGCCTTGTCGGGAGTAAGCAATTTGAGGAAATTGTACGCAAGCAAGGAAGGCACCAGAAGAATCAAGGTGTTAGTTTTGAACAAAAGTTCAATGACAATGGAGTTGAGTGGGAAGAAGATCAATACCCCAAGATGAAGTTTGTTCCTCAACAAGAGAAGTATGATCCTACTTCTTTCAAAGGGACACAAGCTCAAGATGATCTTCCACCACAAGACCACAAGCAAAAAGGCAAGGACAAGCTTCAAGAAGAAATTGATGCATTTGAAGAAGCTCCTAAGGCCTTGGTCAAGTGGGTTCCCAAGACAACATCAAGTTCCAGTTCATCAAGTATGACTACAACTCCGAGGATTCCCATCAAGATGTGGATCCCGAAGAAGAAGAACTAGAGAGTTCTTGAGGGTGACTCCGCCAACATATTTCACTCATATCATTTTGGCAAGAACAAGTGCAATCAACTTCCACATCTTGCACTAGTTCAAGGAGTCACAAACCCTCTTGTTGGTAAGACAAGGGACAAGGTAACCTAATGCTCTCATAGACATTATCTTGTGTGTGCATCACTCTATGTCTATGGATATCCTTGTTTGTTCCTTGTGGGACTAACCCGTCTAGGTATTGAAGGTGCAACTCACTCCAAAGGATTGCTCCAAATGATCTACATCAACATTGAGCATCCACATCTTCAACACCTACATGAAGTCATCATCGACAAAACCCAAGGTTAGTTCATCCCTCTAAGGGGATCTCACATCTAGGGGGAGCTTTACTCTAAGAATTGAGTCAAAGCAACTCTAATGGTGTGAACACAACAATGCATTATGTAAAAGTGGTAACCCCACTTGAGCTTAAACGATGAGTATGGCCTATAATCAAATGTTCTCATTTGACTCCTAAGTCAATATACTCATATATAGATGACCTAGTCATCGCCAATTGCTTGATAGATGCTAGAATTGGTTGTGCATGCTTCGCCACATATTTCATTTGCCATTTTATTGTGTGAGCATGTTGGTTGCATATTTTACTCATTCGAGGACATCCACTCGTTGTTTTGATTGATTGTTTTCTTTTTCTTTTGCCAAGTGGATGGACAAGAATGCCTAAGAACCTTCTCTACCTATCTGTGCTTGTCTCGTCTCAAACTCTATTCATGCTACATCACAAAATTTGATCAAGTCAGATTCAAACCACTCTGTGTGAGGAGCACTTTCGAGTCCCCGATTAAATCATAGACTTAAACTTCCAAAACTTCTTTGTGTGTTTGATTCCGACCGATTCATCCATTTCGGTCATACCGAGATCACTAAGTCGATATAGGTTTTCAATCTCGGTGCAACCGATTTGAACTTCGGTCACACCGAGTTGTCAGAATCGCTTGCTTGCGATTATGCATCTCGGTGCCACCGAGTTGTTCCACTCGGTCACATCGATAGGGTCGGGCTATATATACCCAAGGGCAAAGTTTTGGAAATTTTCTCTGAACTCTTTCGCCCGCGCTCAGCCCGCTCTGCCTCTAGGGTCTCCGGATCGTCCTCCTCGTCGCCAGCTGCCTCCTGCCGCTGGTCTCCGCCACCGTCAACGGGAATCATCTCCGCCGTTGCCGCCGTAGCGAGTTCATCGCCGAACTAGGGTATGAACTCGATCACTGTGCTATCCCTATCTGATTCCTAACACATTGTGTTTGCCATGAATCTTGCCACGATTGAAACTATCTTATCCAGTCAAAACACTCCGTAGATTAGAGATGAATTGAAAATTTAGGGTTAGGTTTCCGCCGAAACCATCTCGGACCAACCGAGTTGTAGAACTCGGTACCACCGATTTGGCTAAGGCCATTGCACATGTAATTCTCGGTCTGACCGAGAATTGCAAATCGGTGTGACCGAGTTCAGGACTTTGTGAAACCCTAGCAGTCTTGGTGCCACCGAACTGTGACTCGGTCTGACCGAGTTCACTAGTTTAGGTTCCAAAGGCTGCTTCAGTATCACCGAGTTTACAAATCAGTAGATCCGAAATGCTTTCTGTGGAAAACTAAAACTAAGTTTTTGACTCATTCTTTTGCAAAAACCTCTATATTTTGTGATGCTCATCCACTCTATCTCATATATATCTACTCACGATTATGCATTGTTAGTGTTTGCAATATGTCCGATCAAAGTGACGGCGAGCAGGGAAGAGGAGCAGGTTCACATGAGTGAGGGCACTAGTCCCTCTAGCAGCTATGATGAGGGCAGCAGGAGCACCCCAAGCAACCTACCCAAAGCTGCCACGGGGCCGGAAAGAAGAGAACCTCGAATCTGAGGATGAAGACTATGTGGCTATTGAGGATGAGGCCACTTCCAAGAAGAAGGTGCTCAAGAAAGAATATGGCTCAGCTGCAGCAACTAAGCCAGGTCTGAAGACCAAAAGGCCAACAGGAAGACAACCCATGTCTAAAGCCAGAGCCTCCACTCAAGCATCTTTGGAAGCTAAACCCAAAGAGGCTACTGCAGAAGGGAATAAGAGGAAGGAAAGGGTCAAGAAGACCATGGCCAGAGTAATTGGAAAGCCTTCCATGATGGAAGAGGAGGAAGAAGAAGAGGATCTTTTTGACACCCAAAGCTCAGAAGCTTATGGGTGATGCCATTAGGTCAGGGGCTACTTCATCAAAGCCCAAAGTAGGACCCAAGGCTGCCTCCAAACCCAAGACTGCACCTAAGAGGAGTACCAGGAACATTCCAATCTTTGAGAAGAACAAGGCCCCAAAGGCTCAAAACTGTTGCTGAAGAAGAAGATGATGAGTCACATGTTTTGAGAAAATTGAAGCCTAAAATTCCAGATCATAATGATGCCCATCCTGTAGCTGAGAACATGAAGATCGAGAAGGACTCATGATTGAGGCTATGGAGAGAGTCAGATCCATATGCCACCAGAAGGAGAACTGATGTAGACTACAGGTTCCACACAAAGGAACAACATGACTTCTATGAGATAATTCTACTGGACTAGAAGCCAATAGTGTGTGACATGAGATGGATGAACTGGGAATACATCAAGGAGAATGAAGAACACTATCCTGGTGTGTATGACAGCTTCAGTGCTTGTGGAGTGGCAGACTTTGTTGGGCAGAAGCTCACAAAATGGAATGATGAGCTAATAATGCAATTCTACTCCACAGCACACTTCTATCCAGATGGCAGTATAGTATGGATGTCTGAAGGTACTAGGTACCAATCATCAATTGAAGAATGGGCTAATATGATCAATGCACCTAAGGAGGAAGAGGATGACTTGGATGTCTATGCCAAGAAGAAGATGGATCACAACACTATGGCACATATGTACAAGGAGATCCTAGATCTGCTATAGAATCACACAAGTTTGGATCGATTACATTACCTTACATCGGGACTACCAACCATTAACTGGATCCTAAGGCACACTCTCTTGCCCAAGTCAGGTGATCACAACATGATCAGAGGCCATGCAATAAATCTGCTACACTTATTTGATGTGCCACAAAAGTTCAAGGTCATGAGTCTTATAGTTGAAACTATCAAGAGGACAGCTTTTGACCAGAAGAGAAGTTGTGGGTATGCCCCACAGATCCAGGAGCTGATTAACTCTGATACATCTCCAATGTATCTATAATTTTTTATTGCTCCATGCTACTTTATCTACTGTTTTGGACTATATTGGGCTTTATTTTCCACTTTTATATTATTTTTGGGACTAACCTATTAACCGGAGGCCCAAATTAATTGCTGTTTTTTCCTATTTCTGTGTTTGAAGAAACGGAATATCAAACGGAGTCCAAACGGAATGAAACCTTTGGGAACGTGATTTTCTCACCGAACGTGATCCAGGAGACTTGGACCCTACTCCAAGGAACAAAAGAGGCGGTCACGAGGGTGGGGGGCGCCCCCCTGGGCGCGCCCCCTACCTCGTGGGTCCCCTGTTGCTCCACCGACGTACTCCTTCCTCCTATATATACCTACGTACCCCCAAAGTATCGGAGGGAGCCAAAACCTAATTCCACCGTCCGCAACTTCCTCAGATCCACGAGATCCCATCTTGGGGCCTGATGCAGAGCTCACGGAGGGGCATCCACCACGGAGGGCTTCTACATCATCACCATAGCCCCTCCGATGAAGTGTGAGTAGTTTACTTCAGACCTTGGGTCCATAGCTAGTAGCTAGATGGCTTCTTCTCTCTTTTGGATCTCAATACAATGTTCTCCCCTCTCTCGTGGAGATCTATTCGATGTAATCTTCTTTTTGTGGTGTGTTTGTTGAGACCGATGAATTGTGGGTTTATGATCCAGTTTATCTATGAACAATATTTGAATCTTCTCTGAATTCTTTTATGTATGATTGGTTATCTTTGCAAGTCTCTTTGAATTATCCGTTTGGTTTGGCCAACTAGATTGGTAGTTCTTGCAATGGGAGAAGTGCTTAGCTTTGGGTTCAATCTTGCGGTGTCCTTTCCCAGTGACAGAAGGGGCACATGGCACGTATTGTATTGTTGCCATCGAGGATAACAAGATGGGGCTTTTATCATATTGCATGAATTTATCCCTCTACATCATGTCATCTTGCTTAAGGCGTTACTCTGTTTTTAACTTAATACTCTAGATGCATCTTTGGATAGCGGTCGATGAGTGGAGTAATAGTAGTAGATGCGGCAGGAGTCGGTCTACTTGTCTCGAACGTGATGCCTATGTACATGATCATACCTAGATGTTCTCATAACTATGCTCAATTACATCAATTGCTCAACAGTAATTTGTTCACCCACGTAGAATACTTATGCTCTTGAGAGAAGCCACTAGTGAAACCTATGGCCCCCGGGTCTATTCTCATCATATCAATCTCCATCACTTTAATACTTGCTTTGTTTTTACTTTGCCTTTTACTTTTTTACTTTGCATCTCTATATCAAAAATACCAAAAATATTATTTATCATCTCTATCAGATCTCACTCTCGTAAGTGACCGTGAAGGGATTGACAACCCCTAATCGCGTTGGTTGCGAGGAGCTATTGTTTTGTGCAGGTACGAGGGACTTATGCGTAGCCTCCTACTGGATTGATACCTTGGTTCTCAAAAACCGAGGGAAATACTTATGCTACTTTGCTGCATCTTCCTCTCCTCTTCGGGGAAATCCAACGCAGTGCTCAAGAGGTAGCAAGAAGAATTTCTGGCGCCGTTGCCGGGGAAGCTCACGCAAGAGCAAGTCAAGCACCATACCAAGTACCCATCACAATCCCTATCTCCCGCATTACATTATTTGATTTGCCTCTCATTTTCCTCTCCCCCACTTCACCCTTGCCGTTTTATTCGCCCTCTCTTTTCCGTTCGCCTTGATGTCTTTCTTGGCTCGTTTTCTCGCTTGGTTGAAATAGTTGAGTATTTATTCCTAAACAGAGAAGCTAATATCTATGGATCCTCATCCGCTTGCCAATCGTTTTAAGAGATCCAATTATGATGAACCAATTCGTAGTGATTTGGATGCACTAGATTATCTTTATAAGCTTTTGCCTGAAATCCGTAAATCTGAAAATTCCGATGAAGTGCTTCACGATAGATCTTTGAATAAAAATCATGATTGCAATGATTTTATTATAAATTCTCTTGATGTCAATTGTGCTAATAATATGAAAAACCCTAAGCTTGGGGATGCTAGTTTTGCTATGTCTACTACTTGTTGCAATGATCATGATTGGGGTGATTCTTCTTATGATCTTGAAAATTTATTTAATACCCATGATGAATATGAGATTGATAATATTGTTTGCAATAATATTGAAAGTGGGTTTGGAAGAGTGTCAACTTTAGATCCCACATATTTGGATAACATTCAATCTTATGAAATTTTTGATAAAAGTGGGCTTGGAGAGATCATGACTTTAGT
Organism: Aegilops bicornis; assembly: GCA_021605145.1. Taxonomy (NCBI): domain Eukaryota; kingdom Viridiplantae; phylum Streptophyta; class Magnoliopsida; order Poales; family Poaceae; genus Aegilops; species Aegilops bicornis. The sequence goes on along the minus strand of CM038670.1, from coordinate 772,346,658 downwards.
TAATGATAATCCCACTATTTTGGAAGAGTGTCAACTTCGCATGCATGTGGATCGTGTTGAGAATAGGTTATGTGATAGCTATATTGTTGAATTGTCTTATGATCCAACATGTAATTATTATGAGAGAGGAAAATATGGTTATAGAAATTTTCATGTTACTAAATTACCTCTCGTTATGTTGAGATTGCTATTTTTCCTTTCCGCTTCCTTGCATATGCTAGTTTTTGCTTGCTACGATAATTTGTTTGCCTATAATATGCATATGCATAGGAATTATGTTAGACTTAAGTGTGTTTGTCACATGTTTTATGATGCTCTCTTTGTACCTCAATTCTTGTCTTTCTTGTGAGCATCATTGAAATCGCAATGCCTAGCTAAAAATGCTTTAAAGAAAAGCGCTTGTTGGGAGACAACCCAATATTTTTCCTTGCTGTTAGTCAATAAATAATCCATCTAGCCTCTGTTTAGATGTGGTTTTATGTTTTAATTAGTGTTTGTGCCAAGCTAGACCTATTGCATCTTCTTGGATGATAGTTATTTGATCTTGCTGTAATTTCCAGAAACTTTGCGCTCAGTGCCCGAATTATTAAAAATCACCAGAACGTGATAAAATACTGATTCCAATTGCTGCTGATCAATAAACAAATTGTCTAGGTCGTCTAATTTTGGAAGATGTTTTGGAGTTCCAGAAGTTTGCGTTAGTTACAGATTACTACAGACTGTTCTGTTTTTGACAGATTCTGTTTTTCGTGTGTTGTTTGCTTATTTTGATGAATCTATGGCTAGTAAAATAGTTTATAATCCATAGATAAGTTGGAATACAGTAGGTTTAACACAAATATAAATAAAGAATGAGTTCATTACAGTACCTTAAAGTAGTCTTTTGTTTTCTTTCTCTAACGGAGCTCACGAGATTTCTATTGAGTTTTGTGTTGTGAAGTTTTCAAGTTTTGGGTAAATTCTTTTGATGGATTATGGAACAAGGAGTGGCAAGAGCCTAAGCTTGGGTATGCCCATGGAACCCCCAAGATAATCCAAGGACACCAAAAAGTCAAAGCTTGGGGATGCCCCGGAAGGCATCCCTCTTTAAATCTACTTCCATCGGTAATTTACTTGGAGCTATATTTTTATTCACCACGTGATATGTGTTTTGCTTGGAGCGTCTTCTATTATTTGCGTCTTTGCTTGTTAGTTTACCACAATCGTACTTGCTGTACACACCTTTTGAGAGAGCCATACATAAATTGGAATTTGATAGAATACTCTATGTGCTTCACTTATATCTTTTGAGCTTGATAGTTTTGCTCATAGTGCTTCACTTATATCTTTTGAGCGTGATGATTTTTGCTCTAGTGCTTCACTTAGATCTTTTAGAAACGCGATTGGTGGATTTGTTTTGAAGAAACTATTGATCTCTCATGCTTCACTTAGATTATTTTGAGAGTCGTTAATAGCATGGTAATTTGCTTAATATTAATATACTTTGGTATTCAAGATATGTGAAACTTTCTTTTGAGTGCGTTGAATACTAAGAAAAGTTTGATGCTTGATAATTGTTTTGAGATATGAAGATGGTGATATTATAGTCATGCTAGTTGAGTAGTTGTGAATTTAAAGATACTTGTGTTGAAGTTTGTGATTCCCGTAGCATGCACGTATGGTGAACCGTTATGTGATGAACTCGGAGCATGATTTATTTATTGATTGTCTTCCTTATGAGTGGCGGTCGGGGACGAGCGATGGTCTTTTCCTACCAATCTATCCCCCTAGGAGCATGCATGTAATACTTTGCTTTGATAACTTCTAGATTTTTGCAATAAGTATATGAGTTCTTTATGACTAATGTTGAGTCCATGGATTATACACACTTTTTCCCCTCCTTCCACCATTGCTAGCCTCTCTAATACCGCACACTTTTAGCGGTATCATACACCCACCATATATCTTCCTCAAAACAGCCACCATATCTACCTATCATGGCATTTCCATAGCCATTCCGAGATATATTGTCATGCAACTTTCCACCGTTCCGTTTATTATGACACGCTCCATCATTGTCATATTGCTAGCATGATCATGGAGTTGACATCATATTTGTGGCAAAGCCACCGTTCATAATTACTTCATACATGTCACTCTTGTTTCATTGCATATCCCGGTACACAGCCGGAGGCATTCATATAGAGTCATACTTTGTTCTAAGTATCGAGTTGTAATTGTTGAGTTGTAAGAAAAATAAAAGTGTGATGATCATCATTCTTTAGAGCATTGTCCCAAGTGAGGAAAGGATGATGGAGACCATGATTCCCCCACAAGTCGGGATGAGACTCCGGACGAAAAATAAAAAGAAAAGAGAAAAATGAAAAAAAAGAGGCCATAAAAAAAGAGAAAAGGCCCAAATAAAAAATAAAAAAATGAGAGAAAAAGAGAGAAGGGACAATGCTACTATCCTTTTACCACACCTGTGCTTCAAAGTAGCACCAAGAACTTCATGATAGAGAGTCTCTCATTTTGTCACTTTCATATACTTGTGGGAATTTTTCATTATAGAACTTGGCTTGTATATTCCAATGATGGGCTTCCTCAAATGCCCTAGGTATTCGTGAGCAAGCGAGTTGAATGCACACCCACTTAGTTTATTTTGTTGATCTTTCATATACTTATAGCTCTAGTGCATCCGTTGCATGGCAATCCCTACTCACTCACATTGATATCTATTGATGGGCATCTCCATAGCCCGTTGATACGCCTAGTTGATGTGAGACTATCTTCTCCCTTTTTGTCTTCTCCACAACCACCATCCTATTCCACATATAGTGCTATATCCATGGCTCACGCTCATGTATTGCGTGAAGATTGAAAAAGTTTTGAAAATGTTAAAGTATGAAACAATTGCTTGGCTTGTCATCGGGGTTGTGCATGATTTAAATATTTTGTGTGGGGAAGATGGAGCATATCCAGAATATATGATTTTGTAGGGATAACTTTCTTTGGCCATGTTATTTTGAGAAGACATAATTGCTTAGTTAGTATGCTTGAAGTATTATTATTTTTTATGTCAATATGAACTTTTGTCTTGAATCTTCGGATCTGAATATTCATACCACAATTAAGAAGATTTACATTGAAATTATGCCAAAGTATCACTCCGCATCAAAAATTCTCTTTTTATCATTTACCTACTCGAGGACGAGCAGGAATTAAGCTTGGGGATGCTGATACGTCTCTAATGTATCTATAATTTTTGATTGCTCCATGCTACTTTATCTACTGTTTTGGACTATATTGGGCTTTATTTTCCACTTTTATATTATTTTTGGGACTAACCTATTAAGTCGAGGCCCAGCCCAGAATTGCTGTTTTTTTTTTGCCTATTTCAGTGTTTCGAAGAAACGGAATATCAAATGGAGTCCAAACGGAATGAAACCTTCAGGAATGTGATTTTCTTACCGAACGTGATCCAGGAGACTTGGACCCTACTCCAAGCAACAAAAGAGGCGGTCACGAGGGTGGGGGGCGTGCCCCCCTGCCTCGTGGGCCCCCTGTTGCTCCACCGACGTACTCCTTCCTCCTATATATACCTACGTACTCCCAAACGATTAGAGGGGGAGCCAAAAACCTAATTTCACCATCGCAACTTCCTGTATCCACGAGATCCCATCTTGGGGACTGTTCCGGAGCTCCGCCGGAGGGGGCATCCACCTCGGAGGGCTTCTACATCATCACCATAACCCCTCCGATGAAGTGTGAGTAGTTTACTTCAGACCTTCGGGTCCATAGCTAGTAGCTAGATGGCTTCTTCTCTCTTTTTGGATCTCAATACAATGTTCTCCCCCTCTCTCGTGGAGATCTATTCGATGTAATCTTCTTTTTGTGGTGTGTTTGTTGAGACCGATGAATTGTGAGTTTATGATCCAGTTTATCTATGAACAATATTTGAAATCTTCTCTGAATTCTTTTATGTATGATTGGTTATCTTTGCAAGTCTCTTCGAATTATCCGTTTGGTTTGGCCAACTAGATTGGTAGTTCTTGCAATGGGAGAAGTGCTTAGCTTTGGGTTCAATCTTGCGGTGTCCTTTCCCAGTGAAAGAAGGGGCAGCAAGGCACGTATTGTATTGTTGCCATCGAGGATAACAAGATGTTTTTTATCATATTGCATGAATTTATCCCTCTACATCATGTCATCTTGCTTAAGGCGTTACTCTGTTTTTAACTTAATACTCTAGATGCATGCTGGATAGCGGTCGATGAGTGGAGTAATAGTAGTAGATGTAGACAGGAGTCGGTCTACTTGCCTCGGACGTGATGCCTATATACATGATCATACCTAGATATTCTCATAACTACGCTCAATTCTATCAATTGCTCAACAGTAATTTGTTCACCCACCGTAGAATACTTATGCTCTTGAGAGAAGCCATAGGCACTAGTGAAACCTATGGCCCCTGGGTCTATTCTCATCATATCAATCTCCATCACTTTAATACTTGCTTTGTTTTTACTTTGCCTTTTACTTTTTACTTTGCATCTCGATATCAAAAATACCAAAAATATTATTTATCATCTCTCTCAGATCTCACTCTTGTAAGTGACCGTGAAGGGATTGACAACCCCTAATCGCGTTGGTTGCGAGGAGCTATTGTTTTGTGCAGGTACGAGGGACTTGTGCGTAGCCCCCTACTGGATTGATACCTTGGTTCTCAAAAACTGAGGGAAATACTTACGCTACTTTGCTGCATCATCCTCTCCTCTTCGGGGAAATCCAACGCAGTGCTCAAGAGGTAGCAAACTCCAAGATGGGCACTGGCACATACTTGTTGGACAAGGAGCACATGCCTATCTATCCAGACTTTGAGGACAACCAAGTGGTTATGACTGAAGATGAACCATCTTCTGTGCAAGCACTAGCGAAGAAGGAGAAGGCAAGGACTGAGAAGGCTGCCAAGATGCCAACAATGGAAGAGGCATCTCAGTACTTCTTGAAGAGAAAAGAGGATCAACTTGGCTACTTGATTGCATCCACTCCGAGGATTGAGAAGGGGCTGGCCACCTTGACTCAAAACCAGGAGAGCCTGGAGAGGATCATGGAGCAGAAGTTCTATGACATGGATGTGAAGGTGGCGAGATCCAATCTGTTGTTGAGCAACGAGGATGATATGTAGGAGAGGAAGGGCAAGACAACCACTAAGGCATTTTCCAGAGTGCCTAGAGCTCGGAGGTCATTGCGGTGCCATTGGCAGACACGAGCCACTTCATACGCACCGACTACGGTTTGGTGCCACCAGCTCCGGCACCTACTCCACCAGCTCCATCCACATCAGCGGATGCCTTCGTCCTTGGCGTTCTGTCTACACCACCACACGAAGATCAAGCACGAGAGGCGATTTAGTGCTATGCATTTTCTATGAACTTTTGGTAACTTGTTGCCAAAGGGGAGAAAAATGTATAGATCATAGGCTTCGAGAGAGAGCGTTGCTTTTTATTCTCTCTTGCTTTGGTGGTTGAACTTTATTTTCTTGATTGAGATACTTTACATGCATGTGATACTTGGATGATCATGTGTTTGATCATATGCTACATTAATGCTTGTTGGATGACATTATCCTTTCATCTCTATATGATCATTCACTTTGCTTGGTGATGAGTGCATGTATTCTATTGTTTTGAGCGCTCCACCAAGATGTATGTGACATGGAAGAGTAACCCACGGGCCTAACTCTTTGTGCATTTGCAGTCCAAAGCAAATCTTAAACTATGCACAAATTTAGGGGGAGCTCTTGCTTATCACATACTTCTCAAAGCGACAATGTTTTTCACTCTTATTATCATTTGTCGAAGCTTTGATCTATATGTTGTCATCAATTACCAAAAGGGGAGATTGAAAGTGCAACTATCCCTAGGTGGTTTTGGTAATTCCTAACAACATATAGCTCATTGAGCTAACATTATTCCAAGATAAATATTGCAGGAAAAGCTCAATGAATGGCATGGCATGGATGAGAAAAGTGGACCCCTCAAAATACTAAGGATAAAAGGATTGGCTCAAGCTCAAAGCTCAAGACTCTACATTTTATATTTTAGTGATCCAAGACCACATTGAGTCTATAGGAAAAGCCAATACTATCAAGAAGGGATGAGGTGTTGCTTAATGAGGTTCTTGCTTCAAAGTGCTTAGTGATATGCTCCAAAACCCTCAACTACTTTCTCACATCCACATATGACCTAAACCTAAAGTCAAACTCGGCCCCACCGATTCTTTCTATCCGGCGCCACCGAGTTCAGATGTCATAGCCACTGCCACAAACCCTAGGCAAATCGGTCTCACCGATGGGGATCTCGGTCTCACCGAGATGGGATTGTAATCTCTCTGTTTCCCTTCGTAACGTTTCGGTCCCACCGAGATGAGCGATCGGTCCCACCGAGATTGCAATGTAAACTCTCTGTTTCCTTTTCATAACATTTCGGTCCCACCGAAATGAGCGAACCGGTCCCATCGAGTTTACCTGACCAACTCTCTGGTTAGCTTATTACCAAAATCGGTCCACCGAGTTTGTGTAATCGGTCTCACTGAGATTACGTTATGCCCTAACCCTAACCATATTGGTCCTACCGAGTTGCATGCCAGTCCCACCGAAAATCCTAATGGTCACTAAATTTGCTGAATCGGTCCGACCGAGTTTAACAATTCGGTCCCACCGAGTTTGGCAAGTTGTGTGTAACGCTTAGATTTTGTGTGGAGGCTATATATACCCCTCCACCCACTCTTCATTCGTGGAGAGACCCATCAGAAGGAACCTACACTTCCAATACACATTTTCTGAGAGAGAACCACCTACCCTTGTGTTGAGACCAAGATAGTCCATTCCTACCATATGAATCTTGATCTATAGCCTTCCCCAAGTTGCTTTCCACTCAAATCTTCTTTCCACCAAATCCAAATCCTGTGAGAGAGAGTTGAGTGTTGGGGAGACTATCATTTGAAGCACAAGAGCAAGGAGTTCATCATCAACACACCATTTGTTACTTCTTGGAGAGTGGTGTCTCCTAGATTGGCTAGGTGTCACTTGGGAGCCTCCGACAAGATTGTGGAGTTGAACCAAGGAGTTTGTAAGGGCAAGGAGATCGCCTACTTCATGAAGATCTACCGCTGGTGAGGCAAGTCCTTCGTGGGCGACGGCCATGGTGGGATAGACAAGGTTGCTTCTTCGTGGACCCTTCGTGAGTGGAGCCCTCCTTGGACTCGCGCAACCGTTACCCTTCGTTGGTTGAAGTCTCCATCAACGTGGATGTACGATAGCACCACCTATCGGAACCACGACAAAAACATCCGTGTCTCCAATTGCGTTTGAATTCTCCAAACCCTTCCCTTTACATTCTTGCAAGTTGCATGCTTTACTTTCCGCTGCTCATATACTCTTTGCATGCTTGCTTGAATTGTGTTATGATTGCTTGACTTGTGCTAAGATAGCTAAAATCTGCCAAAGACTAAAATTGGGAAAAGGATAAGTTTTTATTTGGTCAAGTAGTCTAATCACCCCCCTCTAGACATACTTTCGATCCTACAATAATTTCAATGTAATTCTTCTTATTGTGGCACGAATGTTCAGATTTAATATGATTCAAAATAAAAGTTTAATGTTGACATAAAAACAATAATACTTCAAGCATGCTAACCAAGAAATTATGTCTGATCAAAATAACATAGCCAAAGCAAGTTATCCCTACAAAATCATATAGTCTGGCTATGCTCCATCTTCCCCACACAAAATATTCATATCATGTACAACCCCGGTTTTAGCCAAGCAATTGGTTCATACTTTTTAACGTGCTTCAGCCTTTTCAACTCTTACGCAATACATGAGCGCAAGCCATGGATATAGCACTATGGTGGAATAAGGTATAATGGTAGGGGTTATGTGGGAAGACAAAAAAGGAGAAAGTCTCACATCAACGAGGCTAATCAACGGGCTATGGAGATGCCCATCAATTGATGTCAATACAAGGAGTAGGGATTGCCATGCAACGGATGCACTTAGAGCTATAAGTGTATGAAAGCTCAAACAAAAGAAACTAAGTGGTGTGCATCCAACTTGCTTGCTCACAAAGACCTTGGGCATTTTGAGGAATCCCATCATTGGAATATACAAGCCAAGTTCTATAATGAAATTTCCCACTAGTATATGAAAGCGACAAAATGAGAGACTCTCTGTCATGAAGATCACGGTGCTACTTTGAAGCACAAGTGTGGTAAAAGGATAGTAACATTGTCCCTTCTCTCTTTTTCTCTCATTTTTTTATTTGGGCATTTTCTCTTTTTATGGCCTCTTTTTTTATTTAGTCCAGAGTCTCATCCCGACTTGTGGGGGAATCATAGTCTCCATCATCCTTTCCTCACTTGGGACAATGCTCTAATAATGATGATCATCACACTTTTATTTACTTACAACTCATGAATTACAACTCAATACTTAGAACAAAATATGACTCTATGTGAATGCCTCCAGCGGTGTACCGGGATAATGAATCAAGAGCGACATGTATGAAAGAATTATGAATGGTGGCTTTGCCACAAATACAATGTCAACTACATGATCATGCAAGGCAATATGCCAATGATGGAGCGTGTCATGATAAACACGATGGAAAGTTGCATGGCAATATATCTCGGAATGGCTATGGAAATGCCATAATAGGTAGGTATGGTGGCTATTTTGAGGAAGATATAAGGAGGTTTATGCGTGATAGAGCGTATCATATCACGGGGTTTGGATGCACCGGCAAAGTTTGCACCAACTCTCAAGGTGAGAAAGGGCAATGCACGGTACCGAAGAGGCTATAAAATTACGGAAAGGTAAGTGTGCGTATAATCCATGGACTCACATTAGTCATAAAGAACTCATATACTTATTGCAAAAATTTATTAACTCTCGAAGCAAAGTACTACTACGCATGCTCCTAGGGGAAGGGTTGGTAGGAGTTAACCATCGCGCGATCCCGACCGCCACACAAAGGTTGACAATCAATAAATACCTCATACTCCGACTTTGTTACATAACGGTTCACCATACGTGCATGCTACGGGAATAACAAACTCCAACACAAGTAATTTTCAATTCCACAATTACTCAACTAGCACAACTATGATATTACCACCTTTATATCTCAAAACAATTATCTAGTATCAAATTTCTCATGATATTATAATTAAAGCAAATTGCCATGCTGTTTTAAAGACTCTCAAAATAATATAAGTGAAGCATGAGATATAAATAGTTTCTATAAAACAAATCCACCGCCGTGCTCTAAAAGATATAAGTGAAGCACTAGAGCAAAACTATATAGCTCAAAAAATATAAGTCAAGCACATAGAGAATTCTAATAATTTCCAAATCATGTGTCTCTCTCTCAAAAGGTGTGTACAGCAAGGATGATTGTGGTAAAATAAAAAACAAAGACTCAAATAATACAAGGCGCTCCAAGAAAAACACATATCATGTGGTGAATAAAAATATAGCTCCAAGTAAAGTTACCGATGGAAGTAGACGAAAGAGGGGATGCCTTCCGGAGCATCCCCAAGATTTGGCTTTTAGGTGTCCTTAGATTATCTTGGGGTGCCATGGGCATTCCCAATCTTAGGCTGTTGCCACTCCTTGTTCCATAATCCATCAAATCTTTCACCCAAAACTTGAAAACTTCACAACACAAAACTTAAAAAAAAATCTCGTGAGCTCCGTTAGCGAAAGAAAAGAAAACACCACTTCAAGGTACTGTAATGAACTCATTCTTTATTTATATTGGTTTTAAACCTACTGTATTCCAACTTCTCTATGGTTTATAAACTATTTTATTAGCCATAGATTCATCAAAATAAGCAAACAACACACGAAAAAGAGAATCTGTCAAAAACAGAACAGTCTGTAGTAATCTGTAACTAATGCAAACTTATGGAACTCCAAAACTTCAGACAAAATAGGGAGACATAGAAAATTTGTTTATTGATAAGCAGCAATTTGAATCAATATTTTATCACTTTCTGGTGATTTTTAACAATTATTTTCGTGAACAGAAAGTTTCTGAAATTTTCAGCAAGATCAAATAACTATCATCCAAGAAGATCCTATAGGTTAAACTTGGCACAAACTCTAATTAAAACATAAAAACAAATCTAACCAGAGGCTAGATCAAATATTTATTCTAAACAGAAGCAAAGCGCAAAAACTAAAAAAATAAAATTGGGTTGCCTCCCAACAAGCGCTATCGTTTAACGCCCCTAGCTAGGCATTGAGATTTCAATGATGCTGACATGAAAGACAAGAATTGAAGCACAAAAGGAGTATCATATAGAAAAAAACATCTAAGTCTAACATACGTCCTATGCATAGGCATTTTATAATAAAACAAATTATCATAGTAAGCAAAAATTAGCATATGCAAGGAAGAAGAAAGAGTAGATAGCAATCTCAACATGACGAGAGGTAATTTAGTAACATGAAAATTTCTACAACCATTCCTCTCTCATAATAATTACATGTAGGATCCTAGGCAAATTCAACAATATAGCTATCATATAACATATTCTCAACACGATCCACATGCATGCGAAGTTGACACTCTTCCAAAATAGTGGGATTATCATTAACTAAAGTCATGACCTCTCCAAACCCACTTTTATCAAAAATACCATAAGATTGAACATTCTCCAAATATGTGGGATCTAAAGTTGACGCTCTTCCAAACCCACTTTCAATATTATTGCAAACATTATTATCAATCTCATATTCATCATGGGGCTTAAATAAATTTTCAAGATCATAAGAAGAATCACCCCAATCATGATCATTGCAACAAGTAGTAGACATAGCAAAACTAGCATCCCCAAGCTTAGGGTTTTGCATATGATTAGCAAGATTGACATAAAGAGAATTTATAGTAAAATCATTGCAATCATGCTTTTTATTCAAGGAGCTATCGTGAATCTCTTCATAAATTTCTTCATCACAATTTTTAGATTTATGAATTTCAAGCAAAACCTCATAAAGATAATCTAGTGCAATCAAATCACTAGAAATTGGTTCATCATAATTGGATCTCTTAAAAAGATTAGCAAGGGGATGAGGATCCATATCAATAGATTTTTAGCAAGCGAAGATGCAAGCACATAGAAGGCACATGGCAACACAAGCAAACGAAAAAGACGAACGAAAGAGGGGCGAATAAAACGACAAAGGTGAAGTGGGGGAGAGGAAAACAAGAGGCAAATAATGTAATGCGAGGGACATGAGTTTGTGATGGGTACTTGGTATGTCTTGAATTGTGCGTAGACTCCCCGGCAACGACGCCAGAAATGGCTCGTTGTCGGGAGTCAAATATTGACTTGACTTCACGTAAGCCTCCCCGGCAACGGCGCCAGAAATCCTTCTTGCTACCTCTTGAGCACTGCGTTGGTTTTCCCATGAAGAGGAAAGGGTGATGCAGTAAAGCAGCGTAAGTATTTCCCTCAGTTTTTGAGAACCAAGGTATCAATCCGATGAGGAGGCCACATACGAGTCCCTCGCACCTACACAAACAAATAAAATCCTCGCAACCAATGCAATAAAGGGGTTGTCAATCCCTTCATGGTCACTTACGAAAGTGAGATCTGATAGATATGATAAGATAATATTTTTGGTATTTTTATGATAAAGATGCAAAGTAAAATAAAAGGCAATAAAAATAGCTAAGTGCTGGAAGATTAATATGATGGAAAATAGACCCGGGGGCCATAGGTTTCACTAGTGGCTTCTCTCGAGAGCATAATTATTACGGTGGGTAAACAAATTACTGTTGAGCAATTGACAGAATTGAGCATAGTTATGAGAATATCTAGGTATGATCACGCATATAAGCATCACGTCCGCGACAAGTAGACCGACTCCTGCCTGCATCTACTACTATTACTCCACACATCGACCGCTATGCAGCACGCATCTAGAGTATTAAGTTCAAAAGAACAGAGTAACGCTTTAAGTAAGATGACATGATGAAGAGGTATAAACTCATGCAATATGATAGAAACCCCATCTTGTTATCCTCGATGGAAACAATACAATACGTGCCTTGCTGCCCCTCATCCTTTGGGAAAGGACACCGCAAGATTGAACCCAAAGCTAAGCACTTCTCCCATTGCAAGAAAGATCAATCTAGTAGGCCAAACCAAACTGATAATTCGAAGAGACTTGCAAAGATAACCAATCATACATAAAAGAATTCAGAGAAGATTCAAATATTGTTCATAGATAAACTTGATCTTAAACCAACAATTCATCGGTCTCAACAAACACACCGCAAAATAAGATTACATCGAATAGATCTCCACAAGAGAGGGGGAGAACATTGTATTGAGATCCAAAGAGAGAGAAGAAGCCATCTAGCTAATAACTATGGACCCGAAGGTCTGAGGTAAACTACTCACACATCATCAGAGTGGCTATGGTGTTGATGTAGAAGCCCTCCGTGATCGATGCCCCCTTCGGCGGAGCTCTGGAAAAGGCCCCAAGATGGGATCTCACGGGTACAGAAGGTTGCGGTGGTGGAATTAGGTGTTTGGCTCCGTATCTGGTAGTTTGGGTGTACGTAGGTATATATATATATAGGAGGAAGAAGTACGTCGGTGGAGCAACATGGGCCCCACGAGGGTGGAGGGCGCGCCTGGGGGGGTAGGCGCGCCCCCTACCTCGTGCCTTCCTGGTAGCTTTCATTCCGTTTGGACTCCGTTTGATATTCTTTTTCTGTGAAACTCTGAAATAGGCAAAAAACAACAATTCTATGCTGGGCCTCGGATTAATAGGTTAGTCCCAAAAATAATATAGAAGTGTATAATAAAGCCCAATAATGTCTAAAACGGAATATAATATAGCATGGAACAATCAAAAATTATAGATACGTTGGAGACGTATCAGTATGCATCACCATGATCTTGCGTGTGCGTAGGATTTTTTTTTGAAATTACTGCGTTCCCCGACAGTGACATCCGAGCCTGGTCTATGCGTAGATGTTATATGCACGAGTAGAACACAAAGAGTTGTGGGAGATAATAGTCATACTACTTACCAGCATGTCATACTTTGGTTCGGCGGTATTATTGGATGAAGCGGCCTGGACCAACATTACGCGTCTGATTCTGCGAGGCCAGTTCTCTTGACATGCTTTGCACACAGGTGGCTGGCGGGTGTCAGTTTCTCCAACTTTAGTTGAATCGAGTGTGACTACGTCCGGTCCTTGTTGAAGGTTAAAACAACACATTTGACGAAAATTTGTTGTGGTTTTGATGCATAGGTAAGAAAGGTTCTTGCTAAGCCCATAGCAACCACGTAAAACTTGCAACAACAAAGTAGAGGACGTCTAACTTGTTTTTGTAGGGCATGTTGTGATGTGATATGGTCAAGACGTGATCAGATATGAATTGTTATATGAGATGATCATGTTCTGTAAAGTTATCGGCAACTGGCAGGAGCCTTATGGTTGTCTCTTTATGGCATAAGATGCAAGCGCCATGTAATTGCTTTACATTATCACTATGCGATAGCAATAGTTGCAAAAAGCAATAGTTGGCGAGATGATCATGTGACGACACGTTGATAAATATCAAGATGATGGAGATCATGGTGTCATGACGGTGACAATGGAGATCATGACGGTACTTTGGAGATGGAGATCAAAGGCACAAGATGATGATGGCCATGTCATGTCACATATTTTGATTGCATGTGATGTTTATATTTTATGCATCTTATTTTGCTTTCGATCTGACGGTAGCTTTATAAGATGATCCCTTACTAAAATTTCAAGGTATAAGTGTTCTCCACGAGTATGCACCGTTGTAGACAGTTCTTCGTCTTTGAGACACCACGTGATGATCGGGAGTGATAAGCTCTACGTTCACATACAACGGGTGCATGCCAGTTTTGCACACTCAGAAAACTCGGGTTAAACTTGACGAGCCTAGCATATGCAGATATGGCCTCGGAACACTGAGACCAAAAGGTCGAGCGTGAATCATATAGTAGATATGATCAACATAGTGATGTTCACCATTGAAAACTACTCCATCTCACGTGATGATCGGACATGGTGTAGTTGATATGGATCACGTGATCATTTAGATGACTTGAGGGATGTCTATCTAAGTGGGAGTTCTTAAGTAATATGAGTAATTGAACTTAATTTATCATGAACTTAGTCCTGATAGTATTTGCATAACTATGTTGTAGATCAATAGCTCGTGATGTAGCTCCCCGTATTTTTTTGATATGTTCCTAGAGAAAAACTATGTTGAAAGATGATAGTAGCAATGATGCGGACCGGGTCCGTGATCTGAGGATTGTCCTCATTGCTGCACAGAAGATTTATGTCCTTGATGCACCGCTAGGTGACGGACCTATTGCAGGAGCAGATGCAGACGTTATGAACGGTTGGCAAGCTTGGTATGATAACTACTTGATAGTTTAGTGCACCATGCTTTATGGCTTAGAACCGGGACTTCAAAAATGTTTTGAACGCCACGGAGCATATAAGATGTTCCAAGAGCTGAAAATTGGTATTTTAGACTCATGCCCGAGTCGAGAGGTATGAGACCCCTGACAAGTACTTTGCCTACAAGATGGAGGAGAATAGCTCAACCAGTGAGCATGTGCTCAGATTGTCTGAGTACTACAATCTCTTGAATCAAGTGGGAGTTAATCTTCCAGATAAAATAGTGATTGACGAGTTCTCTAGTCACTATCACCAAGTTACTAGAACTTCGTGATGAACTATAATATGCAAGGGATGACGAAAACGATTCCCGAGCTCTTCGTGATGTTGAAATCGACGAAGGTAGAAATTAAGAAAAGCATCAAATGTTGATGGTTGACAAAACCACTAGTTTCAAGTAAAAGGGCAAGGGAAAGGGAAAGAAAGGGAACTTCAAGAACAATGGCAAGCAAGTTGCCACTCCCATGAAGAAGCCCTAAGATAGACATAAGCCAGAAACTGAGTGCTTCTACTGCAAAGGAAATGGTCACTGGAAGTGGAACTGCCCTAGATACTTGGCGGATAAGAAGGATGGCAAAGTGAACAAAGGTATATTTGATATACATGTTATTGATGTGTACTCTACTAGTGTTTATAGCAACCCCTTAGTATTTAATACTGGTTCAGTTGCTAAGAGTAGTAACTCTAAACGAGATTTGCAAAATAAACAGAGACTAGTTAAGGGCGAGGTGATGTTGTGAGTTGGAAGTGATTCCAAGGTTGATAAGATCACCATCGCACACTCCCTTTACCTTCGGGATTAGTTTTGAACCTAAAATAAATGTTATTTGGTGTTTGCGTTGAGCATAAATATGATTGGATCATGTTTATTGTAATACGGTTATTCATTTAAGTCAAATAATAATTGTTGTTCTATTTACATGAATAAAACCTTCTATGGTCATACACTCAATATAAATGGTTTATTGAATCTCGATCGTAGTGATACACATATTCATAATATTGAAGCCAAAAATGATAGTGCAACTTATATGTGGCACTGTCGTTTAGGTCATATTGGTGTAAAGCGCATGAAGAAACACCATGCTGATGGACTGTTGGAATCACTTGATGCTCGCGAACCATGCCTCATGGGCAAGATGACTAAGACTCCGTTCTCTGGAACAATGGAGCGAGCCACTGACTTATTGGAAATAATACATATCGATGTATGCGGTCCGATGAGTGTTGAGGCTTGCGGAGGGTGAGGGAGTCCTGGACTAAGGGGTCCTCGAGCGTCCGACCTGTTATCCATGGGCCAGACAGATGGGATATGAAGATACGAAGGCCAAAGACTGCACTCGTGTCCGGATTGGACTCTCCTTGGCGTGGAAGGCAAGCTTGGCGATCAACTATGAAGATTCCTTCTTATGTAACCGACTCTATGTAACCCTAGATCCCTCCGGTGTCTATATAAACTGGAGGGCGTAGTCTGGATAGTATACATTCATTACCATAGTCATACAGGCTAGACTCCTAGGGTTTAGCCATTACGATCTCATGGTAGACCAACTCTTGTAATACTCATATTCATCAAGATCAATCAAGCAGGAAGTAGGGTATTACCTCCATAGAGAGGGCCCAAACCTGGGTAAACATTGTGTCCCCTGTCTCCTGTTACCATCGATCCTAGACGCACAGTTCGGGACCCCCTACCCGAGATCTGCCGGTTTTAACACCGACATTGGTGCTTTCATTGAGAGTTCCACTGTGTCATCGATGAAAGGTTTGATGGACCCTTCGATCGTCTGTAGTGACGCTATCCAAGGAGAAACCTTTCTCCCCGGACAGATTTTCGTGTTCGACGGCTTCGTACTATGGGCCAACTCGCTTGGCCATCTTGAGCAGGTCGATAGCTACGCCCCTGGCCATCAGGTCAGATTTGGAAACTTGAACTACGTCGCGGATATCCGTGGAGACTTGATCTTCAATGGATTTGAGACCGCGGCGATCGCTCCCCCTCGCTCCGATGAACATGACTTAAATCTGTCATCGGATCACATCCAGGAGATGGTTCCTGTCGCCGCAACGGCCTTAGAGACGGAGCTGATCGTGCCATCCGAGGCCACAGAGTCCACGGTGTTGGAACCACACACGGACTCAACACCCTGCAATATTTGCGTCAACGGAACTCCGGACTCGTCTCCGGCTATAAATTCCGAACCATGTACGCCTGCGGACACCGAGTTGGATCGGTTATCGATTTTCGAATTCAGCACCGCAGACATCTTCCAGCACTCGCCTTTGGGTGATGTCCTAAGCTCTTTAAAGAATTTATCCTTGGAGAGGGACTCTCAGCCGAACTATGTTCGGTTCGAGCTAGAGGCTGATGATGGGGAATTTTACTTCCCACCCGCCACCCACTTCATAGCCACTTTTGATGACTTAACCGACGTGCTTGATTATGGCTCTGAAGGCATCAACGGTATGGATGACGATGCCGACAAGGAGCAAGGCCAAGACTCGCCATTCACTAGAAGTTGGACGACCACCTCTTCGTACGATGTGTACATGGTCGACACACCTAAAAAAGCTAGCGACGATGACAAAGAAGATCCACTCGTGAATAAACCTTCTGAGACACAGTCCAAGCGCCGGCACCCTAAACGCCGTTCTAAGCCTCGCCGCTCAAAGGATGGCAACACGGGCACCGGAGAAAATAGTACTCCGGGCGATGCCGAAAACAATGAAGACCCTGTCGGAGCTGTATCCGAACAGGAGGAACAAGACAACAGGCAAGATATCCCTGATAAACAGGCCATACCCAATAACCCGGACGATGATAGTTATCGTCCAGTCTCCGAGGATGAGGAGAGCCTCGGCAGCGAGGATTTCATCATGCCTGAGGCACCCCTCGAGTAGGAGCGCTTCAAGTGCCAGCTAATAGCTACTGCAAGAAGCCTGAAGAAAAAGCAGCAGCAGCTACAAGTCGATCAAGACCTACTCATTGACAGATGGACCGATGTCCTGGCAGCCGAAGAATGCGGCCTCAAGCACCCAGCCAAGAGTTACCCAAAGCGCAGACTGCTGCCCCAATTCGATGAGGAGGCACCAGATCCCATACCTCCCTCACGCAATGTGGACCGACCACCACGTGGTCGGGATAGTGCGGCGGACCGACCACCCAGCGGTCGGGATAAAACCGCAACTCAGGCCGAACAACAGCCCGCCCCACCGCCTCGTAAAAACAGGGACAGAACAACCCGGGACCATACATACGACCTTCGGCAGGATCTGGACAGTAGAGCAGGACACACCAGATCAATCTACGGATCGCGGGGATGCCTCCCGACTCAGGATGACGGCTACCTATTCGGACGCGACAAACCTAGTCATGCCCGGGCCGATAACCACAGACGGACTGCATCGGAGGTGCGCTGTTACGCGGCCCGATATAGAGGCGCCGCACACCCTCTCTGCTTTACAGATGAAGTACTGGATCACGAATTCCTCGAGGGGTTCAAGCCCGTCAATATTGAATCATACGACGAAACAACCGATCACGCGGTGTGGATCAAGGATTTTATTCTCCACATCCATTTGGCCCGAGGATACGATCTCCACGCCATCAAATACCTCCCACTAAACTTAAAAGGGCCAGCTAGAAACTGGCTAAATTGTCTGCCTGAAAATTCTATCGGCAGCTGGGAGGACTTGGAAGAAGCTTTTCTTGACAACTTCCAAGGTACTTATGTACGGCCACCAGATGCCGATGACTTAAGTCATATAGTCCAACAACCCGGAGAATCAGCCAAAAAATTCTGGACTAGGTTCCTAACCAAAAAGAACCAGATCGTTGACTGTCCGGACGCCGAAGCCCTAGCAGCCTTCAAACACAGCATCCATGACGAATGGCTCGCCCGCCACCTCGGCCAAGAAAAGCCGAAATCCATGGCAGCCCTCACAGCACTCATGACCCGCTTTTGCGCGGGTGAGGACAGCTGGCTGGCTCAAAGCAAAAACACAGCCAGCGAGGCACGCCCCTCTGAGGCCAAGAACAGCACCGGAAAGCTCCGGCGCAATAGACACAAACGCCAAAGCAATGGCGATAACACCGATGACACCACAGTTAACGCCGGATTCAGCGGCTCCATGTCCGGCCAACGGAAGAAGCCCTACAAAAGGAACAATGAGGGATCTTCCAGCCTGGACCGCATACCCGACCGTCCGTGCCAGATACACGGCACCCCAGACAAACAAGCCAATCATACCAACAAAGATTGTTGGGTTTTCAAACAGGCTGGCAAGTTAAATGCTGAGAACAAAGAAAAGGGATCACAAAGTGAGGACGAGGACGAAGACCCCCGGCAGCCGAACACTGGGGGGCAGAAGAAATTTCCCCTCAGGTCAAAACGGTGAACATGATATACGCTCCACACATCCCCAAAAGGGAGCGCAAGCGAGCACTCAGGGACGTCTACGCGGTAGAGCCAGTCGCCCCAAAATTCAATCCATGGTCGTTGTCGGTGTCAAAACCGGCGGATCTCGGGTAGGGGGTCCTGAACTATGCGTCTAGGATTGATGGTAATAGGAGACGGGGGACACGATGTTTACCCAGGTTCAGGCCCTCTCTATGGAGGTAATACCCTACTTCCTGCTTGATTGATCTTGATGAATATGAGTGTTACAAGAGTTGATCTACCACGAGATCGTAATGGCTAAACCCTAGAAGTCTAGCCTGTGAGTATATGGTAATGAATCTGTCCTATACGGACTATGCTCTCTGGTTTATATAGACATCGGAGAGATCAAGGGTTACATGAGGTCGGTTACATAGGAGGAAATCTTCATAATATAGGTCGCCTAGCTTGCCTTCCACGCCAAGTAGAGTCCAATCCGGACACGGGTATTGTCTTCGGCCTTCGTATCTTCACAACCCATCAGTCCGGCCCATGGATAACAGGCCGGACGCCCGAGGACCCCTTAGTCCAGGACTCCCTCAGTAGCCCCTGAACCTGGCTTCAATGACGAGGAGTCCGGCGTGCAGATTGTCTTCGGCATTGCAAGGCAGGTTCCCCTTCTTCCGAACCCCAAGGTAGTCTTCGGATGTGATGATAGTATCCGGACTTGTGTATATAATTTGTAGAAAATACAATACTCCACGAGTCCAATTTGCTGACAACTATTCATGACATTGTATCACGCCTACTCGGTTATTATTTCCAACCGTTGGCTAGCCCGTCGCCCCACGTCTCGAGAAATGGTTTTATTGGCACGTCTTGTCAAAGCAGAGATCGTGTCCCCTTATTTGCGGGATTTTCAATAATGCAGGTATGGGTAACCCAACTGTCCCATGGGTACAACTCTTTGGAGATAGGTAAGTTTCAAGACCCAGGAGGGGACGCTCGATATTCTGGACCTTCATATAGGGACCCAGACTTGTCTTCTTCTTCTTCTTCCGTGCTTGCTTCTTCCTCAACCCCAGCCACCTCAAGTTCTAGCCCTCGAATTCCAATCACCACCAGACCCAATCATGTCCGGGTCCAGCCGTTCAGGCCGGTGGGTGGCCTCTTCCGTCACGGAGGAGGATATTGCGAAGCTCCACATAGCGAGGTATCTGACCCCAGAAATCATTCATCGGCTTCCTGCCGAGGGGCAGATTATTCCCAACCCCAAATCCGGCGAGAGGGTAGTATTTGTGTCCCACTTCCTCCATGGGTTAGGGTTCACGCTTAACCCCTTCGTCCGGGGGCTCATGTTCTACTATGGGCTAGATTTTCACGATCTGGCCCCGGACTCTATTATTCTCATCTCGACATTCATTGTCACGTGTGAGGCCTTCCTCCGGATTCCTCCGCACTTTGGTTTGTGGCTCAAGACTTTCGACGTGAGGCCGCGGGTGATAGAGGAGGAGCGGGCAAAGTGCGGCAGTGTCATAATACACAAGATTGCCAGTGCGGTTTGGTTTGAAGGATCTTTCGACGAGTCTTCCAAGCTATGGCAGTAGGGGTGGTTTTATGTCAACGAGCCACGGGGCTCCAAGTGGGCAGCTACGCCCGCGTTCCGACCCAGCCCTCCAACTTAGCTCGCTTCATGGATCAATAAGGGATTAGACTGGGGGTCCACCAATGAGGTGCAGACTCTGCAAAGTCGCATCCGAAGCCTTACCGAGAAGGGCATCGAACTTGTGAACATTGTTCAAGTAATGCTAGTCCGCCGGACCCTACCTTGTCAACGGCGGCCTCTCCGCATGTGGGAGTTTAATCCAGAAGGGTGGCAGACTCTTCAGCACTTCTTCGGAGTTACGCACGAAGGGATGTGGAGATTATATTTCGGGGAGCGAGAGCAATGGCCGGACACCACTGAAGACATTGGCCTTGATTGCAATCATCCGGACACTCTGGTAACTATTCAATCTCCAAACACCTTTCATTCAAGCATCTCTTGACAAGATACTGAACGACCCATCCTTATACATGACTGGATAAAGAAAGCGGTGCTGATCTGGTGTCCGGCACCCCTTCCCGAAGACCCCGCGTCCGCCCTGCTGACGCGGATGTTAACTCGACACCGTACCAGGTGTCTGCAGAGGGGGGGGGGGTGAGAGCGGGGAGCCCAAAGGACATGTCCGCCCTGAGGACAATTCAGACGCTGTGTTCGGGGAAACCGAAACCCTTCTGCCCAGGGGCCAAGGTGTAGAGGGGGCCTTCCATAGCAAGAAGAGGGGCCCTTCTGGAGATCAGGAGGGAAAACCTTCCAAGAAAGGAAGAACGCCATTGTCAGGCGGCTTGGGTCAGGCGAGCGATGTCGATGTAGAGCTTGATGATGAGGATGAACCTCCGGCCAGACCGTAAGTGACACAGGGTACTTTAACCATACCTCATTCCTTTCTTATTACTGAAGTAATCCTCCGACATATGTACGTCCTCGCAGGTTAACACCTGGTGTTTCTCAATCGTCCTCCTCCTCGGGAGACCTTCTGCCGGAGATGATGGAGAGTGACACGCCTTCTCGGCCTCCTCGCCCAATAGGGCAGATGATCTTGAGGTGTCGTCCCGGAGGGCTCCTCCCAACCGGCAAGTAGCGCCGGAAACAAGGAAGGAGTTGCCCGAAGGTGGCGCTTCTGTCACTCAGGGTTCGGGGATCAAGAATGACGGCCCCGAACTATCCGGTTTACAGCCTGTCGTGGTTTTGTCACGGCAGATGTCCTCTTGCAAGGACTTAGTCGCGGAGCCATCGCAACTAGGAAGCTTAAAGGGGTTAATCGGGACAAAGGACACGAGAGGTTTATACTAGTTCGGCCCCTTACGGTGAAGGTAAGGCCTACGTCTAGTTGGGTTGGTATTGCTTGATGTTTCGATGACCAGGGAGCGAGATACGCTATGCCCGGCTCTCGATGAGTTGTTTCTTGCCCTAAGCCGTCGGCGGGTCGTCCCCTTATATACGGGTGGGCGCCCTGCGGTCTCTGAAGTCTGGCCGGCTCATCAACAGTGTCCGGCTCGGTGACTAGTTATATCTACCTTATGATACAAGTCATGTCATCACGGCGGTTTATCACCATGGGCCTTAAGCCGCCTACGGGCCTTAGACCCTTTATTGAACCACCATCTTCATGCTTGGCCTCTGGGCTTCTCTTAAGATGAGTCTTCTTTGCGTAACCCGGCCCCTCCTGGGCGGCTTACTCAAATAGTTATATCCCCAACATTAGGCCCCAGATTGATTTGAACCTGTTCATGTCAATCTTAAAATACCTTAAGAAATAAACCTTCAGCCTTCTGCTTGTGCAAAAGATTTTTTAACCCGCCATGACGTCATCTTCTGGATCCGCGTTAACCCGCCGTGACGTCATCTTTGCTTAAATTCATATTTTACTTCACCGTATCCTCCAACGGATCTTTGCTTTTATTGACCGTTTCGAAAACCGAGGCGTCGGGGCTACTGGATAATGATGTCTGGCCTCCTCGTTTCTCGCGCTGTCTTAGTCAGCCCTTCCTTATAAATAGGGACGACCTAGGTCTTTTCCATTCTCCCCCTTCATTCATCTTCTTCCTCTCGCACTCTCTCTGCTGTTCGAGCTTCGCCGCCGCCGCCGCCGCAGATCTCCTCGTCTTCTCCAACTCAGGCCGCTGCATCAACCTGATTTGACCAGAGAAACAGCGGAACCTTACAGCGCTGCATCCGTAAGTCCTTTTCCTTCCCTGCTTTTAGATCTGCATTGCAGCCTCCCGAGTTCGTCGGTGTTCATCGCCGCCCGTTGCAGACCCTTAATATTTTTCCTTTCCAGTGCTCCTTTTGATCTTTTAAACAACTAGAACTACTGCGGTAGCTGTTCTGCATCCGTCTCAAATAGAAACAGATCTCATTTCCCTTGTTTAAAGGCCTCCTTCGAATGTATGAACTTCTCCGCACTAGTTTTAGGTCTAGAAATTTTTCTTTTCCGAGCGACCGTTTGATCCAAAATAATAGTTGTGACTTGTGAAACCTATTTGTTCCACACTTAGCCAAAAACTGCATCTGTTAAATCTGTTTCACACGGTAGCTCAAGCAGCCGGTTTAAGAAGACTACATCGATCGTCAGCCTCACCTGCTTCTGGCGATTGAAGAAAATTTAACTACCTTTGATACCTGTAGCGGCTTAAATAGCATTGCATAGTTACTCATATGTCATTAGTCCCCTTCTTAAGCCGCCATTTTGAATAGACTTGAAAATATTTTCCTCCGGGTTAAATTTGAACTGGAACTTCTTATTTTGTCATAGGCTTCAATTTATACAATGGCACCCAAGGCTCCCAAAGCTCCTGTGACCTGCAACTGGGTCAAATCCACTGTTACAGAAAGCACTTTGTCTGACTTTGTGAAATCCGGCCATCTGCCCAAGAGAGAGGTCATGTCTTATCGTGCTCCTAACCCGGCAGAGGAGAAACCTCAACCCAAGGAGGGGGAGGTGATCGTGTTTACTGATCACATGAACCGGGGTTTCGCTCCACCCGACTCAAAATTCTTCAGGGATGTTTTACATTTCTTTGATCTCAGACCTCAAGACATTGGACCTAACTCCGTGTCAAATATTTGCAACTTCCAAGTTTTCTGCGAAGTGTACCTGGGAGAAGAGCCCAGCTTACTTTTATCCAGAGAATTGTTTTACTTAAACCGGCAGAACGAACGCGTGAACGGGCCCAGTCTGGAACTTGGTGGCATCTCTATTCAGCGGCGGAGAGACTGCCTGTTTCCTTATGCTGAACTGCCGAGTCATCCAAAGGATTGGAATCAAACGTGGTTTTACTGCCAGGACACATCTTCGGCTGAAGAAAACCCTCTGCCCGGCTTCCGCACCTTGCGCCTTGAATCCAACCACCCGCTGCCGGATAAATCGATCATTGTTGAACGCGTCGCCACTTGCTCCCACCATTAGTAAAATCAAAGCTCTTTTGGGAAACGGCTTAGATGGCACTGACCTGGTCCGGGTTTGGGTCGCTTGGCGGGTGATTCCGTTAAGCCGCCGCCCCGGCTTAATGTGCACCTACTCAGGCGAGAAGAATGACCCACTGCGTCATAGTCCCGACGACTTACGAGATGATGTGGTGGAGGCTACGACCCATACATTGTTGAAAGAGGGCACAATAACTAGTAACGCCTTTGGCTTACTTCCCTTCTACAAGAAGAACCCAGCCCCCGCAGTGAGTCATCAACTTGAATGAATACTCTTTATCATATTACACCTTGATTTTACTCATAATCCTTTATCATTTTCACAGGCCGATGACAACTTCTGGAAGGTCAAATACGACCATGAGGCGGCCAAACAAGCCAGAGCGGCAAAAAGAACTGAGAGGAAAACCGCCAAGACTGGAACTTCAAGGAAAAGGAAGCCAAGCGCTTTCGATTTACTTAAATTGGATGACACTTCTGACGACGAAGAAGAGGTAATCCTTAATTCTCCTAACTCCTTTATCATTATTTTATTGACATTTTGCCCTTTCAGGAGGATACGGGGAACAACCAAGCGGTTGACGAAGAGGTAACTATAATCTCCTCCGACTCAGAGCCTTTGCCAAAGCCAAAAATCCGAAGGGTAACCCGGAAAGTACGATTTTCACATCCTTTGGCTTACCAAGATCCTCAATTTCTTTCGAAGCAACAACAATTTGAAAGCCGGAGGGAGACCAGAACAAGCAAGGATATAGAGCTATCCTCCGGCTTACCTGACGTAACCAGGAAGCGTCGGGCTGAGGTTATCTCCGATTTACGTTCTATTTATCCATTGGCGGTTTTAATTCGTCAACCTCTCAATTCATCTGACTCCAATTATCAGGATACCTCTCCTTCCTCCGTGAGTCTATGCAATCTAACATGCCGGCTTTCAAAACCATACAGGTAATGTAATTTTGTTTACCTTATGCTTTACCTTACTCATGCTTTTGTACTCATCCTTTACGCCTTGTCCATAGTGTGCAAGTGAAGCCCAAAGAAGAGGGCAAGAAAGAATAAGCCATCCCAAGACCGGTAGTAATGGCCGGAACTCGGAACAGCTGCCACGACACTTCCACTCATCAACCGCCGCTGAACCGCATATGAAATTCCAGCACCATCCTCCGATCCGCTGAAGAAACTCTTGGCGGCTCTGATAAACCGGAAACTCCTAGCCCGGTCAAGACAATTGATCCGGAAGTTGAAATTACCAAGACTTAGTTTGTCGAGCCAAGTCAGCCCACCGTCCTTGCCAAGTGCTCTACCAAGGAGGAGCTTTTGGAGCGCCGAAAGGCTAAATTAGACATTGCAGATTATACTCATTTGAGCATTGGAGATATAGTCTCTAGCTATATCAATCAAGTACATAGCAGCCGCGACCTGGAAATTGACATGGTGAAGCGAATCTGACAAAAATCTGAGGTATGACTTACGTTACTTTTCTTAATCATACTTACTGTGTCAGCCCCCAAGTCTATTGCTTATGAATAAATATGCTGTAGACTTAAAAACCTGCTTAGCACTGCTTTGTCCGGTTTAGACAGAAGACTTTTAACCCGGTTGTAACATGATACCTTGAATTTGCGATACACATTAGCCCCCAAGTGCCAAGTATCTTTGCTTGCAAAGTGCTTGGGACTTAATTTCCATGAACCGGCATTGTATGTTAACTTTCTTCAGCGTACATTAGCCCCCAATTGTCAATTACCTTTGCTTGCAAAGTGATTGGGACTTAATGATATCTTACCATAATTCTGACTATAACCCGGCATCAATGCAGGCCACCACAAGTCAATTTGAGTCGGAGATTGCTGACCTGAAGAACCGCCTGGCAGCTCAAGAACTTGCACTTCAAAAGGCCAACTCCAAATTTGAATTTAGCGTCTCTGAACAAGAGAAGTTGAAGAAGAATTTTGATGCGGAGAAGAAAATCTGGGCTGATGAGAAGGCCTCACTGGTGACCCGGGCCGAGATAGCAGAAACATCACTCGCAGAAGTAACAGTCGAGCTGTCCGTCTTAAAGCGCCAGATATCTCAAATGGTCTCAGCAATCTTTGGTAAGTTACTATATATAACCTCAAATATTGCAATCCTTCCTTTGATGGCTATTTAAGTGCTATCTCCGGCTCACCTTATGCTTATGAACGCAGGCCCCAGGAGCACAAACCTCAAGCAGAACATGTTGATCAAGCTGAAGGCGGTTTATACTCTGGTGGAATAGCTATACACCGGGTCACAACGTGCTTTGGCCGTTGTAGCTTTATCAAATGACGTTCCCCATCTCACGCAAGATGTGCTAAAGCGGCTTCTTGTGCTACCCAATGGATCGAGCTAAGGCGGGCATCTGCCGAGCAAGGCTATAGCTGCCTTGAGCCGGGCCAAGGCGTTGCTTCCAGAGTTAGACCTGGCAGACGTTGCTCTTGGATATCCCAGCTTGAAGGAAGACGGCTATATATTCGACGAAACAGACTTTACCGCCTGTGTGAGAGTCGTACGTCCTGTGGCTACCATCATTGGGAATGATATTGATCTTACCAAGTATCAGCTGGGCTATGATAGCGAGAACCGGAGAATTCCAACACCTCACTATGATGACGTCATTTGATCCCTCCAACTCGTAAGCACACCTTTGCCCTGAAGTTGACCCAGCCGGTTTAATAGATGATGAAGCTGAGTTTGAAGCCTTAAGCGGCATTGACTGGGCCTCGTCAACCTTCCAGGACAGGGCAACAGACGGAGAGGCGGAGAAGGATAACCCAGAATCTTCAAGCCCACCAAAGGAGTGAACCGCCAGGCGTTTATGACTTTGTGAAAACAATGCTTCATTATTCAGACTCGAGGAGTCTTGTAATAGGGTGAAAAAACCTCTCAATTTTTGTCATGCCTTCGCGCATGCTTGTGGCGCTTAATACTTTTGTAAGCCGCCATCACTTTATACTTCCAGCTTATGTTGATCTTTCCTTGATGTTAAAAACTTGCTTGCTTTATCCTGCATATAAAATAAACAGAATTCCCTTAGCGACTTATCGCATCTGGGGTCACATAAAGTATTGATAACCCGGAGTACGAACCAAAACATCATATAAAGGCCGGCTTATGATTATAATCACAATAGCATACCTGCGATCTTTTTGGTATTCTCGCCGGTTTATGTGACCCAAATCATGAGAGTGAGTGTAACTCCTGAAAGTTGGCACATATAATGTTCACCTGGCCCTTAATAACATTTACACTTACAAAGTATAATGAATAATTAACTTAATTTCAAAGTCCTCTGATTCGAATACGATCAGTGAACCGTTCCAAAGGGGTTAAGCTAAGATTCGGATATGATCATATAGCCCCCAGTGGCTTTGGCGATGCCGATCAAGTGGGTATCGACAGCTATGTTCTCTTTGGTTCGAATATGACCTATGTTTGAACAGGAAGCCCCCAAGTGACCATAAGAGTTGTTTAATGACGCTGATTCAAATACGATCCACGTCAGACCCAAAGAGGTTAAGATATGATTCAAATATGATCAAGAAGCCCCCAAGTGGGTTTGGCGTTATGCGATCAAGTGGTATCGACAGACTATGTTCTCTTTGGTTGGAATACGACCTATGTTTGAACAGAAGCCCCAAGTGATCATGGCTAGATTCAGATATGATCATAAAATTTGGACCAAAGGGAAAGCCGGATTCAGATATGATCCGCTCCCTGTTGGTTGTTTCCACCACCTGATAAAAAAGACATATAAACCTTAGAAGGTGAAAAGGACAGAGGTCCTGCTTTATTGCTTTATATAATATATACATCTTCAAAATATATACATATTGAGAGCCGGGGGCTCAGGTATAATAAGGCCGAAGATGAGCGATATTCCACGGCCGGCGGGTCTCCTCCTCCGACTTACATGAGTCTCTGTGCTCTCGAACATCGATGAGGTAGTATGACCCATTGTTCAGATTCTTGCTGACCACAAAGGGTCCTTCCCAAGGAGGGGATAGCTTGTGCATATCGGTGATCTGGATGAGCCGGAGCACTAAGTCGCCTTCCTGAAAGGCTCTGCTTCTAATCCGGCGGCTGTGATAACGGCGCATGTCTTGCTGGTAAATCGCCGAGCGGGCTATTGCCAAGTCTCGCTCCTCATCCAACAAGTCAAGTGCATCCTGATGAGCTTTTTCGTTATCAGCCTCAACGTAAGCCGCCACGCGGGGCGAGTCGTGCCGGATGTCACTTGGCAGGACTGCCTCTGCTCTGTACACCATGAAGAAAGGTGTATAACCTGTAGACCTGTTAGGCGTAGTGTTGATTCTCCATAGTACAGAGGGTAGCTCCTCCACCCAACAACCCAGAGTTCGCTGTAAGGGGACCAAGATCCGGGGTTTGATACCCTTCAAGATCTCTTGATTAGCTCTCTCTGCTTGACCATTAGATTGAGGGTGAGCAACAACCGAAACATCAAGCCGGATATGTTCTTGTTGACATAACTCTTCCATGGCACCCTTGGAGAGATTAGTACCATTATCAGTTATGATGCTGTGTGGAAAACCAAAACGAAAGATCACCTTTTTCATGAACTGAACCGCCGTGGCTGCATCACACTTACTGACCGGCTCGCCTCAACCCACTTTGTGAATTTATCCACCGCCACCAAGAGGTGTGTCTTTTTATCCTTAGACCTCTTGAAAGGTCCAACCATGTCAAGCTCCCAGACTGCGAACGGCCAAGTAATTGGAATCATCCTCAACTCTTGAGCCGGTACATGAGCTCGTCGTGAGAATTTTTGACGTCCGTCACATTTGCTAACCAGATCCTCTGCATCAGCATGAGCCGTCAGCCAATAGAAACCATGACAGAAGGCTTTGGCAACAAGAGACTTTGAGCCGGCATGATGACCACAGTCTCCTTCATGGATCTCACGAAGTATCTCCTGACCCTCCGCAGGCGACACACAACGTTGAAAAGCCCCAGTGACACTGCGGTGATGCAACTCAGCATGAACAATCGTCATAGATTTGGATCGCCTGATGATTTGTCTCGCCAAAGTCTCATCCTCGGGAAACTCTCCCCAGGTCATATAGGCCAAATATGGCACTGTCCAATCCAGGATGATGTGCAAGGCTGCCACCAGCCGTGCCTCCGGGTCTGGCACTGCTAGTTCTTCCTCTGTAGGTATCTTGACAGAAGGATTATGCAAAACATCGAGAAAGGTGTTAGGCGGCACCGGCTTACGCTGAGATCCCAGCCGGCTTAAAGCATCAGCCGCCTCATTCTTCCTTCGATCCATGTGCTCCACTTGATAACCTTTGAAATGTCTAGCCACAACATCAACTTCACGATGGTAAGCCGCCATAAGGGGATCCTTAGAATCCCACTTGCCTGACACTTGTTGAGCCACAAGATCTGAGTCACCCAAACACCTTACCCGGCTCAAACTCATCTCCTTGGCCATCCTGAGACCATGAAGTAAGGCCTCGTACTCAGCTCCATTGTTAGTACAAGGAAACATAAGCCGGAGCATATAAAAAAATTTGTCACCTTGGGGGGAAGTTAAAACAACTCCAGCCCCCGTGCCTTCCAACTGCCTGGACCCATCAAAGTGAATAGTCCAATATGTGTTATCTGGCTTCTCCTCAGGTGCCCGCAACTCCGTACAATCATTGATAAAATCCACCAAGGCTTGAGATTTAATAGTGGTGCGTGGCATGTACTTCAAACCGTGATGCCCAAGCTCAATGGCCCACTTGGCGACTCGTCCTGTGGCTTCCCTGCTCTGGATGATGTCTCCCAAGGGGGCAGAACTTACCACAATTATAGGATGACCTTGGAAATACTGCTTCAACTTCCGGCTTGTCATGAACACTCCGTAAACAAGTTTCTGCCAATGTGGATACCTCTGCTTAGATTCAATGAGCACCTCACTGATGTAGTAAACCGGCCGTTGAACCGGATGCTCCTTGCCAGCCTCCTTATGCTCCACCATGATGGCAACGCCGATACCGTGAGTTAGCAGCCACATATAACAAAGAACGGCTCTTTATCAATGGGAGCCGCAAGGACGGTGAGCTCGAGACAACTGCCTCTTTAAATCTTCAAAGGCAGCATTAGCAACGTCGCTCGAGACAAAAGTGTTCGTTTTCTTCATCATCTGATACAGCGGTAGGGCCTTCTCACCTAACCGACTTATGAACCGGCTTAAAGCAGCAACACGACCCGCCAGTCGCTGAACATCATTGATGCATGCCGGTTTAGCCAAAGAGGTAATTGCCTTGATTTTCTCCGGATTAGCTTCAATGCCTCTGTTTGAGACCAGGAAACCCAAAAGTTTGCCTGCAGGTACACCAAATACACACTTTGCCGGGTTAAGCATCATCTTATAAACCCGGAGATTATCAAAGGTCTCTTTTAAATCAGATATCAAGGTTTCCTTCTCTCTGGACTTCACCACGATGTCATCCACATAGGCGTGAACATTGCGCCCAATCTGATCATGGAGACAGTTCTGTACGCATCGCTGATAAGTTGCCTGAGCACTCTTGAGCCCAAATGGCATACATACATAGCAGAAGGCTCCAAACGGAGTAATGAAAGCCGTCTTATCCTGGTCCTTAACTGCCATTTTGATCTGATGATAACCGGAGTAAGCATCCAAAAAGCTCAAACGCTCGCAACCCGCCATAGCATCAATGATTTGATCAATACGGGGGAGAGCAAAGGGATCAGCCGGACAAGCCTTATTTAAGTCCGTGTAATCCACACACATCCGCCAGGTGCCGTTCTTCTTGAGCACAAGCACCGGGTTAGCAGACCACTCCGGGTGAAAAACTTCCACGATAAACCCAGCCGCTAAGAGCCGGGCGACTTCCTCTCCAATAGCTTTCCGTCTCTCTTCATTGAACCGTCGAAGAAACTGTCTGACCGGCTTATACTTCGGATCAATATTGAGAGTGTACTCAGCGAGTTCTGTCGGTACACCCGGCATGTCAGAAGGTTTCCATGCAAAGATGTCCTGGTTCTCACGGATGAACTCGATGAGCGCACTTTCCTATTTAGGATCCAAATTGGCACTGATACTGAACTGCTTAGAAGAATCGCCTGGAGTGAAATCAGCAAGCTTGATTTCATCAGCCGACTTAAACTTCATCGCCGGGTCATGCTCGGTGGTTGGCTTCTTTAGAGAGGTCATATCTGCCGGGTCAACATTGTCTTGATAAAATTTCAGCTCCTCTGCCGCACAAACAGACTCAGCATAAGCCGCGTCGCCCTCCTCACATTCCAGGGCTACCTTCCGACTTCCATGCACGGTGATGGTGCCCTTGTGACCCGGCATCTTAAGTTGCAGATAAACATAACAAGGCCGTGCCATGAACTTAGCGTAAGCGGGCTGACCAAACAGAGCATGATATGGACTCTTGATTTTGACCACCTCAAAAGTTAATTTCTCACCTCTAGAATCATACTCATCTCCAAAGGCCACTTCCAGTTTAGTCTTGCCAACTAGGTAAGCCGACTTACCGGGCACCATTCCATGAAAGACAGTGTTGGACGTCCTCAAGTCCTTATCAGTCAATCCCATGCGGCGAAAGGTCTCATAATAGAGGATATTGATGCTGATACCTCCGTCCATGAGTACCTTAGTGAATTTATATCCACCAACCTGAGGTGCTACCACCAAGGCCAACTGACCCGGATTATCAACCCGGAGGGGGTGATCTTCCCTGCTCCATATAATGGGCTGTTCTGACCACCTCAAATAACGGGGAACCGCTGGCTCAACAGAATTCACGACCCTCTTATGAACCTTCTGGTCACGTTTGCACAAGTTAGTGGTGAATACGTGATATCGCCCACTATTCACCGCCGGGTGGCTTTGATAACCCGACTGCTGCTGCTGTTGTCCCCCTTGACCAGACTGCTGTTGATTATAACCGCCTTGATGTCCCTGAAAGCCGGAACTTGAACCACCGCCCGGGCCATGAAAGCCGCCGGCTCCTGAGCCGCCGCCCGACCCGTGATTGCCATCAAACGTGTTGGAATTTTTAAAGGCCTTCATGATCGCGCAATCTTTCCATAAGTGGGTGGCGGGTCGTTCCTGGGTGTCGTGCCTCGGGCAAGGCTCATTGAGTAACTGCTCAAGAGATGGGCACGACCCGCCGCATCGAGGGGCGGTTTACCCTTACGTCTCGATTGTTACCTGCGCATTGGCATTGGCCACAAACTTGGTTACCCTCAGCCTTACGCTTGTTGCCTCCTTGATTCATCGGGTTATGCTGCTGACCCTTTCCATTGCCGTTCTTCTTTCCCTTCCCTGTCTTTTCCTCATCAGACGCGGGATCCTTGGTACTATCAGAGTCGGCGTATTTGACTAAAGCTGCCATCAGCGTACCCATATCATTGCAATCACGCTTAAGGCGCCCCAGTTTCTGTCTTAGCGGCTCAAAGCAGCAGTTCTTCTCCAACATGAGGACCGCAGAGCCGACATCCATCTTATCAGATGAATGTATTATCTCCTTGACCCGGCGCACCCAATGAGTTGTGGATTCACCCTCCTCATGCTTACAATTGACCAAGACCACAATTGACATAGATTGCTTGCAAGTGTCCTTGAAGTTCTGGATAAACCGGGCCTTTAGCTCTGCCCATGAGCTAATGGAATTGGGCGGCAAACCCTTTAACCAAGACCGGGCCGTTCCATCCAACATCATGGTGAAGTACTTAGCCATTGCTGCGTCGCTGACCTCCAATAGCTCCATGTCCATCTCATAACTTTCGATCCATGCTCCGGGCTGTAAGTCGGCCGTGTAATTCGGCACCTTCCGAGGTCCCTTGAAGTCCTTGGGTAGACGTACATCCCGCAGAGCCGACACCAAACAAGGAACACCGCCGGTTCTAGTAGCCACTCCTGCTCCAACGGAAGTCATCAGATACTGTGGGAGATCTTGATGAGCCACCTGTTGAGCCGCTAGCTGAGCTGCCCGCTCGTCCTCCTGACGCATTCGGTCTTGTACCGGGTTATAACCGCCAGGCTGGTTACGGTGCTGGGCGTTGCTTGACAAAGCTTCTGATTCCATGTGCCTGCTGTAACTCAGACTCCGGTTTGGACGAGCCGGAGCTAACCAAGGCGGAGGAGTTGAATGAATCCTGTCCCGGCTGTAAGAATAAGTCTCTTGCTGGGCTAGGGCTATCTGGACGAGGTCTCTGATCCTTCGGGTCTCCACTGTTGTTGGATCATCACCGTCCACCGGGAGAGCCGCAAAACGCGCTGATGCCGCGATTAAGTTCTTCATGGGGTTGGAAAAATGACCCGGTGGTATTGGTACATAGCGGGGCGGAGCCATACTCCCATGGGGAGGTGACATCTCTCGAGGCTGAGCCGGTCCTCCCGCTCCGGTTGTCATAAACTGATTTGCTTCAGGCGGGTTGCTAGGACCGGCACTGGGTGTAAGGTCCCGAGGGCCGTAAACTGGAGGCAAACGGGATTGAGTTTTCTGGTGCCTCCTTCTCATCACCTCATTAGATGCGTTCAGGCTCATATTGTCGGAAAGCCTACATTTGGAGATTCTGCGCCCGTGCATCCAAAGCCGCCCGTTCTGTAGCTAACCTGGTGTCCTCAACTGTCAAGGCCTCCTTGGCCCGAGCTATCTCCTCACGCACCTTTGCCATCTCCGCGTTATGCTCATCTTGATTTGCAGGAATAACCGTTGCAGTTAACAGGGCCGTCAGCTTATCCATGAGATCCATCAGCACCTGAGCCGGCGGGCGCACATGGCTTCCTGCCCCGGCCGCTCCTGACCCGGATGTTATTGCTGTTGCAGCTGTTGAGTTTTGACCGGGTTGAGTACCAGCCATGAAGACTCCTGCCCAGCTTGGCGGCTCATAGGAGTCCAGAATACTAGAGCCGTCGGAACAGCCCCGAAGCGTGCCATCTTGTACTTGATACAGCGAATCTGTTGAACCGGCGGACGAATCACCGTCAGAGAGGACGGCCGTCTCACCACCATCTTCAGATCCTTTAGAAAGTTCCTCTCCGTGGATGCATCCCACGAAGGCACGCTTCATGCCGGGTTGAACTCGGGCGGGTCTCGCGCGCTGAGCCGTCTCGACGAGGTCGATGCAGTTGTCCGGCTCAGGGCCCGGCTCACCAATCCGGCCGATGAAGACGTGGATTCCGCCGAAGGGGACCCGGTACCCGTACTCGATTGAGTCGGCGTCGGGGCCCCAGCCTTCGTTGTCGATGTAGATCTTGCCGCGACGACTCTTGGTCATCCGGCCCATTGCATATCCCTTGAGCCCTTCGAAGCTGCCCTCCAAGAACTCAAATCCACCGTGCGCTGGCCCCATGGTGGGCGCCAACTGTCGTGGTTTTGTCACAGCAGATGTCCTCTTGTAAGGACTTAGTTGCGGAGCCATCGCAACTAGGAAGCTTAAAGGGGTTAATCGGGACAAAGGACACGAGAGGTTTATACTAGTTCGGCCCCTTACGGTGAAGGTAAGGCCTACGTCTAGTTGGGTTGGTATTGCTTGATGTTTCGATGACCAGGGAGCGAGACACGCTATGCCCGGCTCTCAATGAGTTGTTTCTTGCCCTAAGCCGTCAGCGGGTCGTCCCCTTATATACACGGGTGGACGCCCTGCGGTCTACAGAGTCCCGACCGGCTCATCAACAGTGTCCGGCTCGGTGACTAGTTAAATCTACCTTATGATACAAGTCATGTCATCACGACAGTTTATCACCATGTGCCTTAAGCCACCTACGGGCCTTAGACCCTTTATTGAACCGCCATATTCATGCTTGGCCTCTGGGCTTCTCTTAAGATGAGTCTTCTTTGCGTAACCCGGCTCCTCCTGGGCGGCTTACTCAAATAGTTATATGCCCAACACAGCCAGAGACGATTCTGGAGGCGGGTGAGCGGATTCCTTCAAAGGAGTATAGTGCGCCGGCGGCGGTGGCCGAAGACCCAGGAGCGCCGAAGACGCTGACGGACATGCTACAACGAGCGTCCGTTTCGGAAGAGCACCGTGCCTTAATGGTTCGGTGGTCGAAAAAGTTCTCTCCGCGAAGAGCGGGTTGAACGAGGCCTTTACGAGCCTTCTAAGAGGTTTTGAGGTTTGTGATGTAATGTTGCCAATTGAATGACATTGACAGAATGCACCTGTTGTGTATGCAGTAGCCCCTGAGACTCGGATTGCCTTCTGAAGGAAGAAATCGGAGGATCAAAAAATATATGCTCAGGTACTGATCTTGATTGAATTTGGAATGCAGGCTACCGCCCCTCCTGCCACTACTCGCAATACGGAAGTGGCCGAACTGCAGCGAAAGCTGGATATTGTGGAGGATGATATTGCATTGATCAACAGGTGCAAGGTATGTATTTCGAGCATTCCTTGCACCAATGTGCTTGTAATTTAAGCCTGACTCTGAAAAAGAGTTTTACATGAAATGTGCATGAATGCAGATGATGCCGCTGCAGTGGAGGTCCTTCGGGCGAAGCTGGCCCGGGTCAAGGAGCAGGCCCGGTTTAGTGATGCGGCTACTGAAAAGGCATCCGCTGAGTTAAAAGCCGAACAAGCTGCGCGGCGCCAAGACAAGGAGGCAATGTCCACTATGGCGCATGAGTTAGGGAATGCGGCTGGCTGCTGTAAACTTCTTGAGAAGGAAAATGAAGCCAAAACGGCTGAACTCGACAAGGCCTTACGAGAGGCGAGGGAAGCGCAGTTGAGTCCAGAGCAGCCCGTGAGGAGATCCGGCAAGATGGGGAGATTGTGGCTGGCAAGCCCTTTTGCTCTGAGCTAAGTTCAGCGACCCGAACTATGCTCAGCTTAACCAAGTATGGAGTTCTCCGGACATTTTTTAAGACTTGCCGAAGAGTTCTTCCGATGCGGCGCAGTTTTATCAGGCACAAGAGGGGTATGCAACGGAGAAGCTTTTCTGGTCGCAATTTGGCGCGTCGAAGCGCCCTCTGTTGCTGAAAGAACAGATGTCCCAGTGGGCCGAGCTGCATAGGATATCCGACGCTGCCATGAAGAACGTCTTAGTCCGTTTGTGACCGACTAAATCTGTTCCGAGTAGTTACTTCGGCCTGGTGCAGCGGCTCGCTGACGCGTGCCGCGTGTCGACGCTGTGAAGCGGTCGGCGTGCATTGAAGGTGCACAGATGGCCTTCGCCCGAGTCAAGACATTCTGGGGGAAGATGAAGGCCATCGATGTTGCGAAGAAGAGTCCACCCAATGGCAAGGACCGTCCAGAACCGGAGCATCATTTTGGAGACGTCCTAGAGGCCGCCCGCTTGATAGAGGGTCAATGCTCGAAAGACATAATATTCGAGTGATGTGTGCAAGGGTTGTAACAGACAACTTTATAGTTAATCTATTGTTTGCTCGAAAGCTTGAATTCCTCCTGTGCGGCCGTTTTAATGTAATTTGAAAGTTTTCCAGTCGTCGGCTTCAGCCCCCTCGTAGGAAATACAGGGGTGTTCGGAAAAGCATTGAATCACTGTTTATCCAACGTCTTGGTCCATAAAGGAGGTGATAATGCGGCGAACCAGGCAATCGGACTATAGGGCGTTAACACTTTCACTTAGCCATAGGAGTTTTATGGTGGGGCTACGACATAGCCCCTGGTATGTATGCGGCATATCATAATATTGTGCGTTACATGTTTTGATCTGAAAAAGATCCTTCGTGTAACATGGAGAATCACTAAAGATTCAAATAAGTCGTCAAGTGGTTGACCAGCTCTCGCCGCATCATGACAGTCAGTTTTCGGCTTTCTCTACTAAGGTGCTGAAAGGATTGAGAAGAGGTGTCTAGAGGGGGGGGGTGGGGGTGATTAGACAAGTACCAAAAGTTACAGTTTTTAACTTCTTTAAGTTGGAGTGGAGTTTTTGGCACAAGTTTAACAATCACAATACATAACAAGCAAGCATCCAAAGAGTATATGAGCAGCGGAAAGTAAAGCATGCAACTTGCAAGAATGTAAAGGGAAGGGTTTGGAGAATTCAAACGCAATTGGAGACACAGATGTCTTTGTCGTGGTTCCGATAGGTGGCGCTATCGTACATCCATGTTGATGGAGACTTCAACCCACGAAGGGTAGCAGTTCTTGTGAGTCCACGGAGGGCTCCACCCACGAAGGGTCCACGAAGAAGCAACCTTGTCTATCCCACCATGGCCGTCGTCCACGAAGGACTTGCCTCACTAGTGGTAGATCTTCACGAAGTAGGCGATCTCCTTGCCCTTACAAACTCCTTGGTTCAACTCCAAAATCTTGTCAGAGGCTCCCAAGTGACACCTAGCCAATCTAGGAGACACCACTCCCCAAGAAGTAACAAATGGTGTGTTGATGATGAACTCCTTGCTCTTGTGCTTCAAATGATAGTCTCCCCAACAATCAACTCTCTCTCACAGGATTTGGATTTGGTGGAAATAAGATTTGAGTGGAAAGCAACTTGGGGAAGGCTAGAGATAAAGATTCATATGGTAGGAATGGAATATCTTGGTCTCAACACAAGTGTAGGTGGTTCTTTCTCGAAAATGTAAGTTGGAAGTGTAGGTTAGATTCGATGGCTCTCTCCACGAATGAAGAGGAGGTGGAGGGGTATATATAGCCTCCACACAAAATCTAACCGTTACACACAACTTTCCAATCTCGGTGGGACCAAATTGAAAACTCGGTCGGACCGATTCAGCAAATCTAGTGACCGTTAGGATTTTCGGTGGGACAGACATGCAACTCGGTAGGACCGATATGGTTAGGGTTAGGGCATAACGTAATCTCGGTGAGACCGATTACACAAACTCGGTGGGACCGATTTTGGTAATAAGCTTACCAGAGAGTTGGTCAGGCAAACTCGGTAGGACCAGTTCGCTCATCTCGGTTGGACCGAAATGTTACGAAGAGGAACAGAGAGTTTGCATTATAATCTCGGTAGTACCAATTACTCAAATTCGGTGAGACCGATTTTGGTAATGGACATACACAGAGAGATTACAATCCCATCTCGGTGAGACCGAGATCCCTATCTGTGAGACCGATTTGCCTAGGGTTTGTGGCAGTGGCTATGACATCTGAACTCGGTGGCGCCGGATAGAAAGAATCGGTGGGGCCGAGTTTGACTTTTGGTTTAGGTCATATGTGGATGTGAGAAAGTAGTTGAGGGCTTTGGAGCATATCACTAAGCACTTTGGGCAAGTAAGCCATTAAGCAACACCTCATCCCTCCTTGATAGTATTGTCTTTTCCTATAGACTCAATGTGATCTTGGATCACTAAAATATAAAATGTAGAGTCTTGAGCTTTGAGCTTGAGCCAATCCTTTGTCCTTAGCATCTTTAAGGGGTTCCACATCCACTAGTCCACGCCACTTCTTTTGTTGAACTCATCTGAAACATACTAGGTAAAAGTGTTAGTCCAACAAGAGATATGTTGACATTAATTACCAAAACAACCTAGGGATCACCTATGCTTTCAATCTCCCCCTTCTTGGTAATTGATGACAACATACATCAAAGCTTTAAATAAGGATATAGAGAATAACAAGTAAAGCTTTGGAAAGACATGTAACATGCATAGGCTCCCCCTACATGTATGCAATCATGTGAATATGGAATATAGGAGCATGTGAGTGCATAAACATGACAGAGTAAGCAATGTGTTACATGTATCTTGGCTATATGCATCCGAGCAAAAGATGTGAATATGGGAAATGTACCTTCATGCTCATGAGTCCTTCTTGCAAACAGTATGTACATCAGCAAGAATTTTTCATACACATGACTGTGATGCATATACTTACCTTGTGGTCTTGAGTTGGCTTAGGATGGAATGAACCTGCTTAAACAAGGTTAGATAACAAAGATACACCTGCTGGCCAGAGCAAACAAAGGAAACCACAAGAGTACCAAGACTGGGATGACATGTAGAGTGAGTACTAAGTACCATATTGGATATAGACATGTCCCCAAAGGTAAAGATATGCAATGAATTTAAGGATTTCTTTCCCTTGGAAGTCCTGCTCCCCCTGAATCTAGCATGGGATACTGGGAGAAGATAGGGAACAGAAAATCAGAGCTCAAGGAAACAAGTGAACAAAGCTAATGCAAATAAGCACATATGAACATGTCTTTCCCCTCAAGGAGACATGTAGCATCTCTCCTCTTGAACACCAAGCATCTGGGATCCTTGAAGATTACTCTCTCCTTGAGTATTCTCCCCCCCTAGAGATATGACTGAGCTTTGATGTGATCTCTCTCTCCCCCTTTGACATCAATTTCCAAGAAGGGTTCTTCTGGATTTTTGTCATGATGGGTTTGGTCCTTGAGTCACAGAACAAAGTAGTAAGTTGAATGTGATGCTGGCCGAGGACAAGATTCATTGAGTGGAGCTGGATCAAAAAGAATGCAGAATCCAGTGGCAAGCTGTCTTTCCTGTAGTGAAATCGGTGGCACCGAGTTGTATGTTTCGGTTGTACCGAAAGAATTCGGTTGGACCAAAAGCAAGAGACCGGTGTGACCGAGTTCATCACAGAGAAAACACTTGTCACCTCAGCTCACTAGACAAGTAAGATCTCACAAGAATTTGCAAGGAATTAACTGAAAGATTTGCAATGAATTGGATGCAGGGAATGCAGATCAAACAGAAAAGAAAAGAAATCTAGATGAAGTTTTTTTGATAGAAATGGGAATTAAATATACATGAGACAAATGCAAGAGCACAGAAAAGAACACAAGAAAACTTCATCTAGAGATAGTCGGCGACAAAGTCACCTATGTTAGAGTATATTGACTTCGGAGTCAAGTGAGATCACTTGATCATAGGTCATACTCATCGTTTAAGCTCAAAATGGGGTTA
Organism: Aegilops bicornis; assembly: GCA_021605145.1. Taxonomy (NCBI): domain Eukaryota; kingdom Viridiplantae; phylum Streptophyta; class Magnoliopsida; order Poales; family Poaceae; genus Aegilops; species Aegilops bicornis. The sequence goes on along the minus strand of CM038670.1, from coordinate 772,306,865 downwards.
CCATTTCGTTTAAGTATCTTGATGTATTCACATCTTGTCGAGTTGCTTTGACTCATGACTTGGAGTAAAGCTTCTCTAAGATGGAATAACATACCTTGGGTGGTGGTGTTGATCGTGATCATGTAGTTGAACTTGCATGGGTTGCTTAAGGTTGTGTGAGTTGGGAGCACCACTTGGAATTTGAGTTCATCTACCTACATGGGTTAGTTTTTGCAAGGAAGAGCACTTGTGTATCCAAAATGACAATCATGAATTTCAATAATAAATTTGTCAAAGATATGTTTGAATGGTTTCGTGCTTCCTTGACTTCAACCACCATTATGTAGAGACTTGGTGATGTAGAGATCGCTCAAGATGTGAATGAGTTGCAATCCCATTGATTTAGATTCATCCAAGTTCCTACAAGGGTTAGATCACATGCAAGGTGCAAATATACCCAACACATAAGATTATCATCATAAGAGAAATATCAGGGATTAGTCATAAGCTCATGTCTTGCATGTGTTCAATGGAGTTCCTACTCCAAGTTTGAAGCATCGATGATGTTCAATTCACCTCTTAATCTGCAAAACACTCTCTCATCAAGTGGTTTAGTGAATATATCTGCTAATTGCTTTTCGGTGCGAACATGCTTAAGATTAATGTCCCCTTTGGTAACATGATCTTGAATGAAACGCTGAAGAACTTCAATATGCTTAGTTCGAGAGTGTTGCACGGGATTGTGAGCAATCTTGATAGAACTTTCATTGTCAGAAAGTAATGGAACATGTTTCACATATATCCCATAATCTTTAAGAGTTTGGGTCATCCGAAGTAATTGAGCACAACATGAACCAGCGGCAATGTATTCCGCTTCAGCGGTGGATAAGGATACCGAGTTTTGTTTCTTGGAGGACCAAGACACAAGAGATCTACCAAGAAATTGACAAGTACCCGAAGTGGACTTTCTATCAACCTTGTCACCGGCATAGTCCGAGTCAGAGTAGCCAACAAGATTAAAGGAGGAGCTCTTAGGATACCAAATGCCAAAATTTGGTGTATGGATTAAGTATCTCACTATCCTTTTCACGGCCTTAAGATGACATTCTTTAGGTGCGGCTTGATATCGTGCACACATGCACACACTTAGCATAATATCGGGACATGAAGCACATAGATATAACAATGAACCAATCATAGGGAAATAAACCTTTTGATCAACTGGTTCACCATCTTTGATTAAATCAAGATGTCCACTAGTAGGCATGGGTGTAGTCATACCTTTGCATTCTTGCATATTGAACTTCTTGAATAAGTCCTTGGTGTACTTCGTTTGAGAGACAAAGGTACCTTCCTTAGTTTGCTTGATTTGCACACCAAGAAAGAATTTGAGTTCACTCATCATAGACATCTCAAACTTCTCCGACATTAGCTTTCCAAACTTCTCACTAAAATGAGGGTTAGTTGATCCAAATATAATATCATCGACATAAATTTGGCACACAAATAGTTCTCCATTAACCCTTTTAGTAAAAAGAGTAGAATCTATTTTTCCAATTTCAAAGCCTTTTTCAATAAGGAACTTGGTCAAGCATTTATACCATGCTCTAGGAGCTTGTTTAAGACCATGAAGAGCTTTGTGAAGTTTGTAAACATGATCAGGTTTCTTAGGATTAACAAAGCCGGGAGGTTGCTTAACATAAACTTCCTCCTCTATTTCACCATTTAGAAAAGCACTTTTAATGTCCAATTGGTACAAGGTGATATCATGGTGATTAGCATAGGCAATTAAGATGCGAATGGACTCAAGTCTAGCAACGGGGGCGTATGTCTCACCATAGTCCATACCTTCGACTTGTGTGTAGCCTTGGGCGACGAGACGTGCTTTGTTGCAAACTACTTGTCCATCTTCATCTTGCTTGTTGCGAAACACCCATTTGGTACCGATGATGTTGTGGTTGTTGTCGGGCTTCTCAACTAATGTCCAAACTTGATTTCTCTCAAAGTTGTGTACCTATTCATGCATAGCGTTTATCCAATCCGGATCTTCCAAAGCTTCTTCAACCTTCATATGTTCAATGCTAGAGATGAATGAATAGTGTTGACAAAAGTTAGCTAAATGAGTTTTAGAGCGAGTGATTCTCCCGGTTTGGATATCATTGTAGATTTGCTCGATGGGATGGTCTTTAGCAATTCTTGCTCGAACTCGTGAAAGCTTTTGCTTGGATCTTGGTTGAACATCTTCTTCATCTTGTTCTTCTTCTTGGCCTTCTTCATTGTTGACGTTGTCGTTCTCTTGTCGAGGTGGAGAGGAAGGTTGTTGACGTTCATCTTGGTGCACTTCCTCGTTTTCTTCATCTTGGTGTGTCCCACTTGTGGATGCTTCCGTATCAACTCTTGGTTCACCTTGTCGTGAGGTAGAAGCTTCCACTTGGACAGACGAGGTACTCTCCTTCACCTCCGTTGGACGAATCTTGCTAATAGACAAGTCTTGGATTGCTTCCGAGGGGTCTTTGTCTCCTACATCAATTGGCAGTTGCTCTACTTGCGAGCCGTTAGATTAAATCAAACTTCACATCTACTGCTTTCTTCAACCTTTCAGGTGAAATTGTTGTAGACACGGTATGTGTGAGAGTTTGAGCCATAACCAAGTAGGAAACCTTCATGAGACTTAGGAGCAAATTTAGAACGATGATGCTTATCAAGAATGTAGCACTTTGAGCAGAATACTCAAAGGTATCCAACTTGGGGTTTGTTACGAGTGAGGAGCTCGTATGCCGTCTTGCTGAGTAGTTTGTGAAGATACAAGTGATTTGTTGCATGACAAGCTGTCTCAACTGCTTCCGCCCAAAAGTGCTTCGGCGTCTTGTACTCATCTAGCATCGTTCTCGCCATTTCGATGAGCGTCCGGTTCTTCCTCTCAACAACTCCATTTTGTTGAGGTGTGTACGTAGCCGAGAACTCGTGTGAAATACCTTCTTCGTCAAGAAAGGTATCCACATTTGCATTCTTGAACTCCGTTCCATTTTCGCGGCGAACCTTCTTGATCTTCACTTCAAATTGATTTTGGGCCTTCCTAGCGAAGTTTTTGAAGATCTTTTGAACCTGTGATTTATCGTCGAGAAAGAACACCCACGTAAATCTTGAAAAATCATCAACTATAACTAGACCAAAAGAATTTCCACTGAGACTTTCGTAAGCGTTGGGACCAAAAAGATCCATGTGAAGTAGCTCGAAGGGCCTCCTTGTGGTCATGATGTTCTTCACGGGATGCCTTCCTCCAACCTGTTTACCTGCTTGACAAGCGCTGCAAAGTCTATCCTTATCAAATATGACATTGTTAACGCCAAGGATATGCTTTCCTTTATTAAGCTTGTCAAGGTTTCACATGCCAACATGACCTAATCGTTTATGCCATAACCAACCTTTAGAGGATTTAGCAATAAAGCAAGTTCTAGGTTGAGCCTTTTTAGTGAAATCAACTATGTATAGATCACCTCTACGTACAGCGGTAAAGACCATTTTATGATTATCTCTACGAAACACTTGGCAATCTACTTTAGTAAATAGGGCATTGAAACCGAAATCAGCAAGTCTAGATACTGAAAGTAAGTTGTAGCCAAGAGATTCAATGAGCATGACATTTTGTATGGAGCTATCATGTGATATGGCCACCTTATCAAGGCCAACCACCTTACCCTTTGAGTTATCACCAAAAGTGACATACTTTCGAGGACCATCGTTTTCAGCAAGCTCACGAAACATATCTTTATCTCCGGTCATGTGATCGGTACATCCACTATCAAGAACCCATTCCTTTCCTCCTACCATATATCCCCGAAGATTTGCCATAAGACCAAAGTGTCTCATTTCATCATCAAGATCATAGTATCCATGTTCAACATCATCTTGTGATTGATCAATTCCTAGAGAGGGTAATTCGTTAGACAAATGATCATTTATATGATTGTCTTTATGGATTCTAATAGCTTCGGAAATGATATTGCTAATGATTCCAACATCTCCTATGGCACGCATGAGATTTGTAAGCTCAAGTAGACAATCACCAAAGCAAGGATCACTAGAATTCATCTTACTCAAGGCAATAGACTTATGGAGAATTTCATCTAGATTTTTCAAGGAATAATTTGGAAAACGTTCCTCAAGAAATTTCCATATGGTGTAGGCACACTTAAGAGTAGGCAAACATCCAATCAAGTTTCTAGGCAAGCCTCTAGTGATAAGATTAACAGTTCTAAGATTGCGAATCATGTCAATTGACTCGTCAAGAGTAGGATGCATAGGATCAACATGAGGTGCACAAGGGCTAGCAATGTACTTGTTCAAATGGTATTGATTGAAAATCACAAGCATCTTCCACTCATGAAAATACTCCCCATCAAGTATAGGCACTCTATGTCTAGGACTCCCCAAAGTAGACTCATCCATCTTCCTCCAATGGTGTTTAAACCAAAGCAATGGAGACCAAAGCTCTGATACCAATTGAAAGGATCGAGAAGAGGTGTCTAGAGGGGGGGGGGGGTGTGATACGACATAGCCCCTGGTATGTATGCGGCGTATCGTAATATTGTGCCTTACATGTTTTGATCTGAAAAAGATCCTTCGTGTAACACGGAGAATCGCTAAAGATTCCAATAAGCCGTCAAGTGGTTGACCAGCTCTCGCCGCATCATGACAGTCAGTTTTCGGCTTTCTCTACTGAGGTGCTGAAAGGATCGAGAAGAGGTGTCTAGAGGGGGGGGGGGGGTGATTAGACACTAAGTACCAAAAGTTGCAGTTTTTAACTTCTTTAAGTTGGAGTGGAGTTTTTGGCACAAGTTTAACAATCACAATACATAACAAGCAAGCATGCAAAGAGTATATGAGCAGCGGAAAGTAAAGCATGCAACTTGCAAGAATGTAAAGGGAAGGGTTTGGAGAATTCAAACGCAATTGGAGACACAGATGTTTTTGTCGTGGTTCCGATATGTGGTGCTATCGTACATCCACGTTGCTGGATACTTCAACCCACGCATGGTAATGGTTGCGCGCGTCCAGGAGGGCTCCACCCACGAAGGGTCCACGAAGAAGCAACCTTGTCTATCCCACCATGGTCGTCGCCCACGAAGGACTTGCCTCACTAGTGGTAGATCTTCACGAAGTAGGCGATCTCCTTGCCCTTACAAACTCCTTGGTTCAACTCCACAATCTAGTCGGAGGCTCCCAAGTGACACCTAGCCAATCTAGGAGACACCACTCTCCAAGAAGTAACAAATGGTGTGTTGATGATGAACTCCTTGCTCTTGTGCTTCAAATGATAGTCTCCCCAACAATCAACTCTCTCTCACAGGATTTGGATTTGGTGGAAAGAAGATTTGAGTGGAAAGCAACTTGGGGAAGGCTAGAGATCAAGATTCATATGGTAGGAATGGAATATCTTGGTCTCAACACAAGTGTAGGTGGTTCTTTCTCAGAAAATGTAAGTTGGAAGTGTAGTTTCTTTCTGATGGCTCTCTCCACTAATGAAGAGGAGGTGGAGGGGTATATATAGCGTCCACACAAAACCTAACCATTACACACAACTTGCCAATCTCGGTGGGACCGAATTGAAAAACTCGGTCGGACCGATTCAACAAATCTAGTGACCGTTAGGATTTTCGATGGGACCGACATGCAACTCGGTAGGACCGATATGGTTAGGGTTAGGGCATAACGTAATCTCGGTGAGACCAATTACACAAACTCGGTGGGACCGATTTTTGTAATAAGCTAACCAGAGAGTTGGTCAGGCAAACTCGTAGGACCGGTTCGCTCATCTCGGTTGGACCGAAATGTTACGAAGAGGAACAGAGAGTTTGCATTGTAATCTCGGTAGTACCGATTACTCAAATTCGGTGAGACCGATTTTGGTAATGGACATACATAGAGAGATGACAATCCCATCTCGGTGAGACCGAGATCCCTATCGGTGAGACCGATTTTGCCTAGGGTTTGTGGCAGTGGCTATGACATCTGAACTCGGTGGCGCCGGATAGAAAGAATCAGTGGGGCCGAGTTTGACTTTTGGTTTAGGTCATATGTGGATGTGAGAAAGTAGTTGAGGGCTTTGGAGCATATCACTAAGCACTTTGAGCAAGTAAGCCATTAAGCAACACCTCATCCCTCCTTTATAGTATTGGCTTTTCCTATAGACTCAATGTGATCTTGGATCACTTAAATATAAAATGTAGAGTCTTGAGCTTTGATCTTGAGCCAATCCTTTGTCCTTAGCATCTTGAAGGGGTTCCACATCCACTAGTCCACGCCACTTCTTTTGTTGAACTAATCTAAAACATACTAGGTAGAAGTGTTAGTCCAACAAGAGATATGTTGACATTAATTACCAAAACCACCTAGGGAGCACTTGTGCTTTCAGGTGCTCATCCGGTCAAAGCTAGGGCACAATCGCAGTAGTTCTCCCTTTACTACCCTAGCCGATAGAGCGGAACATAGGGTAGCAAGCACAGGAGCCGGGCAACCCAACGATTGACCAAATACAATGATTCAGAGCTTATGCATATAAGGCCAAATTTGCGATGCCGAAGTACGTTATAGAGCTGTTCGGACTTTTATTGGCGACTAATTTGTTCCCATACTGAGCCCCTGGCAAGTTATGCCGAGGTGCGTCTTGTAACACCGCCATTAGGGGCGTACTCGTTGTAGAAAGAGTATGGGAGATTAGTTCGGATGAAGTTTACCAGGAGTGGAGCAATAAACCAATGATAGATTCATATATATAAAAAGAAGAGAAAAACCACAAACCCGGCTATTTGACATGCTCGGGGTGGGGAACGGAGGAAAAAGGCACGGTACAGGCTCAAAATAAAGAGTGCGGTCTACAAAAAAGGATGTTTTGGACCTCCTGTTGCTGGTCTGCGCCGCCTGTCCTCGGGGAGGGGAGTCCTTAACGGAAGTGGCCCCTTAGGAGAGTGGACGGATCCGAACTCCGATAGAGTCCGATTAGATGCTGTCCTGATGGTCACCTGTTTTTAAGAGATAATAAAGAAAAATATGGAAAATAGATAAAAAACGTTACGGGAATGTTTGCAGGGTTGCCCGTATTGTGCTTCCGCCGGTGCCCATGGTATCTTGAGCGCATAGTGATGTATGCATGGTGTGAATCTTGCCAGTATAGTGGGTGGGTGGCGGAAGCCGAACTGCTATTTCCGTTCCGGGAGTGGTCGAACTTCGGAGGGAAACTGTTTCTGGCCCATGGTGTTCGGCTGGCGAGCCGCTCCGTCGTCCTTATTATCTGGTGGCCTCCTCCCATTGTGTTCGGCGTTAAGCTTGCCTGCCTGCTTAAAGACCCAACAGTTTCTGTTGGTGTGATTAGCTGGCTTATCAGGGTGACCGTGAATCTGACAAGGTCGGTCCAATATCCTGTTGAGGGTGGATGGTCCATCCTAGTTTTCCTTGAATGGCTTCTTGCGTTGACCGTTTTTCAGATTGTGAAATCCGGCGTTGACCGCTGTGTCGCGTAATCTTTCATTATTGCTGCGATTGTTGTGTTCGTGTAGTCGTGGCTTGCCGTTGCCGTCTCGGATTTCAGAAGTGCCCGGGTCGCTGGCGTTGTTGCTTTTATGAGCGAGCCAGTTGTTTTCTCCCGCACAAAAGCGAGTCATTAGAGCGGTAAGGGCTTTCATGGATTTAGGTCCTTCCTGGCCGAGGTGACGTGCTAGCCATTCGTCCCGGACGCTATATTTGAAGGCCGCAAGGGCTTCCGCGTCCGGACAGTCGACAATTTGGTTCTTTTTGACTAAGAACCTAGTCCAGAGTTCCCTGGCTGACTCGCCGAGCTGTTGGACAATATGACTTAAGTCATCGGCATCTGATTGCCGGACATATGTTCCTTGGAATTTGTCACGAAAGGCGTCTTCCAAATCTTCCTAGCTGCCAATAGAATTGTCTGGCAAACTGTTTAGCCAGTACCGTGCTGGCCCCTTAAGCTTGAGAGGTAGGCATTTAATGGCATGAAGGTCGTCTCTGCGAGCCAGGTGGATATGGAGGAGGTAATCCTCAATCCATACTACGGGATCTGTTGTTCCATCGTATGATGCGATGTTGATGGGTTTAAACCCGTTTGGAAATTCGTGCTCCATTACCTCGTTGGTGAAGCAAAGAGGGTGTGCGGCTCCTCTATGTTGGGCCACACTGTGAAGCACCTCCGGCGGACTCCGCTTACAGTTTTCGGACCGAGCGTGCTCGGGTCTGTTGTGTCTGAATAGATAACCGTTATTACTGTCTGGGGCATGTCTCCGTGATCTGTGTGTCGATTTGTGTCTCCTGTTCTACCCTCCAGGTTTTGTTGGACGTCGCGAGTGTTCCCTCGAGCTTCTTTATTCTTGCTTGGACGGCCAGATGGGTTGGTATGGTGCTCTGCTTGGGCTGCTGCTTTGTCCGGACCAAACTGTGGCTAGCCTACCGACTTATTCAATGGTGGTGTGGGCTCCAACGCCTTGCCATCGTATTGAGGGAGCCACCTACAGTTGTGGTGGCTTTTGTCTGGGCCGCTAAGGCCGTATTATTCGGCGGCCAGGACCTCGGTTCATTTGTCATTGAGCAGATCTTGGCTTGCTTGAAGCTGCAGCTGCTTTATTCTTAGATTCCTTGCCGTGGCTATTAGCCGGCGTTTAAAGTGCTCCTGCTCGAGAGGTTCCTCAGGCACGATGAATTCCTTGTTGCCGAGGCTCTCCTCTTCCTCGGAGAGTGGGAGATAATATTTATCCTTCGAGTCTCCAAATATGACTTGTTCATCAGGGCTATCTTGCCTGCTTTCCTGGTCCTCCTGTTCGGATCCTGTCTTAATAGGGCCTTTGTTGTCTGGAGTATTATCACCTCCGGTGCTAGTATTGTTTTCTGTTGAGTGACGTGGCTGAGAGTGGCGCCAGGGGTGCAAGTGTTCAGACTGTGTACCAGGAGGCTTATCCTCGACTGGATCCTCCTTGTCATCGTCGAGATCATCATTGGGTGTGTCTACCATGCACACGTCATACCAGGAAGTGGTCGCCCTGCGCCTAGCGGATAGTAAGCTCTGACCTTGCCACTCATCGTCATCCAGACCGTCGATGTCTTTGGAGCAGAGGCCAGGTGTGTTGGTTGGGTCTTCGACGGTGGCTACGAAGTGGGTGGCGGGTGGGAAGCAAAATTCTCCATTCTCCGCCGTAAGGTTGAACTGGACATAGTTCGGCGACGAGCCATCTGCCAGGGATAGGTTTTTTAGTGAGCTTAGTAGATCGCCCATAGGCGAGTGCTGAAAGACATCTGCGGCGCTGAACTTGAATATTGATAAAAGATCGAGTTCGGTATCCACGAGCTCGCAGGGTTCGGAATTCGATATCGGCGACGAGTCCGGGGTTCCGTTGATGCAGGTGTCGTATGAAGTGGGATCTGCGCGCAACTCCAACGCCGCAGACTCGGTAGCCCCCATGATGGGGTTGAGTCTCCCATCTTTGGACGTCTTGATCTGCTCCGGATCTAAGGCCGGAGTTGTTACAGGAGCTATCTCCTGGATGCGGCCCAATGACAGGTTTAAGCCATGTTCATCGGGGTGAAGGGGAGCGGTTGCCGCGGTCTCGAATCCGTCGAAGATCAAGTCTCCACGGATGTCCGCGACGTACTTCAGTCTTCCGAATCTGACCTGATGGCCAGGGGCGTGGCTATCAATCTGTTCCAAATGGCCGAGCGAGTTGGCCCGTAGTACGAAACCGCCGAATAGAAAGATCTGTCTGGGAAGGAAGGTTTCTCCTTGGACCACGTCATTACTGACGATTGAAGGGGCCATCAAACCTTTCGTCGACGGCACAGTGGAATTCTCAATGAAAGCACCAATGTCGGTGTCAAAACAGGCGGATCTCGGGTAGGGGGTCCCGAACTGTGCGTCTAGGATTGATGGTAATAGGAGACGGGGGACACGATGTTTACCCAGGTTCGGGCCCTCTCTATGGAGGTAATACCCTACTTCCTGCTTGATTGATCTTGATGAATATGAGTGTTAGAAGAGTTGATCTACCACGAGATCATAATGGCTAAACCCTATAAGTCTAGCCTATGAGTATATTGTAATGAATCTGTCCTATCCGGACTATGCTCTCCGGTTTATATAGACACCGGAGAGATCTAGGGTTACATGAGGTCGGTTACATAGGAGGAAATCTTCATAATAGGTCGCCTAGCTTGCCTTCCACGCCAAGTAGAGTCCAATCCGGACACGGGTATTATCTTGAGCCTTCGTATCTTCACAGCCGATCAGTCCGGCCCATGGATAACGGGCCGGACGCCCGAGGACCCCTTAGTCCAGGACTCCCTCAGTCGTCATTCCCGATCACCTTCGATCGTCGAGATCATCCAACTAGTATCTGGCATGGCGGTTCAGCCGCACTGGTCCTCGACCCAATCATCGACGGATTTCACCTAACACGAGTCCTAATGGACGGTGGTAGCAGCCTCAACCTGCTCTATCAGGATACAATGCGGAAGATGGGCATTAATCCCTCACTAATCAAACCCACAAAGACTACCTTTAAAGGAGTCATACCAGGTGTAGAGGCCCGTTGTACGAGCTCAATCGCTTTGGAGGTGGTCTTCGGTTCCCCGGACAACTTCCGAAGCGAAGAGTTAATCTTCAACATCGTCCCCTTCCGCAGCGGCTACCACGCACTGCCCGGACGAACCGCGTTTGCTAGATTCAACGCAGTGCCACACTATGCTTGTCTCAAGCTGAAGATGCCCGGCCCACGCGGCGTCATAACAGCCAATGGCAACACTGAACGCTCTCTCTGTACAGAGGAGCACATAGCTGCCCTAGCAGCAGAGGTACAGAGCGGCCTTCTCAAGCAGAACTGTAATCCTGCTGCCGAGCCCCTGGACACCACTAAGAGAGTCTGGACTAGACTGCAATAGGACGGTTCGACTCATCAAGAGTTCGATTAGCAATTCGGCCTCCGTCCCGGTCCCAATGAGGTAGCGGCATCCGCACCACGCATACATAATTACGCACTCAAAATCCCATGGGCATCGACGGAGGCACATCTAGCTTGTATTTCGGCTACACCGATCCCGGACTCACTGGTATCTTTACTATTCCCTTTTTCTTTCTTCCTTCTTTTTTCCTTTCAGGTATCTTTTACATAGGCCTCCTTCGACGGCTTGACTACCGGTCCTGTCAAAGGACAAGTGCACCAGGTTGGCACATGGCCCAAGCATACAGGGGAAGCTCTAGAGGATGACCTAACGATCACTCTACCTGTTTTTAGTACCCGAATGCAACTCTCCTTTGGTTATGGCATGTTAAATTGTCGGTTGCTTATCGCACTATCTGTATAAATGCGCTTTGATGAATTAACCCAAATATAATGGAAACAGTTCACGACCCACGTCAAGGGGCCCCAGATACTACCTCTGCTCTCTTTCTGTTTTCCTTTGCCATTAATTACCTATATTTTCGCACCCGTACACTTTGGTACGTTTCATATTCGCCAGTGGCTTCCCATCGCCCCATAATACGGCAACAACGTCCGAACACTCCTTAAAGATAAGTTCAGCACCCCAAATTTAGCATCATATGCATTGGCTCCGAATCATGTCTTTGGTGAATAGTTGGGTTGCCCGGCTCCTGTGCTTGCTACCCTACGTTCCGCTAAATCGGCTAGGGTAGTAAAGGGAGAACTACTGCGATTGTGCCCTGGCCTAGACCAGATGAGCACCTCAGTAGAGAAAGCCAAAAACTGACTGTCATGATGCGGCGAGAGCTGGTCAGCTATTCGGAGGTATCAAATCGTTGAATATTTCTTTTCCGCATTCCGCGAAGGATCGGTATTGCCCGATCAGACGCTGACATCACTCTGGTTTGTATACCAGGGGCTGCGCCTATGTTTTATTATAAAACTCCTATGGCTAAGTGAGGGCGTTTAAGCCGCATAGTGCGATTATGCAGTTCGTTGCGATAAGCAACTCCTTCAAGGACCATATAATTGGGTCAAGATTGTTTAGATTCCATCCCAAACACCTCCGTACTACCTACATGAGGGCAGAAGCCGACGACTGACCAACCCTCAGATTCAACACAACACGGCCGCACAGGAGGAAACAATCGAAACATAAAAAATATTATATTACAAACCTGATTGTTCTCATCATACAAGGCAAAGACAAAAAATGAATGCATTCATTCAAAAATAATGTCCTGCCCGCACTGCACTGCTACAAGTCGAGATCCCTCCAGGACATCCGCAAAATATCGCTCGGGTGTGCGGTGCTCCTTGCCCTCCGGTGGCCCATTGGCCACCTCGAAAGTGTCCATCTTCGCCCACCACATCTTACAACGAGCGAAAGCCATGCGGGCACGATGACCCACAAGTATAGGGGATCTATCATAGTCCTTTCGATAAGTAAGAGTATCGAACCCAACGAGGAGCAGAAGGAAATGATAAGCAGTTTTCAGCAAGGTAATCTCTGCAAATACTGAAATAAGTGGTAACAGATAGTTTTGTGATAGGGTAAATTGCAACGAGCAACAAGTAACAAGAGTAAATAAAGTGCAGCAAGGTGGCCCAATCCTTTTTGTAGCAAAGGACAAGCCTTGACAAACTCTTATAATAGGAAAAGCGCTCCCGAGGACACATGGGAATATCGTCAAGCTAGTTTTCATCACATTCATATGATTCGCGTTCGGTACTTTGATAATTTGATATGTGGGTGGACCAGTGCTTGGGTGCTGTTCTTACTTGAACAAACATCCCACTTATGATTAACCTCTATTGCAAGCATTGTTGAGGAAATCGTTAACTGGTAGCTGCTCGGTTGGCTGGTAAGTAGGGGATTAATCGGCTAATCGGCAAGTTAATCGGCCACTTAATCAATTAATCAGATGATTTATCGGTTTATAGGCTACTCGGTGACCCTACGAGTAGGGATTAATCGGCAAGTTAACTGGTTAATCGGATGAATTCTTGAACAGGGATTGCAAGCATCCGCAACTACAACAAAAGTATTAAGGTAAACCTAACCATAGCATGAAACATATGGATCCAAATCTGCCCCTTACGAAGCAACGCATAAACTAGGGTTTAAGCTTCTGTCACTCTAGCAACCCATCATCTACTTATTACTTCCCAATGCCTTCCTCTAGGCCCAAATAATGGTGATGTGTTATGTAGTCGACGTTCACATAACACCACTAGAGGTTAGACAACATACATCTCATCAAAATATCAAACGAATACCAAATTCACATGACTACTAATAGAAAGACTTCTCCCTTGTCCTCGGGAACAAACGTAACTACTCACAAAGCATATTCATGTTCATAATCAGAGGGGTAATAATATGCATAAAGGATCTGAACATATGATCTTCCACCAAATAAACCAACTAGCATCAACTACAAGGAGTAATCAACACTACTAGCAACCTACTAGCACCAATCCCGGAATTGGAGACAAGAATTGGATAGAAGAGATGAACTAGGGTTTGGAGATGAGATGGTGCTGGTGAAGATGTTGATGGAGATCGCCCTCTCCCGATGAGAGGAGCATTGGTGATGATGATGACGATGATTTCCCCCTCCCGGAGGGAAGTGTCCCCGACAGAATAGCTCTGCCGGAGCCCTAGATTGGTTCCAACAAGGTTCCGCCTCGTGGCGGCGGAGTATCGTCCCGAAAGGTTGTCTTTGATTTTTTTCTCATTGAAAGACTTCGTATAGGAGAAGATGGGCATCGGAGAGCCACGGGTGGCCCACGGTGAGGCGCCCCCACCCTCGTGAGCAGGGTGTGGGCCCCCTGGCCTTCATCTTTAGCGATGATTTTTCTTTATTTATTTTAAGACATTCCGTGGAGTTTCAGGACTTTTGGAGTTGCACAGAATAGGTCTCCAATATTTGCTCCTTTTCCAGCTGCCGGCATTCTCCCTCTTCATGTAAACCATGTAAAATAAGAGAGAATAGCCATAAGTATTGTGACATAACGTGAAATAATAGCCCATAATGTGATAAATATTGATATAAAAGCATGATGCAAAATGGACGTATCAACTCCCCCAAGCTTAGACCTTGCTTGTCCTCAAGCGAAAAGCCGATAACAATAAATATGTCCTCATGTTTAGAGGTAGAGGCGTCGATAAAAATAAAATACGGACATGAAGGAATCATGATTATTCTCATAACAACAACATATCTAGATTTGTCATATGATTACTTATGTTCAAGTGATGATCTTTTCACAATTGCAAAAGTATGAATCAGAAACTTTATTGGGTACCAGCAAAGTATAACCTCAGTCATTGAAGCAATTACAATTTATCATAACATCGGAAAGAGTCTATGTCAGAGCTTAAAAGCAAGTCCACATACTCGACTATCACTTAGTCCTTCATAATTACTAGCACTCACGCAATACTTGTGGTTACGGAGTTTTAATCGGACACAGAGAAAGATAGGGGCTTATAGTTTTGCCCCACAACCTTTTACCTCAAGGGTAATGTCAACAATAACAATTAATGCTCCCCTACATCCAATTAGATATATATATATATATATATATATCATGTTCTTTCTAACATGCTGGGCTTGCGAAAGGATAAAATGAAAAAGGAAAGGTGAAGATCACCGTGACTCTTGCATAAGGTAGAAGATAATAATAAAAGATAGGCCCTTCGCAGAGGGAAGCAGAGGTTGCCATGCGCTTTTATGGTTGGATGCAAAAAATCTTAATGCAAAAGAACATCACTTTATATTGCCCCTTGTATGTGGAACTTTATTATGCAGTCCGTCACTTTTATTACTTCCACAACAAGTTCGTACAAAGCTTATTTCTCTGCACCAATAATTCATGCATATTTAGAGAGCAATTTTTATTGCTTGCACCAATGACAACTTACTTGAAGGATCTTACTCAATCCATAGGTAGATATGGTGGACTCTCATGGCTAAACTGGTTTAAGGGTATTTGGAAGCACAAATAGTATCTCTACTTGGTCTGAGAATTTGGCTAACATGAGGGGAAAGGCAAGCTCAACATGTTAGAGGATCCATGACAACATACTTTATCTCAGATATAAGAAAACATAACTCATCACGTTGTCTTCCTTGTCCAACATCAACTATTTAGCATGTTGTATTTTAATGAGTGCTCCCAATCATAAAAGATGTCAATGATAATATATCTATATGTGAAACCTCTCTCTCCTTATTACTTCCTATTAAATCCAACGATGACGAGAGTCATATTTGCCAACTCCCAACAACTTTTAATCATCATACTCTTTCTATGTGAATTCATTACTTTCAATAAGATCAATATGAACTCTTTGTTTCTTTTTATTCTTTTCTTTTATTCACCCAAGATCATGGCAAAGTAATCAAGCCCTTGACTCAACACTAATCTTTATTATATATATAGCTCATGACTTCGATTACATAGAGGATCATAAAGCAAAACTTCAAAACTAGATCATGCCATGACTTTATTCTACTAAATCAAGATACTACTAATAGGATCGAACTAAGAAAAACGGTAAAGGTAGAAGTTATGATGGTGATACGATATCGGGGCACCTCCCCCAAGCTTGGCAGTTGCCAAGGGGAGTGCCCATACCCATGTGATTATGTCTCCTTCTTGGTCGGTGAAGGTGGAGGTGTTGTTGACTTAGTTGATGGCAAAAACTTCTCCCTTAATTTGCGCTTGAGGACGACATTTTGATCCCTCAGATCATCAATCTCCCACTCCAGGGTTAATATCTTCTTGCATAGGTCCTGCTTATTTTCCTGCAAGAGACGAAATGGGATAAATTCAAACTTTGGTTTCTTTACCCTATCAGGGAGACTTGACTTTCTGAACTCCACATGCATGTCCCTAGGTTGGGGTAATGGGACTTCATCTTCATCTGAGATCGTCTCCTCCTTCCCCTGGGTTCATAATCCTCTTCTTCCTCCGTAGTCCAACCATCGTGCTCCACGTCTCCATAGACCTTAGGATTCGCTAGGTAATCATCCACATAGCTTTCTCCTTGACGGCATGTTGATCTAATCTGAAGCAGCAACAGCCTGAAACAAGAACGGAGGATATTTGCTTGATACGGGAGTCAAAACCTTCGGGAGAACATATAATGAATTTTTACCGACCAAAATACGTATCGTGCAAGAAAACGGAGTCCGGAGGGCACACGAGGTGCTCACGAGGTAGGGGGCGCGCCCCAGGGGGGGCGCCCACCACCCTCGTGGAGGCCTCGTGTCCTCCCCGGACTTCCACTTATTTTTCTATTTTTCTAAATATTCCAAAACGGAGAAATATTGCCTTAAAAATTGTCTTGGAGTCGGTTTACTTACCGTACCACATACCTATTCCTTTTCGGAGTCTGAAACAGTCTGGAATGTGCTCCTTATGTATTCCTCCGGGGTTACGGTTTCAATAATATTGGTTTCAACATTTATGGGATTATCTGAGATATAATGTTTGATTCTTTGACCGTTTACCACCTTCGGATTTGTGCCTTCGAAGTTGTTGATTTTTATGGCACCGGAACGATAGACCTCCTCGATAACGAGGGACCTTCCCATTTAGAGAGAAGTTTTCCTGCAAAAATCTTAAACGAGAGTTGTATATCAATACATAATCACCTACATTAAACTCACGCTTTTGTATCCTTTTGTCATGGCATCTTTTAACTTTTTCTTTAAATAACTTGGCATTTTCATATGCTTTGGTTCTCCATTCATCAAGTGAGCTAATGTCAAATAACCTCTTCTCACCGGCAAGTTTGAAATCATAGTTGAGCTCTTTAATAGCCCAATATGCCTTATGTTCTAGTTCGAGAGGTAAGTGACATGCTTTTCCATAAACCATTTATACGGAGACATACCCATAGGATTCTTATATGCAGTTCTATAGGCCCATAATGCATCATCATGTTTCTTGGACCAATTCTTTCTAGACCTATTAACAGTCATTTGCAAAATAAGTTTGAGATCTCTATTACTCAATTCTACTTGACCACTAGACTGTGGGTGATAAGGAGATGCAATTCTATGATTAACGTCATATTTAGCAAGCATTTTACGGAAAGCACCATGAATAAAGTGTGAACCACCATCAGTCAATAAATATCTAGGGACTCCAAACCTCGGAAAAATAACTTCCTTAAGCATTTTAATAGAAGTGTTATGATCAGCACTACTAGTTGGAATAGCTTCTACCCACTTAGTAACGTAATCAACAACAACTAAAATATGTGTATATCCATTAGAGGCAATAAAAGGTCCCATATAATCAAAGCCCCAAACATCAAATGGTTCAATAACAAGTGAATAATTCATAGGCATTTCTTGACGTCTACTAATATTACCAATTCTTTGACATTCATCACAAGACAAAACAAACTTACGGGCATCCTTGAAGAGAGTAGGCCAATAAAAACCAGATGGCAATACCTTATGTGCAGTTCTATCTCCAGCGTGGTGTCCTCCATAAGATTCGGAGTGGCACTTGCGTAGGATCTGTTCCTGTTCATGCTCAGGTACACAACGTCTAATAACACCATCTAATCCTTGTTTATAAAGATGTGGGTCATCCCAAAAGTAATGTCGCAAATCATAAAAGAACTTTTTCTTTTGTTGGTATGTGAAGCTAGGTGGTATAAATTTAGCAACAACATAATTAGCATAATCAGCATACCATGGAGTGCTACGAGAAGTGCTTATGACATTTAATTGCTCATCAGGAAAGCTATCATCAATAGGTAGTGGGTCATCAAGAACATTCTCTAACCTAGATAAGTTATGCAGCAGGGTTCTCGACTCCTTTTACATCAACAATATGCAAATCAAATTCTTGCAGCAAGAGAACCCATCTAATAAGTCTAGGTTTAGCATCTTTCTTTTCCATAAGATATTTAATAGCAGCATGATCGGTGTGAATAGTTACTTTAGAATCAACAATATAGGGTCTGAATTTATCACAAGCAAATACAACTGCTAAAAGTTCCTTTTCGGTAGTAGCGTAATTTCTTTGAGCATTGTCTAGAGTCTTACTAGCATAATGGATAACATTTAACTTCTTATCAACTCTTTGCCCTAGAACAACACCTACAGCATAATCACTAGCCTCACACATAATTTCAAAGGGTAGATTCCAATCAGGTGGCTGAACAACAGGTGCAGAGACTAATGCTTTATTAAGTATTTCAAATGCTTCTACACAATCATCATCAAAGACAAATGGTACATCTTTTTGTAGTAAATTAGTCAGAGGCCGAGAAATTTTTGAGAAGTCCTTAATGAACCTCCTATAAAATCCGGCATGACCAAGGAAACTTCTTATACCTTTAATGTCCTTGGGACATGGCATCTTTTCAATAGCATCAACCTTGGCTTTATCAACTTCAATACCTCTTCAGAAACTTTGTGCCCCAAGACAATACCTTCATTAACCATAAAGTGGCACTTTTCCCAATTCAAGACAAGATTAGTTTCTTCACATCTCTGCAAAACTTCGATCAAGATTGCTCAAGAAATCATCAAAAGAGGAACCATAGGCGGAAAAGTCGTCCATGAAAACCTCACAAATCTTTTCACAAAAATCAGAGAATATAGCCATCATGCATCTTTGAAAGGTAGCAGGTGCATTACATAAACCAAAAGGCATACGTCTATAAGCAAAAGTACCAAAAGGGCATGTAAAAGTAGTCTTTGATTGATCTTTAGCCGACACATGTATTTGAGAGAAACCAGAATAACCATCTAGAAAGCAATAATGTGTATGTTTGCATAATCTTCCTAGCATTTGATCAATAAAAGGCAATGGGTAATGATCTTTCTTAGTAGCTTTATTTAATTTGCGGAAATCAATTACCATCCTATAACCTGTGATAATTCTTTGTGGAACCAATTCATCTTTATCATTAGGAACAACAGTAATACCTCCCTTCTAAGGGACACAATGGACATGACTTATCCGCTGACTATCAGCAACGGGATAAATTATACTGCCTCCAGAAGCTTGAGTATTTCTTTTCTTACCACTTGTTTCATTTTAGGATTCAAACGTCGTTGAGGATCACGAACTGGTTTGGCATCCGCTTCCAAATTTATTTTATGTTGACATAGAGTGGGACTAATGCCCTTAAGATCCTCAAGAGTATATCCAATAGCGGCACGGTGCTTCTTCAGAGTTTTCAATAATCTTTCTTCTTCATGCTCTGAAAGGTTAGCACTAATAATAACAGGATATATTTTCTTTTCATCAAGATAAGCATATTTAAGATTATCAGGCAACGGTTTAAGCTCAAACACGGGATCACCCTTAGGTTGAGGGGGATCCCCTAGGATTTCAACAGGCAAATTGTGTTGCAGAATAGGTTCCTGTTTAAAGAATACTTCATCTATTTCCCTTCTTTCATTCATGAACATATCATTTTCATGGTCTAGCAAATAGTGCTCTAAAGGATCACTAGAAGGTACGGCAATAGAAGCAAGACCAATAATTTCATCCTTACTAGGAAATTCTTCCTCACGATGTTGTTTACTAAAGTTAGAGAAATTAAACTCATGAACCATATCATCCAAGCCAATAGTATCAACATTATTTTTGCAGTCTATCTTAGCATTAACAGTATTCAAGAAGGGTCTACCAAATATAATGGGACAAAAGCTATCTTGTGGAGAACCAAGAACAAGAAAATCAGCGTGATATTTGGTTTTTCCACACAAGACTTCAACATCTCTAACAATTCCCATTGCAGATATAGTATCTCTATTGGCAAGTTTAATTGTAACATCAATATCTTCTAACTCAACAGGTGCAATATCATGCATAGTTTCTTTGTATAAGTCAACGGGTATAACGCTAGCACTAGCACCCATATCACATAAGCCATGATAACAATGATCTCCTATTTTAACAGAAATAACAGGCACGCCTACCACGGGTCTATGTTTATCTTTAGCACAAGGTTTAGTAATTCTAGCAGTTTCACCACAGAATTGAATAACATGCCCATCAATATTATCAGACAAGAGATCTTTAACAATAGCAATATTAGGTTCTACTTTAACTTTCTCAGGAGGTGTATAAGTTCTAATATTGCTTTTACAAACAATAGTTGAAGCTTTAGCATGATCCTTTACTCTAACAGGGAAAGGTGGTTTCTCAACATAAGAGGTGGGAACAATAGGATCATTATAAGTGACCGTCTTTTCTTCAACTTTAATAGGTGCAGCTACTTTTACTTCTATGGGAGGATGATATTTAAACCACTTATCCTTAGGGAGATCAACATAAGTAGCAAAACATTCACATAAAGAAGCTACTATCTCAGAGTCAAGTCCATATTTAGTGCTAAACTTACGGAAAATATCGGTATCCATAAAATATTTAACACAATCAAACTTAGGTGTCATACCTGACTCCTTACCTTCGTCGAGGTCCCAATCTTCAGAGTTGCGTTTAATTCTATCCAATAAATTCCATCTGAATTCAATAGTCTTCATCATAAAAGAGCCAACACAAGAAGTATCGAGCATGGTGCGATTGTTATCAGAAAGCCGAGCATAAAAATTCTGAAGAATTGTCACTCTTGAGAGCTCATGATTGGGGCATGAATATAACATTGATTTAAGCCTCCCCAAGCTTGAGCGATGCTTTCTCCTTCGCGAGGCCAAAAATTATATATATAATTGCGATCACGATGAACAAGACGCATAGGATAATACTTTTGATGAAATTCCAATTTCAGTCTTTTATAGTTCCATGATCCCGTATCATCACATAGCCTATACCATGTCAATGCGTCTTCCTTCAAAGATAAAGGAAAGATCTTCTTCTTAACAACATCATCGAGTATAGCTGCAAGCTTATATAATCCACGAACTTCATCCACATAGAGTAGATGTTCATCAGGATGCTTTGTTCCATCTCCTGTAAAAGTATTAGCCAGCAGTTTTTCCATCATACCCGAAGGAACTTCGAAAGGAGTTTCATTTTCAATAGGTTCAGTAGGCCGAGGAGCAACTCTTTGTTCTACTGGACTGGGTGAAGATACCACGAACAAGCCCCTCAGAGAATTACTTTCCATAGTAACAAGTGACAGAAAATTTCAGCACACTATATAAATTTTTCCATACCAAATTCCACATACCAAAGGCGCTACACTCCCTGGCCCGGCGCCAGAAAAGAGTCTTGATGACCCACAAGTATAGGGGATCTATCGTAGTCCTTTCGATAAGTAAGAGTGTCGAACCCAACAAGGAGCAGAAGGAAATGATAAGTAGTTTTCAGCAAGGTAATCTCTGCAAGTACTGAAATAAGTGGTAACCGATAGTTTTGTGATAGGGTAAATTGCAACGAGCAACAAGTAACAAGAGTAAATAAAGTGCAGCAAGGTGGCCCAATCCTTTTTGTAGCAAAGGACAAGCCTGGACAAACTCTTATAATAGGAAAAGCGCCACGAGGACACATGGGAATATCGTCAAGCTAGTTTTCATCACGTTCATATGATTCGCGTTTCGGTACTTTGATAATTTGATATGTGGGTGGACCAGTGCTTGGGTGCTGTTCTTACTTGAACAAACATCCCACTTATGATTAACCTCTATTGCAAGCATCCGCAACTACAACAAAAGTATTAAGGTAAACCTAACCATAGCATGAAACATATGGATCCAAATCAGCCCCTTATGAAGCAACACATAAACTAGGGTTTAAGCTTACATCACTCTAGCAACCCATCATCTACTTATTACTTCCCAATGCCTTCCTCTAGGCCCAAATAATGGTGATGTGTTATGTAGTCGACGTTCACATAACACCACTAGAGGTTAGACAACATACATCTCATCAAAATATCGAATGAATACCAAATTCACATGACTACTAATAGCAAGACTTCTCCCTTGTCCTCAGGAACAAACGTAACTACTCACAAAGCATATTCATGTTCATAATCAGAGGGGTAATAATATGCATAAAGGATCTGAACATATGATCTTCCACCAAATAAACCAATTAGCATCAACTACAAGGAGTAATCAACACTACTAGCAACCTACTAGCACCATTCCCGGACTTGGAGACAAGAATTGGATACAAGAGATGAACTAGGGTTTGGAGATGAGATGGTGCTGGTGAAGATGTTGATGGAGATTGCCCTCTCCCGATGAGAGGAGCGTTGGTGATGATGATGACGATGATTTTCCCCTCCGGAGGGAAGTGTCCCCGCAGAACAGCTCACGGAGCCCTAGATTGGTTCCGGCCAAGGTTCCGCCTCGTGATGCGTGAGTCTCGCACTGAAAGGTTGTCTCTGATTTTTTCTCATCGAAAGACTTCATATAGGAGAAGATGGGCATCGGAGAGCCACCGGGGCCCACGAGGTAGGGGGGCGCGCCTGGGGGGCGCCCCACCCTCATGAGCAGGTGTGGGCCCCTGGCCTTCATCTTTGGCGATGATTTTTCTTTATTTATTTTAAGACATTCCGTGGAGTTTCAGGACTTTTGGAGTTGCACAGAATAGGTCTCCAATATTTGCTCCTTTTCCAGCTCAGAATTCCAGCTATCGGCATTCTCCCTCTTCATGTAAACCTTGTAAAATAAGAGAGAATAGCCATAAGTATTGTGACATAATGTGAAATAACAGCCCATAATGCGATAAATATCGATATAAAAGCATTATGCAAAATGGACGTATCAGGGCACCTTTGATGTAGATTGATCGCTTGACGACGTCTAGCCACGGGCAAGCCTCCATCACCCGCTTCACGTGGCCAAAATAACTGCTAGGCATAGCTTCGGCTGGCCACAACCATATTATTAAATCCGTCATGGCCTGTTTGGCCATCCTGTGCAGGTCGACCAACTGTTTCAGTTGATCGGCAAAGGGCACTGGATGTTCTGGCACAACATACTGCACCCAGAACAGCTTCTCCGTCGAATTCCCTTCTCTGGCTCGGAAGAACTCCGCAGCATCAGACACGTTGCGTGGCAGATCCGCAAAAGCCCCTGGGCAACTCTGAATCCGGGTTAGTAAAAGGTACTTCCTCTCCACATACTTGCTTTGCATATTAAAAGCCTTACCCGCTGCAACCTTCTTGGCCTCCTGCATCTCCTGGAGAGTATCCCGGGCCTCCTTCCGTGCAATCTCCGTGCTTTGGCGGGCCTTGGTAATGTAGCGACCTGACCTCAGATGGTCAAGTCTCTGTGTTTCAGTGTCATCCCTGGATCGGTAATGCTGACACACACAGTACTCGAAGGATTTATAACAGAGTAGCAATCACACACTTATTACATCGAATGTCTCAAAAGAGAACTTACTACAATAATATGGCTTAAGGCCATCTAATGCGATAACAACGGAAGGCTTGGAAGATAAAGTGAGTCCATCAACTCCAACGGCATAGCTGAGCTGCACGGCAACAACCTATCGAACCTTACTCCTCGTCTGAAAAGTCTGCAACATAATACGTTGCAGCCCGAAAACGGGTCAGCACATGGAATATGCTGGCAATATAACACAGTAGAGCAAGAATAATACTATCACTACATGCAATATTTGGCTGGTGGAAAGCTCTATGGTTAGTTTTTGCGAAAAGCCAATTTTTCCCTACAACAAAGGAATATACTTTATTTTAACTATCATGGTGGTTGAAGCATCATTGAGAAGGTATAACCCCAACTCAATCCCAATTAAGGTAATTAACATCCCAGCAATATTAATCGAGAGTGATGAGATACATGTGAATACTCAAGTACTAGATACTCAGAATTGTCCATAACCGGGGACACGGCTAACCATGATTAGATTGTACACTCTGCAGAGGTTTGCGCACTTTTCCCCACAAGACTCGATCGCCTCCGTTGATTTCTCGTGACTACATGGTGTTTGAGAACCGGATGACCGAGACACGCCTTTCGAAACATTAACTCTCTACTCGGGTAGACCATACCAAACCTACAAAACCCACTACCTGCTGATCTACCTCTTCAAGAGCTTCACGTAACTTACTCAACTATGCTAGAGCCCATAGTAGCTTGTGGCTGCACACGGAAGTTTCTAGCATGAATAAACTCAGTTCCCTTTGAGCCTGGGTGGCGGTCCATAGGAAGATCACATGGGTACCCCGGGATTTCCAAAGATAAAACAGACAACGCTGGGTTCCCCAGGTGCCTCAATCCACCCAGATGTGTATTAAAGTTGCCACCTTAAGTTAAACCATTAATTAACAATCTCACATCTGTCATGGAATACACTCAAACCCAAACCACGTCTACGAGCATAGCATAGCAATATAAGCGACACGTAGAAGTAACTCCCAAGGGTTTGATAGTAACATGGCAATAGGTTCTACCTCAACTACTACTTCCCAACACACAAGTTAATGCCATCCTAATCAATGCGATGTTTGAGGATTGGAACTAATGCATAAAAACTGGGTATGAAAAGAGTATGATCAAAGTGTTACTTGCCTTGCTGACGATCCGTGAATCCTAGAGACTCGTAGAAACACGCTTCGCACTCCGGGAATTCTATCGCAAGCAAACAATAAAATACATAAGCAACATTCAAAGATGCACAAGAAAAACATCAACTGAAGGAGGCTGACCAGAAAGTTCAACTTAAGAACTCCGGTTCGCAAAAAGAATCAAACCAAACCGAGCAACGAAACTCAAACGGCGAAAGAAATAAGATCCGTTTACTAATCTGAACTAGGGTCAAATTTTACAGAGGCAAAAACTTGTTTGAGTTGGTTATTCGGAAAGAGGGTTTCGAGATGAAACTCCAGGCGCTTGAATCGCCTGATTCCGATAAACGAGCAAAAAGTTATACTAGTTCGATCATCGGATCAGAAATCACGATCAGGAAAATCGCGGAATAAATCCGATAAAAAGAAAAACGATGAACAGTTTAACGAACGAACGTTTGTTAACTGAACCTAAACGAAGAACGCGTTCGTTAAAACGAATGAACGAGCGAACGCTCGCTAAATAAATAAACCGGAGAAAAAAAACTAAAATGGTTTTTTTCTAAAAAAAAACGGCGACTCGGGCGGTACCTCCAGCGAGGCCCTCCCGTGGGCGGCTCGTGAGGCTAGCGAGGCGGCGGGGCTCGGCGACGGGTGGGGTGGTGGCAGCGGCGTGGCGTATGTGGCGTGGCGCGGGCGGCTCGGGCGGCTCAGGCTTGGCGTGGGCTGGCTCTTGTGTGGCTGTGGTGGTGGTGGGGGGCTCGGGCGGTGGAGATTTATAGGGGAGGGGGGCGGCTTGGCTTGGGCGAGGGGGTGCCCGAGGGGGAGTCCGAGCCGGACTCTCCTCGGCGTCCGTGCCAAGCCTGGCGTCATGTGAGGAGGCGGTCTTGTGAGGCGGCGGGTGACACCTGCTCTGCTAGGCCTTAGGCCCGGTCGGTAGCGGAAATTTTTAATAGTTCGGCTGATGAAAAATTCCTATAAAATAAAATAAAAATCTAAAAATACCAAAATAAATTTTCACCGTCTAAATGGAATATTTAGAACGAGATGAACATTTTCTTGGCCCCTAAAATGCAATTTTTTTAAAACGTGCAAATTTTTCTAGGGCAAAGAAAATTCCAAATAAAATCAAATAAAATCCATAATGATTTTAACATTTTCCCTCCAATATTTCAATTATTTTGGAGAAGTCATATTATCTCCCCTCATTTATTTTTAATATGAAATATTTTCCGGAGAGAAGAATAATTGAAATAAAAAATCCTCGTTCTCAGTATTTGATAAAAATCAAATATGAAAACAGGAAAATCCCCAACTCTCTCCGAGGGTCCTTGAGTTGCTTAGGATTTCGAGGATTTCGGAAAGAAAATGCAATAAAATATGATATGCATAGATGACCTATGTATAACATTTGAAATTGAAAATTTGGGATGTTACAAACCTACCCCCCTTAAGATGAATCTCGTCCTCGAGATTCGGGTTGGCTCGAAAATAGGTGTGGATGGTCCTTGCGAATATCATCTTCTCGTTCCCAGGTGGCTTCTTCCTCGTTATGGTGGCTCCACTGAACTTTGCAAAACTTGATAACCTTGATGCGAGTGACTCGGCTGTCAAAGTCAAGAATCTTTACTGGCTTCTCCTCATAGGTCGACATTATCCAACCGAGTCGCCTCAGGGCAATCAGTATCCCTTAACGGTATATCGGCCATCTCAGCATGACACTTCTTCAGCTGCGATACGTGGAACACATCGTGAACTCCTGACAATCCTTCAGGTAACTCCAGTTTGTAGGCAACTTCTCCCATCCGTTCCAAAACACGGTACGGTCCTACAAATCTTGGGGCTAGTTTTCCCTTAACTCCAAAACGTTTCACTCCCCTCAAGGGTGATACTCGCAGATAGGCTCTGTATCCAATTTCATAGGTTACTTCCTTGCGTTTTGAATCTGCATAACTCTTCTGGCTGGACTGAGCAATCTTTAATCTGTCTCGGATCAGTTTAACCTTCTCCTCTGATTCTTTGATCAAATCTGGTCCAAACAACTGACGGTCTCCTACCTCATCCCACATCAGAGGTGTTCTACATCTGCGTCCATACAGAGCTTCAAACGGTGCCATCATCAAACTGGCCTGGTAGCTGATGTATTATGAGAACTCTGTGTAAGGCAAATTGTCATCCCAACTAGAGCCATAATCTTGCGCACAAGATCTCAACATGTCCTCCAGAATCTGATTGACTCTCTCTGTCTGTCCATCCGTCTGCGGGTGGAATGCGATCTTGAACTCCAATATGGTACTCAAGGTCCGTGTAATGATGCCAAAATTTTGAAGTAAATTGTGTTCCTCTATCTGATACAATGGTCCTCGGAACCCCATGCAAACATACGATCCTGGACATATATATCTTGGCCAACTTTGCACTTGTATAAGTTGTTTTCACTGGGATGAAGTGAGCTACTTTGGTCAAACGATCCACTACTACCCATATTGAGTCATATCCTATTTTGGTTCTGGGTAATCCGGTGATAAAGTCCATGCCAAGTTTATCCGACTTCCATTCGGGTATCGGCATAGGCTGTGACAGTCCTGCTGGCTTCTGATGCTCTGCCTTCACTCTTTGAAATACATCACATACAGCTACATACTCGGCAATATCCTTCTTCATACCAGTCCACCAGAAACGTTCCTTCAAATCCAAATACATTTTGGTGTTTCCGGGGTGTATCGAGTATGGTGAGTCATGGGCCTCCTGAAGTATTAACTTCACGATCTACGGGTTATTGGGCACATAAACTCGGTCCTCAAACCACAAGGTGTCGTGCTCATCCTCGCGAAAACCTTTGGCTTTACCCTTGCTCATCTTCTCTTTTATCTCAGCAATCTCTTTGTCTTCCTTCTGAGCTTCTCAAATCTTGTCCAACAATGTCGACTGAACCTCCATTGTTGCAATGAAACCTCTTGGGACAATCTCCAACCGAAGTTCCATGATATCCTCAGCTAACTCCTTTGGCAATCCTTTACTTTCAAGGATATTAGCATAACTCTTCCGGCTCAAAGCGTCTGCTACGACATTGGCCTTTCCTGGATGATAGTGCAGCTTCATATCGTAATCCTTTATAAGTTTCAACCATCTCCTCTACCTAAGGTTCAACTCCTTTTGAGTGAAAATGTTCTTCAAACTCTTATGATCCGTGTACACATCACAACGGTTTCCAATAAGATAATGTCTCCAAGTCTTCAATGCGTGCACTACCGCTGCTAGCTCCAAATCATGCGTGGCATAGTTCAACTCATGAGGCTTCAGTTGTCGTGAGGCATACGAAACAACCTTTCCGTCCTGCATAAGCACACATCCCAGTCCCAAAGCATGAGGCGTCACAATACACTTGAAACTCCTTATGTATATCTGGCAATGTTAGCACTGGGGCTGTAGTCAAACGTTTCTTCAACTCCTGAAAACTTGCCTCGCAATCTTCTGTCCATTTAAACTTAGTATCCTTCTTCAGCAATTCAGTCATTGGCTTAGCAATCTTGGAAAAATTCTCAATGAATCTCCGATAATATCCTGCGAGTCCAAGGAAACTGCGGATCTCACCAATCAAGTGGGTGCCAACCATTCGATGTTGGCCCGAACCTTACTGGGATCTACTGCTATACCTTCTCCTGATATAACATGCCCAAGAAATCCAACTTCCTTCAACCGAAACTCGCACTTGCTAAATTTGGCGTATAACTGGTGTTCCCTGAGTTTCTCGAGAACCAAACGCAAATGCTGCTTGTGCTCCTCTTCGTTCTTCGAGTATACCATAATATTATCAATAAACACCACAACAAACTTGTCCAAATACTCCATGAACACCTTGTTCAGCATGCTCATGAAATAGGCCGGGGCGTTAGTCAGTCCAAACGACATGACCGTATACTCATATAATCCGTACCGCGTGGTGAATGCTGTCTTCGGTATATCCTTCTCTCGAATCTTCAACTGATGGTATCCTGATCGTAGATCGATCTTCAAAAACACCTTAGCTCCTTGCAATTGATCAAACAGATTGTTAATCATTGGTAAGGGATACTTGTTCTTTATCGTTACTTCGTTCAAGGCTCGATAATCAACGACCATCCTCAGGGATTTATCCTTCTTCTCGACCAAAAGTACTGGTGCTCCCCAAGGTGATGAACTTCTTCGAATGTAACCTTTCTCCAATAACTCCTTGATCTGCTTCTTAATTTCCTCCAGATCATTTGCGGGCATCCCATAGGGTCTCTTGGATATTGGCCCTGCACTGCAATAGCTCTATCAGGAACTCGATGTCTCGATCCAGTGGCATGCCTGGTAACTCCTCTGGGAAAACATCCGGAAAATCTTTTACTACAGGCACTTCCTCCTGTACAACTCCCGTGAGGGCATTCACTTGGCTCCTATTCGGCACATGCCTAGATACATACTTAATCCTTTTTCCCTCCGGGGTGGTAAGGTAAATTGACTTGCTAGCACAGTCAATACTTCCTCCATACTTTGACATCCAGTCCATACCTAATATCACATCCAATCCTTGCGACTCCAAGGTGATTAGGTCAGACGGAAAAACATGCGTCCCAATGGTTAGTGGTATCTAGGTGCACCATCTACTAGCCATGTACTCTACTCCAGGCGAGCTCACTAAAAGAGGGGTCCTAAGGGTTTGGGTTGGCAACTTAAACTTATCCACAAATCCCCTTGATATTTATGAATGCGATGCCCGATGTCGAAAAAAGAACAAGAGCGGTAAATGACTTAACCAAAAACTTACCTATTACCGCGTCTGGCTGCTCTTCAACTTCCTCCATGTTAACGCGGTTCACTTGTCCTTTGTTGAATGGATTTGGCTTCTTCCCAGCGCTCCCATTTCTGTTTCCATTCCTCCCTTCAGGGCAGTCATTGGCATAGTGCCCTGTCTTCCCGCACTTAAAGCAGGTGACTTGACTTAGGTCTCTTTTGGCGAGTGTAGATGGGTTAGAGCGGTTCTGATTGTTATTGACTCCGTTCCCATTCCCATTCTTCACACCATTTTGGTTATGTGATCCTCCTCCAGTATGGTTATGACCTCCATGGTTATGAACAAGTCCTCCCGAGTTCGGGGTTAAGCGAGGCTTCTGGTGAGCTCCTGAGTTGTACTTCCCTTGTCCATACTTCCTCTTACGGCTCTCAATTTGCTGCTGCTTTCCTTCAATCATAAGGGCCTTGTCTACCAACTCCTGGTAGTTGTTGAAAGTTGCCACCATCCACTGCATACTCATCTCATCATTCAGCCCTTCCATAAACTTCTCACCTTGGCGGCATCTGTGGCCACATCATCGTGGGCATAGCGTGATAACTTGCTAAACTCATCCACGTAATGGGCCACAGTACAGTTCCCCTGGCGTAAGTTGCGAAACTCACGCTTCTTCATCTGCATGGCTCCAGTTGAGACATAGGCCGTGCGAAAGGCTTGTTGAAACTGGTCCCAAGTGACATTGGCTATAGGAAAAGTAGCCGCGTAATTCTCCCACCATGCGGCTGCTGGTCCATCCAATTGATGTGCGGCAAAGCGCACCTTCTCAGCATCCGTGCATCCTACGGTGGTTAACTCCTTCCAATACGGGCGTAGCCAATCATCAACAACTATTGGCTCGGTGCTCTTGGAAAACACCGGCGGTTGTAACCTCAGTAAACGGGCTAAATTGTCCACTGGCGGCGGGTTGTTATTGTTGTTGTTGTTGCCCTGGTTCTGAACTAGCAATTTCATCAAGGCATTTTGCTGTTGGATCAACTGGGTGAGCTCCAGTGGGAAAACAAAACTGGTGTCACGACTCGGTGGCATCTGAGGGTTTAGATGGAAGAGATTAGAATAGAAAAAGGTCTAGTGAGAAAACACTACCCATATGCATATGAGGCAAACACAATCATTTCACTCAATCAATCAAGCAAGGGCCTACAAACGATCTAGAACTATCGCAAAAGTGCTCAACTACTACTAGTTACATGGGGGAATACTACTAATATATGGTGGTCATCTAGAAATTTTGATCGGTGGAAGACTCCATGATGTCAGCTCCAGCTTCATCTTCGTAGTCATCATCACTTGGATTGGAATCGGTGTCGTCGATGATGATGTAGTTATCCGGGTAAGTGGGATCTTCTTCCTCTTCTTCTGGTGCGGGTCCTCCCATGAATACTCCGATCTTCTTGACTAGATCGTCGTTCTTCTCCAGTAGTATCTTGATTTCCTCCTCATATCCATCGCGTGTAAACTTGAGTTCTTCCTCCAGCTCGATGATTCTGGTCTTCGCCTTCTACAACTCCATCATGTATGCGCACATCTGGTTCTCCTGATGTCGAATGTGCTGGTTTAGCTCCTGGATGGAAGCTGCAATGGATCTATCCTTCTTGGTGCTGATTACTTCCCATTGCTCGTCTCGGCGCCCACATATTTGGTAGATGGTTTCTTTAAGCTCCCTGTTGTAGACTTCTCCAATACGTCCCATGGTAATGTGAGCTGCCATACTCTTGCCAAGACTCCAGGTGGGTGCTTCGAAAGAAAACTCTATGGGCTTAGAAGTTGATGAGAACGTCCTTCCTGAAACTTGTACTTGAATCATCCAGCGCTCCTCCTCTGGTAAAGTGGCATTGTACGTCCCGGTGAAGCTTGGTATTCCAATGTTCAAGTACCTAGTGACTTCCTTCAAGTGGCGTCCAAAAGGTGTGTCTTCATCCGGTTGTGCAAACTTGTTGTTCATCTCCGTCATCCTAAAGAGTGGAAAAATGGAGAGGAGTCAGAAATGTGTAGAGAAGAGTGACCTAAGGTTTATCTTAGTGGTCGTGTCCTACACTCGGCGTGTGCTCGATACCATCTTGTAGCAACCCGACCTCAGATGGTCAAGTCTACGTGTTTCAAAGTGTCATCCCTGGATCGGTAATCTTTGACACACACAGTACTCGAAGGATTTATAACAGAGTAGCAATCACACACTTATTACATCGAATGTCTCAAAAGAGAACTTATTACAATAATATGGCTTAAGGCCATCTAATGCGATAACAGCGGAAGGCTAGGAAGAAGTGAGTCCATCAACTCCAACGGCATAGCTGAGCTGCACGGCAACGGCCTATCAAACCTTACTCCTCGTCTGAAAAGTCTGCAACATAATACGTTGCAGCCCGAAAACGGGCCAGCACATGGAATATGCTAGCAATATAACACAGTAGAGCAAGAATAATACTATCACTACATGCAATATTTGGCTGGTGGAAATCTCTATGGTTATAGTTTTTGTGAAAAGCCAATTTTTCCCTACAACAAAGGAATATACTTTATTTTAACTATCATGGTGGTTGAAACATCATTGAGAAGGTATAACCCCAACTCAATCCCAATTAAGGTAATTAACATCCCAGCAATATTAATCGAGAGTGATAAGATACATGCGAATACTCAAGTACTAGATACTCAGAATTGTCCATAACCGGGGACACGTCTAACCATGATTAGATTGTACACTCTGCAGAGGTTTGCGCACTTTTCCCCACAAGACTCGATCGCCTCCGTTGATTTCTCGCACTACATGGTGTTTGAGAACCGGATGACCGAGACACGCCTTTCGTAAACATTAACTCTCTACTCCGGTAGACCATACCAAACCTACAAAACCCACTACCGCTGATCTACCTCTTCAAGAGCTTCACGTAACTTACTCAACTATGCTAGAGCCCATAGTAGCTTGTGGCTGCACACGGAAGTTTCTAGCATGAATAAACTCAGTTCCCTTTGAGCCTGGGTGGCGGTCCATAGGAAGATCACACGGGTACCCCGGGATTTCCAAAGATAAAACAGACAACACTGGGTTCCCCAGGTGCCTCAATCCACCCAGATGTGTATTAAAGTTGCCACCTTAAGTTAAACCATTAATTAACAATCTCACATCTGTCATGGAATACACTCAAACCCAAACCACGTCTACGAGCATAGCATAGCAATATAAGCGACACGTAGAAGTAACTCCCAAGGGTTTGATAGTAACAGGGCAATAGGTTCTACCTCAACTACTACTTCCCAACCCACAAGTTAATGGCATCGTAATCAATGCAATGTTTGAGGATTGGAACTAATTCATAAAAACTGGGTATGAAAAGAGTATGATCAAAGTGTTACTTGACTTGCTGACGATCCGTGAATCCTAGAGACTCGTAGTAACACCCTTCGCACTCCGGGAATTCTATCGCAAGCAAACAATAACATACATAAGCAACATGCAAATATGCACAACAAAAACTTCAACTGAAGGAGGCTGACCAGAAAGTTCAACTTAAGAACTCCGGTTCGCAAAAATAATCAAACCAAACCGAGCAACGAAACTCAAACAGCAAAATAAATAAGACCCGTTTACTAATCTGAACTAGGGTCAAATTTTATAGAGGCAAAAACTTGTTTGAGTTGGCTATTCGGAAAGAGGGTTTCGAGATGAAACTCCAGGCGCTTGAATCGTCTGATTCCGATAATCAAGCGAAAAGTTATACTAGTTCGAACATCGGATCAGAAATCGCGATCAGGAAAATCGCGGAATAAATCCGATAAAAAGAAAAATGACGAACAGTTTAACGAACGAACATTCGTTAACTGAACCTAAACGAAGAACGCGTTCGTTAAAAAGAACGAACGAGCGAACGCTCGCTAAATAAATAAACCAGAGAAAAAAAACCGAAGTGGTTTTTTCTAAAAAAAACCGGCGACTCGGGCGGTACCTCGTGAGCCCTCGTGGCGGCGGCTCGTGGGCTAGCGAGGGCGGGGCTCAGCGAGGGGTGGTGGTGGACGAGGCGGCAGCGGCGGCGTGAAGGCGGCTCGATTCTGTGGCGTGGGCTGTGGGAAGTGGCGGGTGGTGGTGGGGGCTCGGTGGCGGAGATTTAAAGGGTGGGGCGGCTTGGCTTGGGCGCCGGGGGTGGAGTCCGAGCCGGACTCTCCTCGGCATCCGTGCCAAGCCTGGCCTGAGGAGGCGGTCTTGGCAGGCGGTGGGCAGCACCTTTTGGCCTTAGGCCCGATCAGGTATGAGAATTTTTAATAGTTAATTTGACAGAAAAATTCCTATAAAATAAAATAAAAATCTAAAAATACCAAAATAAATTTTCACCATCTAAATGGAATATTTAGAACGAGATGAACATTTTCTTGGCCCCTAAAATGCAATTTTTTTAAAACGTGCAAATTTTTCTAGGGCAAATAAAATTCCAAATAAAATCAAATAAAATCCAAATAATGATTTTAACATTTTCCCTCCAATATTTCAATTATTTTTGAGAAGTCATATTATCTCCCCTCATTTATTTTTAATATGAAATATTTTCCGGAGAGAAGAATAATTGAAATAAAAAATCCTCGTTCTCAGTATTTGATAAAAATCAAATATGAAAACTGGAAAATCCCCAACTCTCTCCAAGGTCCTTGAGTTGCTTAGGATTTCGAGGATTGTGGAACGAAGATGCAATAAAATATGATATGCATAGATGACCTATGTATAACATTCCAAATTGAAAATTTGGGATGTTACAGGTAAGTTCGGTCTCTCGAACCGACGCCTCGCGCTCCAAGGCTTCACACTTCTTCACCGCGTCTTGGAGCTCCTGCTGGACCTCGCCGACCCGGGCCTTGAGCTTCTTACGGGCGGCTTGCTGCTGCACAACCTTCCCCTCGGCTTCAGCCAAGGCATCCTTTAGGGCCTCGAACTCGGTCGCCGCCTCTACACAAATTATGACACTCCGGTTAAAACTTACCATTTCTTCTGTCCGAATACATAGCAAGTCGTCACTCACCTTGCTTCTCCTGGAGCTGAACCTTCACCTCGCCGAGCTCGTTCTCGGCCCGCTCCAACCGCTCCAACCTCTGTTTCAGTTCAGAGACTTCGGCAGCATGCGAAGTCACGGCCAACAGCAACGCCTACTTATTTACAAATATCAAATTAGTATCCTTCAAAGGGTTGATCCTCTGTCCGGTCTTTCTTTCCGAACACCGGGCAGTGTCTCAGGGGCTACTATCGCCACGGTGTGTTCTCTTTCCACATGACTTACCTCGAAACCTGTCAACGGTTGTTGCAAGCCTCGTTTAGTCCGCTCTTGGCGGACTGAACCTTCTCGATCACCATACCCATAAGGATACGGTGCTCATCCACATTGGAGGCACCTCGTAGTGCCTCCATCAGGTTATCCGGCACCCCTGGTTGGACAGGGGCCATCGGTGGAACTGGCGCACCCCCCTATTTCGAAGAAATGCGAGTGCCGGATCCCAGGGCCGTACTAGTCCCCGGGATCGTATTCGGCTGAGGGCCGAACTCAATACGACCCTCTTCGCCAGTCTCCATGGGGATTTTCTCCCCCATGTGGCCGGCAGCGGAGGTCTTGCCTTGTGGCGCCTCCTAGATAGTGTCCTGGAACCCTTCCCATCTCGGAGCAGTCCTCCGGGACAACACTTCGGTGTCGTCCTTAGCCTCAGGGGAATAAGCGGGCGGCGGCGATATACTGGCCATTTCCGCCGGATCCAACGAACCTCCAGATGAGGATTGCTGGATGCTGCCACGGGCCAAACTGCAATGGCACAATTAAGTCATAGTACTTACGATGCGGCCCGAGGCTTAGTGCGGAGGCGTCGCTCCGGACTACTGTCAACGTCCCATGCGGTGTTGACCGCAGGGGCGCCCTTCCCCTTCTTGAGCGTTCCCGCCTCCAGATTCGTGGAGCCCCCCCTCTTCTTATCCTTAGGGGGAGGTTTCTTCTCCACCTCCTCCTCTTCCTCCATGTCGTCGTCCTCAGGGACGGAGGAATGGGCCTCCTCATCTTCGGACGTCACATCCGAAGTGCCCTTGTGACGGGGGCCACTTTTGGCCCCCTTGGCCTTCTTCTTAGCCTTCGTCTCCAACGTCTTGTATGGCGCCGGCACCAGCATCTTCGCCAGACGCAGGATGATCGTTTCTTCAGGCAGCGGAGCAGGACACTGATTCCGCTTCGCCCTCTCCATCCAATCCTGAAAAAGCAATGATAAACTTAGACATCGTCCTTGAAACAATTAAGTTGGGGACATGTCAGAAATAGCATACCTCGCTGGCGAGGTGTTTATAGTCGTGACCACGGTCTGAATCCATGGCCGGTGGTTTCTCGTTTCCCTTAAAGAGCAACTTCCAGGCATCTTCGTGGGTGGTTTCGAAGAGCCTCACTAGGGTTTGATGCTTCTTCGGATTAAAATCCCACAGAGGGCGACTTCTGCGCTGGCATGGGAGAATCCGGCGAACTAGCTAAAGGAAATATGCCCTAGAGGCAATAATAAAGTTATTATTTATTTCCTTATATCATGATAAATGTTTATTATTCATGCTAGAATTGTATTAACCGGAAACATAATACTTGTGTGAATACATAGACAAACAGAGTGTCACTAGTATGCCTCTACTTGACTAGCTCGTTGATCAAAGATGGTTAAGTTTCCTAGCCATAGACATGAGTTGTCATTTGATTAATGGGATCACATCATTAGGAGAATGATGTGATTGACTTGACCCATTCCGTTAGCTTAGCACACCATCGTTTAGTATTCTGCTATTGCTTTCTTCATGACTTATACAACTCCCGTTTATCAGAGGAACACTTTTTGTGCTACCAAACGTCACAACGTAACTGGGTGATTATAAAGGTGCTCTACAGGTGTCTCCAAAGTTACTTGTTGGGTTGGCATATTTCGAGATTAGGATTTGTCACTCCGATTGTCGGAGAGGTATATTTGGGCCCACTCGGTAATGCACATCACTTAAGCCTTGCAAGCATTGCAACTAATGAGTTAGTTGCAGATGATGTATTACGGAGCGAGTAAAGAGACTTGCCGGTAACGAGATTTAACTAGGTATTGACATACCGACGATCGAATCTCGGGCAAGTAACATACCAATGACAAGGGGAACAACGTATGTTGTTATGTGGTTTGATCGATAAAGATCTTCGTAGAATATGTGGGAGCCAATATGAGCATCCAGGTTCCTCTATTGGTTATTGGCCGGAGACGTGTCTCGGTCATGTCTACATAGTTCTCGAACCCGTAGGGTCCGCAAACTTAAAGTTTCTATGACAGTTATATTATGAGTTTATATGTTTTGATGAACCGAAGGTAGTTCGGAGTCCCAGATGTGATCACGAACATGACGAGGAGTCTCGAAATGGTCGAGACATGAAGATTGATATATTGGACGACTATATTCGGACACCGGAATGGTTCCGGGGGTTATCAGATATATACCGGAGTACCGGGAGGTTACCTGAACCCCCCGGGGGTTTAATAGGCCTACCTGGGCCTTAGTGGAGAAGAGGAGAGGCGGCTAGGGCAGGCCACACGCCCCCTCCCCCTTTCCTCCCTCTCTCTCTCCTCTTTCCCCCTTCTCCTAATCCAACAAGGAAGGGAGGGAGTCCTACTCCCGGTGGGAGTATGACTCCTCCTGGCGCGCCCCTCCCCTGGCCGACCGCCTCTCCCCCCTTGCTCCTTTATATACAGGGGCAAGGGGGCACCCCAAAGACACAACAATTGATTATTGATCTTTTAGCCGTGTGCGGTGATCCCCTCCACCATAGTCCACCTCGATAATATCGTAGCGGTGCTTAGGCGAAGCCCTGCGTCGGTAGAACATCATCATCGTCACCACGCCGTCGTGCTGACGGAACTCTCCCTCAACACTCGGCTAGATCGGAGTTCGAGGGACGTCATCAGGCTGAACCTGTGCTG
This sequence comes from Aegilops bicornis, assembly GCA_021605145.1. Classification (NCBI taxonomy): domain Eukaryota; kingdom Viridiplantae; phylum Streptophyta; class Magnoliopsida; order Poales; family Poaceae; genus Aegilops; species Aegilops bicornis. The sequence continues at coordinate 772,269,643 of CM038670.1, read as the reverse complement.
AACTCGGAGGTGTCGTATGTTCGGTACTTGATCGTTCGGATCGTGAAGACGTACGACTACATCAATCGCGTTTTGCTAACGCTTCCGCTTTCGGTCTAGGAGGGTACATGGACACACTCTCCCCTCTCGTTGCTATGTATCACCATGATCTTGCGTGTGCGTAGGAATTTTTTTGAAATTACTACGTTCCCTAACACTAGCATCACCTGGATTACATCGACAAGCTTGACATCCTTGGTATCATGCTCTGGACGCGCGTCTGCAATGCTATTAGCTCATCGGACGAACACCAGTTCAGACTCTTCTCGACCCAAGAGGTGAGTCGCATGGGAGCGCCAGAGCGGAAATCAGTGGCTGCGGCCTAGGTGGTGCCGCGGGGTTTTGTGATGTAGAACCACTGTTTTTGCCACTCCTTCATTGTATCCACAAACGTGCCTTTCGGCCAGGAAACGTTTGATAGCTTACTCACCATGGCTCCTCCGCACTCTGCGTGCTGGCCATCCACCACCTTCGGCTTCACATTGAAGACTTTGAGCCACAGCCCGAAGTGGGGTTGGATACGGAGAAAAGCCTCACACACAATGATAAACGCCGAGATGTTGAGGAAGGAGTTCGGGGATAGATCATGGAAATCTACCCCGTAATAATACATCAGCCCGCGGACGAAAGGGTGGAGTGGGAACCCTAGCCCGTCGAAGAAATGAGGGATGAATACCACCCTCTCGTTGGGCTTCGGTGTGGGGACGACTTGTCCCTTGGCAGGCAGGCGGTGGGCGATATCCTTCGCCAGGTATCCGGCCGCCCAAAGCTCAGTAATGTCCTCCTCCCTAACGGAGGAGACCATCCACTTGCCCCGACCTTCGGATCCAGACATGGTTGAGTGCTAGCTCGAGTGGAAAGGAGATGAGAACCGGGGTGCTGGAGCTCGAGATTGGAAGGGCGAGGACGGAGAGAAGGCATAAGGAAAAAAGAAGGAATCCTTATCCTCTTATTAAGGCAGTGAATATTGAACGCCTCCCCACTCGCCTTAGAACTCGCCTATTCCCAAGGGCCATATAAACGGCATGGTTGGTGTCGTGGAATTGTCACGGCAGATGTCCTAGTGTGAGGACTTAGTCGCGAGGCCAACACATCTATGTGGTAGCTTGAGAGGGGTTGAGCGGAATCGAGAGACGCAGGGCGGATCAACACACAAGACAAGGGTTTAGACAGCTTCGGGCCCCGGGAAACATCATCCGGTAATAACCCTACATGATGTTTGAGGCTAGGTCTCATTATAAACGAGGGAGTCGCAGTAAACCGGCTCTCAACTTTGTGTATAGCCCTAAGATTGTTTCTTCTTGCTTGTAGCTTGTCCCTCTTTAGAGCCCTGCCCTCCTTATATAAGTTAGAGGCGGGTTACATGTGGAGTCCTAGTAGGACTAGGACTAGTCTCCCTTCTAATACAAACCGGATACAAGTCCGGGTCTTCCTTGTAAAGTAAATATTCCTCACGCCTTTTCTCTTAAACCGGCTCACCATAGCGTGATCCGGCCTTCCATAAACCGCCCGTTGGGCCACCGGGTCTTGTCGCTCCTCTGCCCCGCCTGCCGGATTACCAATGAACCGTAAACCGCCATGTCCAAATGGGTCGCCAGTGAATCGCCAAACTCTAGCCGGGTCATACATCCGGCGGTTTATACCGCGGGGTATATCCCCGACATTAGCCCCTAGTTTAATTTGGATTTATCCATGTTAAACTGACTCTGATCATCCTTAAGTCTTTGCCACTTCCTTCTTATAGAAAATCCGGTTTAATAGGCCAGCTTCATAATCAATTTCTTGACATTGGTTTGTCGCAGAAATATTGTGAATAATAACTTCTTTGACTCAGCTCCCAATGACTTAACAAAAATAATGGTCCTTGAAATCCTCATCTGATCTTCAGCCGGTTTAAGAATGTAGAACTTGCCGGTTTATCATTGCCAAGATCACCGGTTTATAAATATTGATAGCACCGGGTCATACTTGTAGTTAACATCCAGCTTGAAAATATACCTCTTATATGCCTATCACTTGTAGCCCCCAAGTCTTAAGAAGGTAGCATAGCGACAGCTTGAGACTTGCTTAAATATCACAATCTTGAAAAAATCCAGGTTGTTCATCTCAATCACTAGTCAGAATTGAGTATTCCACATATGTAGCCCCCAAGTGCCGGGTTGTCATGCTTGCAGCAACCTGGGACTTGTAATTGTCTGATGCTCATAAAAACTTCAACCAGTGTAGCCCCCAAGGGCCGGGTCATTATGCAATAATAAGCAGGGACTTTGTAGGTATAATCATGTAGATTTGAGCAATGATGTGTAGCCCCCCAAGGGCCGGGTCATTATGCAATAATGAGCAGGGACTTGATATATACTTCAATGAAAATAACATCATATGATGTAACCCCCATCATGGGACTTGAATCCACGTCCACAAGGTTAAGAGCCTGCGCTCTACCAACCGAGCGATGGACCCTTCAATATAATGAATAAAAGCTTTGTACCTTGAATTGTTTGACAGAGCAATTGGTAGCCCCCAAGGGCCGGCTCATTATAATGTGATGAGTCGGGTCTTCAATAAGATAAACAAAGAATGACTTTGCATTAGCCCCAAGTGTCATGGTGCATGCTTGCAGCGACATGAGACTTGCATATTTGATGTAATCTTAACTTAAATAATGTAGCCCCCAAGTGCGGGTTGTAAGCCCGCAGCAACTCGGGACTATTCCTTCAATTGTAGAATAAAAATCATATCCATTGATAATATGATAGCCATTGCGCTAAAAGCGACTTTGAAAACCTTAATCATAATAATGGTTATTGATAACCATAATAAAAATCCAGCCATGTTGGCTATTTGAATAATATACCCAATGATTTATAAGCGCATAATTCCAATGGCGCAATCCAAATAGGTCTTGGCGACTTATAGTCCAAAGCCGGGCCGGGTTAACAAACACGGATAATTTCTCATCATATCTTTGGCGACTTATCGTCTTAAAGCCAGGCCGGTTTAATAAACACGGATAATTTATCATCATGCTTTATTCAACCTGTCTCGCATACAACAAGTTTAAAGTGTCACGGCGGTTTACCACCGGACGGGTCATAATGCCCAACAGATAACCCAGGTTTATAACCAAGGCTGCACTTTAAGAATAATCAATGAAATATATCATACTGTGACATTGAATCACATCATTGGTTTACCAATTTTTTGTAGTAAGGGTGATGACCCCAATCTTGAGTAATGATAACTCCTTTCATATCGTGTCGGTTTATGATAAAACCGCATGCGGGTTGTGATAAACACCGGTTTAATCATATATAATCTTGGCGACTTATAGTCAAACCAGACCGGGTGGATAGTCTCCGGATTATGATTTGATCATGTACTGACAATTTGTAATTGAAAGTCAAGCCGGGTTAATGAACACCGGTTTACTCCACAATAGCATGATAATAGAAAATCAAACCGGGCAAATAGTCTCCGGATTAGGATTTGACCCTGTTCCGCCAATTTGTAATTGACAGTTTGAACCGGATTAATGATGTTGGTTTGAAAACACAACAAAAGAAATAATTTAAAAGAGAACAAAATTCAAGCAAAGGCAAATATAAAACCATTGCAAATGAGGCTTTGAGCCGATCAAGAGGCATTACCATGGTCGGACACGACCAAGCCCCCAAAAGGCGTAGCTATGGTTCGAGTCAGCCAGTCCCCAAATGATGCATTGGCATTACGCCGATCAAGAGGTGTAGCGATGGTTCGGGTTCGACCAAAGCCCCAAGTGATGCTGTGGCACTAGGCCGATCAAGAGGCGTGACTATGGTTCAGACGTGACCACAAGTCCCCAAGTGATGTTGTGGCTTTTAGCCTACCAAATGGCGTTGCTATGGTTCGGACACGACCAAGGCCCCCAAGTGATACTGTGGCATTGCACCGATCAAGAGGTGTGACTATGGTTCGTATACATGACCAAGCCCCCAAGTGATCAATAATATGTTAGGCCAATAAGGCAGGGTACCCATGTTTGAACCGGCGCATCATGGCAGCAGGTCCTCTTCGGTAATTTTTAACTTTTTGCAAGAGATAAATTCTTCTTGAACCGGGATCTTGAACCGGATATTGAGAGCTTCAAAGCTTTGTGGGAGACATCTTTCCTTGACCTGGATTTTAAACCGAATTTTTATTTTCAGCCGGAAATTTTCTGACGGTCTTTAAACTCGAACTTGCGAGAAGTTAATTCCTTTTTAAACCGGACATTGTTAAACCGGATTTGGGCGCCTCAGAGCTTTGTGGAGAACAGATTTCCCTTGAACCGAATTGTAAACCAGATATTTGAGAGCTTCAATGAGACTGACTTCCCTTGAGCCGGAGTTTAAACCGGAATCCTTTCTGATGACCTGGATCTTCTTCATTGAGCCGGGATTTTGTAATCGCTATATACTTTCTAAGCCGGAAATTTTCCGACGGCCTTCAAATAACAAGAGCCTCCCGGACCGGGTTATCTTTCCCTCCATCGCCCCGGGGTTCTTTAAATTTTGCTGAAACTCGCAAGATTTATCGAGTCATGCCATCGTAGTTCTCGAGTCTCAAGACGACTCGTGGAGTTGGCTTGAGATTCTTCATACTTGGCCTCGATATAAACCGACATATAATCGAACAGCGGACCGCTGTCACATGTTGAAGCTGGAAGCAAGGTGGCGAGTTAATGATCTTCGCAACACTCATTGTATATCCTTGGTATTGATAACGCAATGCAAATCCACGGAAGCTTGAGGTCGAACGTGGTGGGTCATAAATGACTCCGTATAATTTGTGTCAATAATCCGGCCAGCGGTTCATCCCAGCTGGTTGTTTGAAGTCCAAGCAAACTGTAGTGGCGGCGACTTGTGCGCATGTCCATTCATCCATCGCAGACGACGGTCAATGAACAGCTCATGCGCAGGTGTGGCCTAGTATGTTGATGTAGACTAGGCCGCGAGACAGACAACAAAGACGCATCATGGCTTCAAAGGCGGCTGCAGACACATGAGTCGGCCATGGCGCTGTAAACCGTGTGGACGGGAGAGTCGGCCACGGCATTTTGTAAATCAGCGCGGACTGACAATTCGGGCGCGGCAACGGTAGTCAGTGCAGGTGCGAGAGTTCGCCACAACATTTAAACCGGTGCGAGCCTCCTGTCCATGGTATGACGCCACCTTTGTAGTGGACTTTGCCCTGCATAAAATATATTGAAAGACAGAATAACTGTTCTCAAACAAATTAATATGCGTTAATATATAGAAAAATAGCACTGGCGACTTGTCGGACAAACGCGGCACCGATGATATAATCGACGAAAAAGAGTTCTCGATATACTTTGAGCTTTGTCCAATCTCTTCAACCCGCCATCGGTTTAATCATCGCCTTTGTCATCGCTCTGAACCGCCACAGCGGTTCCTCTCCAACCCGCCGCTGCCACGGACGCACCTCGATGACCCGCCGGAATACCCTTGTTGCAGCATCCGGATCGCTCCGCTTTAGAACCAAGTGTTGGAGTTGGAAGTGTTCTGTCCGCAGACATACAAAACGCTCTAATTTCTCAAGTGTAAAATGCGTTCCATCAATGAATGACCTTCGTGTGTTTCTTACGCACTCCAAATTGCCTGAATGTGTAGCAGGTGTTTCTTCGTGTTTAACACAGCAGGGTCACCGGGTAAATTGAAGAGGTGCCAGCAAAGGATGAGCTCGTGGGTTCTGGCGGCGTTCAAAGATCGCAGGCTGGTGATGCCGCGAGTCATAACAGCGGTGGAGGTGATCCGGCCGGCGTTTAAGCCAGAACCGACTACGGGCAGCGTGAGTCGGCCAGAGGTAAGGGCTGCAGCAAGAAGGCGTCTGGCGGCTCAAGGCGCTGGCAGCGAGTAAGACTGCAGCAGCGCAGCTGCTCGAGGTGACGGAGTCCCGTGACTTGGCACGGGCGGTTCATCTCGGATGGGTGACTTTCGTGGCCGTATGAATAGCATCGGGCGGCGCTCGAGTGGCGCCGGCGACTTGGAATATTTGATCGCCGATGTAAGTGAGGCTGGCGAGTCAAGGCAACGGCTGGCGTAAAACCGGTGCAAACTCCAACCAGTTTGACGAAGACCGGTGCGATTAGCAATGGGTCGTGTATGCTGTCCGTCGGTAGCTTTAGTGCAGAAACCGGTGCAATTGGTAGCCCTTGATCAGCCTTAAAAGCTTCCTTTACTTGTGATAAGAGTAAAAACCTTGGTGCTTGTGCCATTGGGGCAGTACGTCGAACCAACACGTACAATTTTTTGGAGGTCCTGTTGAATTTATTTGCCAGGCGTACAACTCCGGCCGCAACTCGGCGGATCAGACTGAGTAAGATTCTCCTGTTTTGTCCTGATGACGTGCAGCTGCAATAGCAGCATACAATGATTCTTTTTTAGCAAAATCAGCCTGCAATTGGGCTGATCACAGACACCTTTCTTTTGCTTGCAGGGGCGGCCGGCGGAATTTTAACAGCGGTGGCTGACGCAGGCGCCTCGGGGCGAACTCAGAGACTAGGTTACATCGCTCCGCTTCTCGGGTCAAAGTACTATTGAGATTTCCTTGGATTTGACTCGGCCTTTACTTTAGAAAAGAAAAAAAAGGGTGTGGCCACAGTTGATTTCTCTCACCGTCAGATCTACTGACGACGCATACACATCTCGCCAACGATGACACCATGAAAAATCTGTCTCGATCTCGGACTCGGCGGATCACCGGTAGCGTGAGGCGGCCGCAGACAAAGATATAATCATAAAATAATATCAATTCTCATACCTGCCGCCGTAAAACACTTCGTCAAACTTGACCGATGAACTCATAGTTGATGTGAATTTTTCCACGCCAGCTTTCATTGAGCCGGAAAATCGCGAACTTCTCGAACCCTGAAGAGATCCCTTCAAGAACTCAACACCACCGTGCGCAGGCCCCACGGCCACAAGGTTACCCATGCCCGCATTGATGAAAACCCCGCGATAAGGGGACACGATCTCTGCTTTGACAAGACGTGCTAATGGTGTCGTGGTTTTGTCACGGCAGATGTCCTCGTGAAAGGACTTAGTCGTGGAGCCATCGCAACGGGTTAACTTGAAGGGGTTAAAGCGGATGCAAAGACACAAGAGTTATACTAGTTCGGCCCCTTCGATGAAGGTAAAAGCCTACGTCTAGTTGTGATGGAATTGATGTGGTTTCGATGACTAGGGAGCAAATAAGCTTCGCCTAGGCCTCGAGTTGTTGTTCTCTCCCTTGAACCGCCCTGGGTCGTCCCCTTATATACACGGGTGACGCCCGTCGGTTCAGAGAGTCCCAATCTCCGGTTCATATTCGTATCCGGGTTGGTCTCTCTCTATTCCTAACTTACAATACAAGTTCACATACCAGGCCGGTTTACGGCCATGTGTTCTAAACCGACTACGTGCCTTGGGCCCTTTATGCCCCTTTGGGCCTTTACAATCGTTGGACCATCGATGAAGTTAACCCGCCCAGATAGGCGGTTTACGCCCAAAGAGTAACATCCCCAACATTAGGCCCCAGATTGATTTGAATAGGTTCATGTCAATCCTTGATAAACCTTCATCTTCAATACCTTCTTGAAATCGTTGAACCGCCATGATGTCACCTTCTCTGGTTGCTGTAAACCGGCATGACGTCCCCATAAAGATATCATTCACAATATCTTCTTTTTTTAATAGATCCACAATAATCGAGGCGACAACTCCGCTTCCTAGGTTTGTGGTTCCTTGATTCCTGCGCCTGACACAGGTATCTTGCCTTATAAATAGGACCGAAGGGTCATTCCTATTCTCCCTCTCGTCCTTTCTCTTCGTCTTCCTCGCCGCCAGCCTCGGAGCTCCGCCGCCGTCGACATCTCTGCCGTCTTGGGCCGCTGCATCAACCTGAACGCACCAGAGAAACATAGACTCTTCCGCATCTCCTCAACTCAGGTAGGTCCTAGGTTCCCCTCGACCTAGATCCGTTCTAGGGTTTCTTGTTCTTGCCGTGCTCCATGAACTGCTCATGCTCATACCAGACTCCTGTATGGATCTGTGACCCCTTGCTCTGATTAGCGGTAGCCTTTAGCATCCGCCTATAGTCTCGTGCTCACGTCCATAGATCTCGCACATCATCTCTGCTCATTGCATCAATACTGCTCTGCTGTATTCCTTTTTGGATATTTTTCTTCTTTTACGATCCGGCTTTAGATCCTTTGTTGTAGAGAAATCTTGTAAACCTGTTTCTGCATGCTTAGCCGCTCGCAACCTCAATTGTTTTTAATATTTAGACCTTAGACCAGGCGGTTTAACTTAACATAGAAAAATTAGATAAACCGGTATACACCATTAGTCCCCTTGTTGAACCGCCGTAACTCCTTAACCAGACATCGCCGCTTCATAGAACTCTGGTTTAGACGTATTTGTCTCCGATTTAGCATTGTACACCGGTTCTCTCTTTGTCCCAACACATTTCTTGAACCGGATTTATATATTTTTTGTAGATGGCCAAACAAGTATATGAGTGCAACTGGGCTCCTTCCCATGTCACCGAAACTCAATTAAACAATCTGGTCCTGACTGGCGCTTTAGCCAGTAAAAATAGTATCCATTGGAGGGTTCCTGGCAAAGAATGTCCACCCACACCTCAAGAAGGAGAGGTTGTAGTTTTCGCAGATCACCTAGCCCGGGGTTTCAATCCGCCCGGTTCAAAATTTTATCGAGATGTGCTAGCCAATTTTCAACTCCGTCCACAAGATACAAGCCCTAATTCTGTTACCATATCTGTCACTTCCAAGTGCTCTGTGAGGCATACTTTCAAGAAGAACCTACATTTGAACTGTTTAGAGACTGCTTCCATCTAAACCGCCGCACAGAATTCACTGACGGGCCCAACACGGAATTGGGTGGTGTGGCGATTCAAAAAAGAAAGGAGGTCACTTATCCTCATGTCAAACTGCACAGCCACCCCAAGGAATGGAATCAAACATGGTTTTATTGCAGAGACACTTCACCTGCCAACGAGAATCCCTTTCCCGGTTTCCGTCCGGAGCGACTCAGCAACACACATGCCTTTCCGCAAAGATTAACCGCCAGTGAGAGAAGTAAATATGCTCCTCAACTCTCCAAGCTCAGAGCCTTCATGGCCAATGGTTTAACCGGAATTGATCTCGCGCGCTGTTCGATATCATGGAGCATACTGCCCCTCTCCCAGCGCTCCGGTTTAATGTGCGAGTACACTGGTAGTGTCGACGACCCCCTCCGACATATTAATATCCAGTTTACCGATGATGAGGTCACCGAGGCGGTGAAGAAGATGCTGAACAAACCGGAAAGCCTCTGTGCTCGGACTGGTCTGCTCCCCTTCTGTGCTACCAACAAACCGCCAGCTGTAAGACTTCTGATTATTTTTACTGAATATATTATTGCCATCCCGGTATAACTTTTAACATCAACTGCTGCTTAACCAGGGTGATGATCCATTCTGGAGCAAGAAACGTCCACAAGAGAAACCAGAGAAGCCAGACAAACCGTAAAAACCACTTAGGCAAAAGACCAAAGCTGTCAAGAAGACTACTCATCAGAGGAAAACCACTACATCTTCTGATCCGCCGCGGATGATGATGTGGGTAATCCGGACCTTGAGGTAGAACTTGATTCACTTGGCTTATTTTTCACACGCCTAATTAATGATGATGTTTGTCGATGATGTCAAACCAAGAATGCTGATGTTGTAGAGGTAACTATTGTCTCCTCCGACTCAAATCCTTTGCCTTCACTAAAAACCGTCGGGCAACCGGAAAATTAAATTTTCTCATCCCCTTGCTTACTTGGATCCCAAATTTCTTATGAAGACTCAACAACATGAAGCTCGCCAGACAACTTCGGCGCGTTGTGTAGTTACCTCTACCGGTTTACCGAAACAAATTCCGTTCGGAAACGCTGCTTCGAGGTCTCTAATTTGCTTGTCAGTGCTTATCCTAAAGCAGGCTATTTTCGTCAACCCCTTAATCCGCCTGACTCCGATTATCAGGTCACTTCTCACTCCCTCATCTGGCGAGTCATCAGCCACTCAGCTGCCACCACTTAAAATGGTGCTTGGGTAAGTTATACCTTTCATATTGTTTCTACTGCATCATTGTGTAGTATATGCCGATTTGATCGTTGTTGTGCCTTTTCAGAGCCAAGCCTAGGCCGAGCAAAAGGCTCGTTCGGATAAAGCGGCCGATTTAAGAGATCGCCTGAACCGGATAGCGCCCCAAATCTTGAAGCGGCCATCCGTGAAGACACACCCAATGATCCGCCACAAAGAAGATGACGATGAAGTTCGAAAGGCTCGCTGACACCGCTTCTTCCCGGCCGACGAGCCCAGAAGCCCGACCCGAATTGAAAAATCCACCAGTCCAATCCGGCATGCTGACAAACCGACTGCCCCTGGTCAAACCGGTGATGCCAAGGATGATGACGTCGTGTTTACTAGCTTTGGCCACAGCGAACCGGGTAATCCAGTCGCTTTATCCAAACACTCTGCCAAAGAAGAGTTTGCCACTATGAGCAAGGGAAAGTGGGATATTGATCTGGCAACTTATGCCGCTCTGAACCCCCAAGACCTTCATTCTGGCTACTTGAACCGGCTGTATACCAGCCGCGATTATGAAGCTGGCCTGGTGAAGATGATGAAAGAAAAAATTCGAGGTAACTTACATGTTCTTTTCCTACTTGGATACTTCAATTTTTGTTAACTCTCCTAGACCCCAAGGGCCGGTTCAACTTAGTATAGTTAAACCGGGACTTAACATAAACTTAATGCTTCAGAATCCACTGATGTAGCCCCCAAGGGCCGGTTCAACTTAGCATAGTTAAACCGGGACTGTAATTTATATCGCCGCATCAGAACATGTTCGAGCAAATAGCCATTAGCCCCCAAGTGCCAAGTTGAATACTTGTATTGAGCTTGGGACTTTGTAATTTTATTGATAGAGGAAGATCAAATATGCACTAGCCCCCAAGTGCCAAGTGTATAACTGGTTATGCACTTGGGACTTTGTAATGAAGATATTTAACATGCTCCCTTTTTGTTGCAGAGTGAGATACGCCAACAAGTCTCCCAAATCAATGATCTTCAAGAAAATCTGAAGTCTCAACAGGCAGAAACCTCCAAGGCCAAGGATGAGCTGAAAACCGCCTTGACTACCATGGAGCAGCTCAAGGAGTGGTTCAAGTCTGAAAGGGCCGGGTTGGGACACCGAAAAGGCCGCTTTAACCAAAAAGGTTGAGAATGCTGAAGCTGCCCTTAAACCGGTGGTAGATGAGCTGACCAGCGTGAAGCGGCAAGTGCATTCCATGACTGCTACCATCTTCGGTAATCTTCCTTTGGCTTCTATGATAATCTTGACCTTCTTATGATAAGTCCGGTTTGTGATTGCTCTTGCAATGCTGTAGGCACATGCATTGGTCACTTGGGGTCAGATGTTCGGAAGAAATTGAAGGCTACCTACACTTTAATAGAGCAGCTGTACACTGGAGCGCAGCGGATCATCTCTACTGCATCACATAACAATCCAGCACCCTCCTTAATCCAAGATACTCTTAGGAGGTTGTCAATGCTTCCCGCCCGGATTGAAGAGCTGAAGAAATCTGCTGCTCGAACCGGCGCCATCAACGCCTTAATCCGGGCAAAGGCATGGGTGCGATTTCGATCCGTTGAGGCAGCTCAGGTATCCCACCAAGGAAGACGGCTCAGAGTTCAATGAAGATGGTTTGAGAGCGATAAACCGGCGGCGCCCTCCGGCTTGCCAATTAGTCAAGAAGCAAACTTGTCGCATTATCAAGCTCAAGATGACGATCGTAACAAGCGAGTAGCTGCACCTATTCTCAAGCGGAGAACCTGATCCTCCGATCCGTAAGCATACTTACGCTCTTGATATTGACCCAACTTCCCGATCCATGAGGAGGCTGTCTTTCAAGCTTTAATGGGAATCGATCGACCACTTGTTGACTTCCAAAGCAGCTGGGTAGAGATGAAGAAGCTGAAGCGGCGCAGACGACCCACAACCATCAAACCGGGCGGCGAAAGCAAGCATGAACCGGAAGCCGGTTTGAAGAGCTGCTTCATTACATTCCGCCAAGAAACAATGATCTTATTTGGGCACCATGTTGCCTTGTAATAGGATAGTCAACACTCTTGCTTTGAATATGCCTTCGTGCATAGGTGCTGATACTCTTTGCTTGAATGATCGAAACTTTCAATCTTATATTGCCTGCAGTCACAAAATCTTAAACCGCCACGGCGGTTTGTGCCGCCAGCCGTCCTGTGACGTTCATATATATATATGAGATGAAATATTAAGGTATATAATCGAAATTTATGATACCAAATACCTGCCATCGCTGGGAATAAAGTTGGCTTAGCCAATCTTGAAGCGGAGGTCGTATAAACCCTTACCATCAAAGGAGAAAACAGCTCCTGTTATTTATAATGCCGGTTTACCACATAAACCGTGCCGGGTCATGATAAGCCCCCTGTTACTCCATAATATGATGTTAACAGAAAAAACATCAAACCGGTGAAATTATCTCCGGATTAAAAAATTGACCGAATTCCGTCAACTGATAGTTTTTAAAATGGTTTAAAAATGTTGTCGGTTTAAGAAACACAACAAAAATCAAATAACAGTTATGAAAAAACATGGAAGCAAAGGCAATGATAAACCGTTTGCAAAAAATAAGGCTTTACTGAGCCGATCAGATGGTGTTACCATGGTCGGACACGACCAAGCTCCCTATAAGGTGTAGCCATGGTTCAAGTCAGCCAGGTCCCCAACTGAAACCGTGGCATTATGTCGATCAAGTGGCGTGGCAATGGTTCGGGTTCGACCAAGCCCCCAAGTGACTCTATGGCCTTAGGCCGTTCAAGAAGCGTGGATCGTTCAGACCGACCATGTCCCCAAGTGATCTGGTGGCTTTCGCCTATCAAAAGGTGTTGCATTGGTTCGGACACGACCAAGCCCCCAAGTGATATCACAAAGCTTTTGAAAAGCAAACTCAGGGGGTAAACCGGAGGCCACTTTAAGACAGAACAACCCCATGTAACCACGCATGATGTAATAGAACAGATACCCTGCTTTAGCTGAGGCTCCGGTTTATTACTTTATTCATAATATATACACTGTCATAATATGTACATAAGTAGAGCCGATGGCTCAGGTATAATAAGGTCAAGATGAGCTATGTTCCACAGCTCGTTGGTCTCCTCCTCCGACGCGTCGTGAGTCATTATGCTCTCGAACATCGATCGATAGTACGACCCGTTGTGCAGATTCTTGCTGACCACGAAAGGTCCCTCCTAAGGTGGGGATAACTTGTGCATATCAGTCTGGTATTGGATGAGCCGAAGCACCAAATCCCCTTCTTGAAAAGTTCTGGTTCTGACCCATCGACTATGGTAACGACGAAGATCCTGTTGGTAAATCGCCGAGCGGGCAGCTGCTATGTCACGCTCTTCATCCAACCGATCCAAAGCGTCCTGCCGTGCCGTCTCGTTGTCCGCTTCAACATAAGCTGCCACACGAGGCGAGTCATGACGGATGTCACTGGGGAGAACCGCCTCCGCTCCATAAACCATAAAGAACGGTGTGTATCCCATGGATCTGTTAGGCGTAGTATTTATACTCCATAACACATACGGTAGCTCTTCTACCCAACAACCCGGTGTTCTCTGCTAAGGGACCATAAGCCGGGGCTTGATGCCTCTCGAGATCTCTTGATTGGCTCTTTCCGCTTGACCATTGGACTGTGGGTGAGCTACTGAAGAAACGTCAAGCCGGATGTGCTCACGTCACAGAACTCCTTCATGGCACCTTTGGACAAATTGGTACCATTATCTCGTGATGATACTGTGTGGAAAGCCAAACCGAAAATCACCTTTTGATGAACGGAACCGGCCGTACGCATCACACTTGCTAATAGGTTCTGCCTCTACCCACTTTGTAAACTTGTCGACTACCACCAGCAGGTGGGTCTTCTTGTCCTTGGACCTTTTAAAAGGTCCAACCATATCCAGCCCCCAAGTCGCAAACGGCCAAGTATTTGGAATCATCCTCAATTCTTGGGATGGTACATGAGCACGTCTGGAAAACTTTTGGCAACCATCACAACGTCTGACCAGATCTTCCGCATCAGCATGGGCAGTCAACCAATAGAAACCGTGGCGGAACGCTTTAGCCACCAAGGATTTTGAACCGCATGGTGACCACAATCTCCTTCGTGGATCTCACGCAATATTTCACAACCTTCCTCGTGGGAAACACAGCTTGAAACGCCTACGACACGCTGCAATGATGCAATTCGCCATTGACAATGGTCATAGACTTAGACCGCCGGACTATCTGCCGGGCCAACGTCTCATCTTATGGTAACTCGCCCCGGTTCATGTACGCAAGATAAGGAAGCGTCCAATCCGGAGTGACGTGAAGAGCTGCCACCAATTGAGCCTCCGGATCAGGAATAGCCAAATCCGCTTCACCAGGGAGCTTGACCGACGGGTTGTGCAGCACGTCCAGAAAAACATTGGGCGGGACCGGTTTGCATTGAGAGCCCAACCGGCTTAAAGCGTCCGCCGCTTCATTCTTCCGACGGTCCACGTGGTTCACCTGATAGCCCTTGAAATGACCTGCAACAATATCCACCTCACGAAGATATGCAGCCATGAGTGGGTCCTTTGAATCCCAAGTGCCAGACACCTGTTGAGCCACTAGGTCCGAGTCACCGAAGCACTTAACCCGGCTTAGATTCATCTCCTTAGCCATACGGAGACCATGGAGCAAGGCTTCATACTCAGCTGCATTGTTAGTACAAGGGAACATTAAGCGGAGAACGTAACAAAACTTGTCACCTCGTGGGGAAGTTAGTACGACTCCAGCCCCCGAGCCCTCCAATTGCCTGGATCCGTCAAAATGAATGGTCCAATATGTATGATCTAGCTTTTCTTCAGGTGCTTGCAACTCCGTCCAATCGTTAATGAAATCCACAAGTGCTTGAGACTTCACCGCCGTCCGAGGCATGTATTTCAGACCGTGCGGCCCAAGCTCTATAGCCCACTTGGCAATCCGACCAGTCGCTTCCCGGTTTTGTATGATATCACCTAAGGGAGCAGACTGACCACCGTGATGGGGTGCCCTTGGAAATACTGCTTCAGCTTCCGGCTTGCCATAAAAACTCCATACACCAGCTTCTGCCAATGCGGATACCTTTGCTTAGATTCAATAAGCACCTCGCTGATATAATAAACCGAACGTTGAACCGGATGCTCCTTCCCTGCCTCCTTCCGCTCCACCAGAATGGCCACGCTGACCGCCCTGGCATTAGCAGCAACATATGGCAGAAGCGGCTCTTTGTCAGTGGGAGCGGCGAGCACAGGCGGGTTGGCCAATTGCTGCTTTAAGTCCTCCAACGCTTCATCGGCGGCTGGACTCCAAATAAACTGATCTGTCTTTTTCAGCATCTGGTACAAAGGGATGGCCTTCTCTCCGAGGCGGCTCATAAACCGGCTCAGCGCGGCAATCCGGCCTGCCAAACGCTGGACATCATTAATACACTTCGGCTTAGCTGTGGAGGTGATAGCCGTAATCTTCTCGGATTAGCTTCAATTCCCTGTTGGACACGAGAAACCCAATAACTTGCTCGCCGGAACACCAAAAACACATTTGGCCGGGTTGAGCATCATCTTGTAAACCCGCAGGTTGTCAAAGGTTTCCGCCAAATCGCCAATCAGCTTTCCTTCTTCCTTGACTTGACCACAAGATCATCCACATAGGCGTGCACATTATGGCCGATCTGTTTATGCAGCAATTCAGTGCACATACCGATAAGTTGTTTGGGCGCTCTTGAGCCCAAAAGGCATAGACACATAGCGTAAGGCTCCAAAGGGAGTGATAAATGCCGTCTTCTCCTGGTCCTTAACTGCCATCTTGATCCGATGATACCCAGAACACGCATCCAAAAAGCTCAACGCTCACAACCCGCAGTGGCATCAATAATCTGGTCAATGCGGGAGGGCAAAAGGATCTCTTGGGCAAGCCTTGTTAAGATCTGTGTAATCCACACACATGCGCCAAGTGCCGCTTTTCTTAAGAACCAGCACCAGATTAGCAAGCCACTCGATGGAAAACTTCAACAATAAAGCCACCGCTAAGAGCCCGCCACCTCCTCTCCAATGGCCTTACGCTTTTCTTCGTTAAACCGGGCGGAGAAACCGCTTCACCGGTTTGTACTTAGGATCAACATTAAGAGTGTGCTCAGCGAGTTCCCTCGGTACACCTGGCATGTCAGAAGGCTTCCATGCAAAAATGTCCCCATTCTCATGGATGAACTCGATGAGCGCGCTTTCCTATTTCGGATCCAGGTTGGCACTGATGCTGAACTGCTTGGACGAATCGCCAGGCACGAAGTCAACAAGCTTAGTCTCAGCTGCCGATTTGAATTTTAGGGCCGGATCGTGCTCTGTAGTTGGCTTCCTCAATGGAGTCATGTCCGCCGGATCAACATTGTCCTTATAATACTTCAGCTCCTCGGTGGCACAAACCGACTCTGCGTAAGCCGCATCACCTTCCTCAGATTGCAAAGCGATCTTGCGGCTCTCATGAACCGTTATTGTCCCCTTGTGACCCGCATCTTGAGATGCAAATATATATAACAAGGCCGTGCCATGAACTTGGCATAGGCCGGCCGCCCAAACAGGGCGTGATATGGACTTTGGATTTTCACCACTTCAAACGTCAATGTTTCCGATCCGAGTCATATTCATCTCCAAAGGCCACTTCCAGAGCTATTTTACCAACCGGATATGCTGACTTGCTGTGCACCACCCCATGGAACACCGTATTGGACGGTTTGAGATGTTTATCTGTTAACCCCATACGACGGAAGGTCTCATAGTACAGGATGTTAATGCTGCTCCCTCCATCCATGAGCACCTTGGTGAACTTATAACCTCCCACCTGAGGTGCCACCACTAGGGCTAGTTGACCCGGATTGTCAACCCGGGGAGGATGATCCTCTCTACTCCATACAATGGGCTGCTCTGACCAGCGTAAGTAATGAGGCACGGCCGGTTCAACAGTGTTGACTGCCCGCTTCTGAAGCTTTCGGTCTCGCTTGTCTAAGCTAGTGGTGAAGACATGGTACTGCCCACTATTCAACTGCTTTGGGTTGCTCTGATAACCTGATCGTTGCTGCTGCGATTGTAACCACCTTGGTTATTCTGATTGTTCTGATTGTTATGTCCGCCCGGATTACCATTAAATCCTGAACCGGAATTTCCTCCACCGTAACCCGGCCCAGAACTGAACCGCCGCCAGAACCTTGATCATACCGGAAAGCATTAGAGCTCTTGAACTCCTGCATAATGTAGCAATCCTTCCAGAGGTAGTTTGCTGGTGCCTCCTTCGTCCCATGCTTCGGACAGGGTTGATTCAACAGATAGTTCAAGCGGTCCGGATTGGGATTAGGCGCTCCACTTCGATTTGGCTGTTTACCTTTGCGCCGCTGGCCCTTGTCCTGCGCGTTGGTGTTAGCTACGAAGTCCATGTTGCCGTTCGCTTTACGCTTGCCCCCACCATTACCTGCCGAGTGATGTTGCTGGCCTTTGGAGTTGCTGTTCTTCCTTCCCTTCCCTGTCTCGGCCATCGCCGACTCGTGATCCTTGGTACTATCAGAATCAGCATACTTCACTAAAGCGCCCATGAGAGTGCCCATGTCATTGCAAAACCGCTTCATGTGCCCCAGCTTCAACTTTAAAGGTTTAAACGGGCAGTTGCCCTCTAGGGTCAAGATCGCAGAATCAGCGTTGATCCGGTCTGAAGAGTGCAAGATTTTCGAAACGCGGCGTACCCAATGGGTTGTTGACTCCCCTTCACCCTGGACACAAGCCGCCAAGTCCACCACGGACATGGGCTGCTTACAGGTATCTTTGAAATTCTGGATAAACCGGGTCCGCAACTGAGCCCATGAATTGATAGAATTGGGTGGCAAGCTCTTCAACCAAGTACGGGCCGTGCCTTCAAGCATCATGGTGAATTACTTTGCATACGCGGCCTCATCCACATCCAGCATATCCATGGCCATCTCATAACTCTCTATCCATGCTTCTGGAGCCAAATCGGCGGTGTAATTTGGCACCTTGCGCGACCCTTGAAATCCTTGGGCAAGCGCACATTGCGTAAAGCGGGACGAGGCAAGGCACCCCCAAAGAGCTAGAGGTAACCCTGTGCTCGACCGAGATGGTCGGATGAACCGGCGTAAGCTGATAATCCTGATGTTGTGCTGCTAACTCGGCCTCCCTACGTGCCCGGGCCCTGTCCACCACCTCCCGAGCGTTGTCGAAACCACCCGCCGGGTTGCTGCCACGGGGCGCACCGCGTCGTGCGTTACTTGATACGGCCGGTTCATCCGCGCGCCTGCTATAGCTCCGGCTTGGGCGGGGGGTAGAATGGATCCGGTCGCGGCTGTACGAATATGCTTCCTGTTGGACCAAAGCTGTCCTAAGGAGCTCCTTGACCCGGCGCGTCTCTACTGCCTGTGGTGAATCACCTTCAATTAGAATTGCCTCCAGCCGTGCCGCCGCTGCAACAAGGTTATCCATCGGGTTGGAGTAGTGACCTGGAGGTGCTTGCACAGCTTGAGGCGTACTGGCATTATGGCGAGGTAGATCTATTACGCGGGGCTGAACCGGCGCCCGCCCCAAAAAGGCCCGCCCGGTTTACCACCGGGCGGATTATCGGTTCCCGCTCCTTGGGTGTTGAAGAGATCTCTTCCCTCAAGATCAAGGCAAACGGGATCAGTATTTCCTCTTCATGACTTCATGCGACGCGCTCCGATCCAAAGATGAGCCTATAAGCTCACAGATCCAAAGCGGCCCGCTCTGCCGCCATCTCAAGGCCTCGCAGCTGCCAGATCCGCTTTAGTCCGAGGGATTTGTTCCTTCACCTTCGCAATCTTCGCGTTATGAGCGCCCTGGTCCGCCGGGTTAACCTCTCGCCATGAGCACAACCAACGATCGAATAGTTCTCGATAAAACTTGAGCTGGCGGGCGACAGGGCCTCCTGCCCCGGCAGCCGTCCCCGCTGTTGAACCGGCAACAATTGTCGCAGCGGTCGAAGAGTGAAGCATTGCTTGTGTACCGGCCATGAATATTCCAACCCGGTTGGGCAGATCAGAGGGGTCCGGAATACTGTCACCATCGAAACAGCCCCCAATCCGGCCATCTTGTAGCTGATATAGAGACTCAGTTTCTCCGGTCGACGACTCGCCATTAGAGTAGACGACGGTTTCACCACCAGATTCTGATCCGCCCTCATAACTTCCTCCGTGGATGACTCCCACAAAGGCACGCTTTACGGCCGGTTAAGCCTGGGCAGGTCTTGCACGCTGAGCCGTCTCGACGAGGTCGGTGCAGATGTCCCGGCCAGCCCTCGCTCACCGATCTTGCCGATGAAAACGTGTATGCCACCAAAGGGGACCCGCACCAGACTCAATCGAGCCGCCTCGGGCCCCAACTGCATCGTTGATGTAGAGCTTGCCGCGACGACTCTTGGTCATCCGGCCCACAACATAGCCTTCGAGTCCTTCGAACTTGCCCTCCAAGATCATCAAACCATCGTGCGATAGCCCCACGGTGGGCGCCAACTGTCGTAGTTTTGTCACGGCAGATGTTCTCATGAAAGGACTTAGTCGTGGAGCCATCGCAACGGGTTAACTTGAAGGGGTTAAAGCGGACGCAAAGACACAAGAGTTATACTAGTTCGGCCCCTTTGATGAAGGTAAAAGCCTACGTCTAGTTGTGATGGAATTGATGTGGTTTCAATGACTAGGGAGCAAATAAGCTTCGCCCAGGCCTCGAGTTGTTGTTCTCTCCCTTGAACCGCCCCGGGTCGTCCCCTTATATACACGTGTGACGCCCGTCGGTTCAGAGAGTCCCAATCTCCGGTTCATATTCGTATCCGGGTTGGTCTCTCTCTATTCCTAACTTACAATACAAGTTCACATACCAGGCCGGTTTACGGCTACAGGTTCTAAACCGACTACATGCCTTGGGCCCTTTATGCCCCTTGGGCCTTTACACCGTTGGACTACTGATGAAGTTAACCCAGCCCAGATAGGCCGGTTTACGCCCAGTAGTAACATCCCCAACAAATGGCAACCGCGTCTCAGGGCGTGGGTCGTCGAACACAAAAACGGTTTGGAATTATGACCGGTCGGACGTATTGTCATGCTACAAAAAATTGTCAGCGGATTGGATTCGTGTAAAACTATATTTTCTCTGTGGTTGCGTATGGTGTGTGTGACATGTCCGGATACTATCACCACGTCCGAAGACTATCTTGGAGTTCGGAGAAAAGGGAACCCGCCTTGCAATGCCGAAAACAATCTGCGTGTCGGACTCCTCGTCATTGAAGCCAGGTTCAGGGGCTACTGAGGGAGTCCTGGACTAAGGGGTTGAGGGAGTTCCGGACTAGGGGGTGTCCGGATAGCCGAACTATCATCATCGGCCGGACTCCAAGACTATGAAGATACAAGATTGAAGAATTCGTCCCGTGTCCGGATGGGACTTTCCATGGCGTGTAAGGCAAGCTTGGCGATACAGATATGTAGATCTCCTACCATTGTAACCGACTCTGTGTAACCCTAACCCTATCCGGTGTCTATATAAACCGGAGGGTTTTAGTCCCAGAGGATCTAACAACAATCAGACCATAGGCTAGCTTCTAGGGTTTAGCCTCTTTGATCTCGTGGTAGATCTACTCTTGTAACACACATTATCAATATTAATCTAGCAGGACGTAGGGTTTTACCTCCATCGAGAGGGCCTGAACCTGGGTAAAACATCGTGTCCCTTGTCTCCTGTTACCATCCGCCTCGACGCACAGTTCGGGACCCCCTACCCGAGATCCGCCGGTTTTGACACCGACATTGGTGCTTTCTTTGAGAGTTCCTCTGTGTCGTCGCCAGGCCCGATGGCTCCTTTGATCATCAACAACCACACGGTCCAGGGTGAGACTTTTCTCCCCGGACAGATCTTCGTGTTCGGCGGCTTTGCATTGCGGGCCAATTCGCCTGGCCATCTGGAGCAGATCGAAAGCTACGCCCCTGACCGTCAGGTCAGATTCGGAAGTTTAAACCATACGGCCGATATCCGCGGAGACTTGATCTTCGACGGATTCGAGCCACAGCCAAGCGCCGCCAAGACCGTCTCGATGGGCATGATCTAGCTCTGCAGTCAACAGTGCCTCGAGGCCGCACAGAATCCGCTCAACCCTTAATCCGAGCCGGATTTCCCGATCGAGGACGAGTGGTTGGACACCGCCGGGGCTTCAATCTCACGGCGATCGAGCGAACTCCATCCCTGTCCTTTGCAAAGACCTTGACTCCAGTGAAGCCGGACTCCTTTCCGGATTCCGAACCCTCCGCCCTTGCCAATCGAATCCGATTGGGCGCCCGTTATGGAGTTCACGGCGCGGACATCTTTCAAAGACTCGCCCTTTGGCGACATCCTGAATACACTAAAGTCTCTCTCTTTATCCGGAGAGCCCTGGCCGGATCGCAGTCAGACGGTTGGGATGCGTATTTACGACGAAGAAATTCAAAGCCCACCCACCACCCACTTCATAGCCAATCGCCGAAAGCTTACACGACGTGCTCGATTTCGACTCCGAAGACATCGACGGTATGGACGATGATGTAGGAGACAACAACGAACCAGCACCTATAGGACGCTGGACAAACTCATCCCATGATGTATACATGGTGGATACACCTAAAGGAAATGAAGACGAGGAACAACGGGACGCTACGAAGGATAAATCCCTCGAAAAGCAGTCAAAACGACAACGTAAACGCCGAACAAAGTCCCACCTCAACAAAGACCCAGCCATAGAGCAGGGCGAACCGGTGGACAACGAACAAGCTATCGAGCAATCGTCCGAACAAGACAACTTGGATAAACAATCTGTCCCCGGCGAAGACAACAGTCCGGACGACCTCACGCCGGACAAACCATTGGAGCAAAATGACCTCCAGAAAAGGCTCGTCGCCACTGCGCGTAGCCTGAAAAAGCAGAAGCGGAAGCTCAAAACAGCGGAAGATGCACTCAGGATTAGATGGAGCAAAGTATTCAACACCGCAGGTAAGTATGGCGACAGTCGCTGAACAAAGAGCTACCCCAAAAGAAAGCTACTGCCCGAATTCGACGAGGAGGCCTTAGAGCCCCCACAATTAAAAAGCAAGAAGGCCACCCGGTCGGATGGACGACCCCGCGGCGAAAAGAGAGCGGTGAATGGCACCGCACACAAGCCAATATGCGATCCGCATAAGGATTCACACCAAGAGGATGGCCCAGTCAGGTCCATCTATGGGCCAAGAAAGCAGGCTCGTCAAAGCAATGCAATACGCCAAAATTCAAGATCATGGCACACCCAAATATAGGGCGCCAAGACACCCCTATGTTTCACCGATGAGGTGCTGGATCACGAATTTCCAGCGGGATTCAAACCCGTAAACATAGAGGCATACGACGGAACAACAGACCCTGGAGTCTGGATCGAGGATTACATCCTCCACATACACATGGCTAGAGGAGACGATCTCCACGCCATAAAATACTTACCCCTTAAACTCAAAGGGCCAGCTCGGCATTGGCTTAAAAGCCTCCCCGAAAATACCATTGGAAGCTGGGAAGAGCTCGAGGACGCATTCCGGGCAAATTTTCAGGGGACTTATGTCCGTCCTCCGGATGCAGACGATCTAAGTCACATAACTCAACAGCCCGGAGAGTCAGCCCGAAAATTCTAGAACAGGTTCCTTACTAAAAAGAACCAAATAGTCGATTGTCCGGACGCCGAAGCCTTAGCAGCTTTCAAACACAACGTCCGAGACGAATGGCTCGCCAGACACCTCGGCCAAGAAAAACCAAGAACAATGGCCGCATTAACAAGCCTCATGACCCGCTTTTGCGTGGGAGAGGACAACTGGCTGGCTAGATGCAGTACCAGCGACCCGAGTACATCCGAAACCAGGGATGGAAATGGGAAATCACGACGAAAAGATCAGCGCCAGAATATAGAAAATGGCCAAATAGTACGGCGGTCAACGCCGGATTCAAAAGCTCTCGGCCGAACAACAAAACACTACCCCTAAAGGATAACAGTGATGAGCTATCCAACCTAAACAAGATTCTGGACAGACTGTGTCAAATACATGGTACCACCGGGAAGCCTGCAAACCATACCCACAGAGATTGTTGGGTCTTCAAGCAGTCCGGCCGATTTAATGCCGAACACAAAGGGCTCGACACACCAAGGGAAAATGATGACGAGCACCACAAGCAGAGCCCCGGAAAACAAAAGAATTTCCCACAAAAGGTTAAAACAGTAAACTGACTTCACGTGATCAAAGGGAAAAACAGAGCGGCGCCCACTAAGAGGCGCGCCGCACATTGGTTGTCAAAACCAATCACCTTCGACCATCATGACTATTCCGATAATGTCCGGAACGCAGGATGGACTGCCTTGATATTGGATCCTATAATCGACGGATTCAAATTTACACATGTCCTCATGGATGGCGGCAGTGACATAAACCTGATATATCAGGACACAATCCGCAGGATGGGGATAAACCCAACCAAAATTCTCCGTAGCAACACCTCCATTAAAGGAGTACCGCCCGCCCATACACCTCCTCGCACGGGCTCCATACTGCTAGAAGTTGTGTTTGGTTCATCCGACAACTTCCGTCGCGAAAGGTTACTCTTCCATGTCGCCCCGTTTAAAGGTAGCCATCAAGCACTATTGGGACGCGAGGATTTCGCCCGCTTTAACGCAATACCGCATTATGCATCTCTAGCACTTAAAATGCCCGGTCCACGCGGCATCATCTCCTTAAAAGGAAGTATTAAGTGTTACTCGAGCACGGGAAAACGGGAGACTGCCTTGACAGCCCCGCAGCTATCCGGCTCTGCTAGGCAAAGAACCTGAATTGGTCATTCAAACCCCGGACACGGCTAGACGAGTCCGGTGCCTACTTGCGGCATACCCCCATAGGAGGGGCCGCATGCATGTATAACAAGAGACAATAAAGCTCCATCTTATTCACTTCTTCGAACCATACTTCATTTATTTAATATTAAGTACATTTTTCGCATGATCCTTTTTCTTTTCAAACTAAGTTCCTCTCTTTTACAGATGAACAACGTGCTACACCCGTCGTGATACGACACAACGGAGACACAAAGCGCAGACGCAAGAGGGGACCCGTTGCAAGGATTCTTTTCAGATTAAGACCCTGCGTAAACCTTTTTTCACTGTCTGTTGTTGATATACATTCCCCCAGTTCCTTAAATATAACTGCGGAGGAGGCTGGTGCTTTGGCATTGGCCGCACCAGAATTTTTTGCGCGTACCTGGACACAGAGGGCTTAGGGCCTTATTTTCCCCATTTTCATAAAGACCGAATACCTTAGGGAGTATTCGCGTCTCGAGTTAGGCCTTATATGCATCAGCTCCGAATCATGTCTTTGGTCAAATGTTGGGTTGCCCGGCTCCTGTGTTTTGCTGCCTTATGTTCCGCTTTTCACGGCTAACGCGCACCGGAGAACTACTAAGATTGTGCCCGGTTCGCCACGCGAGCACCTCAAAGAGAGAAAGCCGAAAACCGATTGTCATGATATAGCGAGAGACTGGTCAACCACTCGATGACTCACAGGAATGTTTAGAATTCCTCCGCATTAACGAAGGACCGGTTTTCGGTCGTGCACATACGCACTTCAATTCGGAGAGTGCGGTGCCCTGTGGGCTATATAGTAGCCCCACCCTCGAACTCCTATGGCTAAGTGAAAGTGATAAAGCATTATAGTCCGGTTGCCTGGTTTGCTACGCTACCACCTCCTTAACAGGACCAAGACGTTGGATTAAGTGTGAAAAAGCGCTTTTTTTTGCAAACACCCCCGCACTATGTGCGTGGGGGCTGAAGCCAAGGACTGCCATCTTTCAGGTTATACACACATATACATAAACGGCCACACAGGGAGTAGTTTACTACTTGACCGCACAAGTATAAAAAGCACTTATATTACATTGAAACATCGTTTTCACGAATAATACATGTCATTCAAACATAATATCCTTCGAGCACTGCACCTCTATTAAACGAAGCGCGGCAGACTTCTTCAAAGTAGTGCTCGGCGGTACTCGGCCTCTGTCCGAATCTCGGGATGCAACGTCGATGGCCTTCATCTATGCCCGTGATGTCTTGACACGGGCAAGAGCCATCCGCACTCCCTCAATACATGCCGATCGCTTCATCGGCCGACACGCTGCACCGCTTCCAAGAAATCGCTGCACTACACGAAATAGCTCTTCGGTGGGTCCGTCCGCCACAAGTGAGTCAAGACATGCTTCACGGCCAATCCGGACAATCGATTCAGCTCGCCCACTCGGCCAACCGATCGGTCGGCCGCATAGGACGCCCAGACTATGGAATTGCGACCAGTATAGCTCTTCCCTCTTGTGCCCCTTCTGGCCCCGGAAGTGCTCAACCGCGTCCACAGCGCTCACCGCCAAGTCCATATAAGCATCCTCTGAACTCCATAATTTATCCAACGGAGCATACTTTGGATCTGTATATCTCCTCCGCAGCAGAAACGGTTTTCCAGCCGCAATTGCCTTGGCCTGACTCAGCTCCTCCTTGGCAGCTCTCAAAGGCGATTGGGCATTCTTGGTTTCAGCGGCGGCCTTCTTTAGGCCCTCCTGTTCCGCTTGATGCTCTTTTTCAAGAACCTCGCAGCGATCGGTAGCATTCCTTAACCTTTTGGCCATCTCAGCCATCTCCTCTTTGCTTCGGCAGTGAGCAGCCCGTTCAGCTTCTAGCTCTTCAGCCGCCTTTAAAGCAGCCGCATTACTACTCCTAGCTTGCTCTTTCGCTCGGGCAAGTTCTGCCCGCAGCTCCTCAACGGCAGCGGCACCATCTGCATTAAAGCATACCAACAGTAAGACATGGGCGTCAAGCTCCCTTAACAGGTGTCCGCATAGAAGTCGCATACCTTGTGACTCGTCAAACCGTTTATTGACCAGCGCGATGTCCACATCTGCCTCGTCAAGCTGCCGCTTCAGTTCGGCATATTCATCAGTTCGGCTGGCCTCCAGACGCCCCGCCACCTGTTTAGGAGCGGCGATATGGTAAAATTGAGAATTTGATCCTCGACACGTCGTCAATTTTTGACAACATACCGAGTCTCAGGGGCTACTATCTATACATGGCGCATTTTATATGCATAACTGTCAGCATATACATTATCTTTTGCGTACCTCAAACCCCGTCAGTAAGCTTCTGACGGCTTGCCGTAATCCGCTCTCATGGATGCAATTCTTTCAATCACCGTACCCATTAGAGCACGGTGATCTTCTCGAGATAGCCGCCCGAGCAAATCCCTCAGCCTCCGATCAAGACACCACTTGGCGCCGGACCTTCCGTCGCCGCCGGACTTGGGGGAAACCTCTGCGACGACACCTCCGGGTCGTCCGCTTCACATGAGGGTGCAAAAGGTGGAGGCGTTTTGCTCTCCATCATCTCCGGAAGAAGATCCCCCGAAGACGAGCTCTGCTGAGAAGGGCTGAGGTCCGAACTACTAGGTACAATTTCAGTTATCTTCATAAATAAATATAGGGATGTTCTTTATTTACAAAACCCCTTCGTTTTACTTACGGCTCGCTGGAGGGCTGATCCCCTTGGGGAAATAGTGCGGCTGGGCTACTTCCCAGCGCCGGACTCTCCGCCAAGATTCCCTTCCTTTCTTTGAGGCCTTGACCTCCGAATCTTACAAGCGGTCCTCTTCTCTCCTCGGAAGGTGGGAATCTTAATCCCTCCTTCCTTGATAGCCTCCTTCGCAGAGGCGCTGTTGCTCCCCGCTCCTCCCTTCGCCTTCTTCAAAAGGCGCGACCTTCAACATCTTGGTCAACATGGGATCCGCGTGGTCTCCGGAGGGAGCCGGACACCTTATCAACTTTGCCTTGGCTATCCACTCCTGTTCAAGAAACGGCTCCTTTAAAGAGCATATATGT